>JARHVA010004709.1:0-600000 GCA_037957365.1 Torreya grandis
TTTAATTCTTCTTTCTCTCTTTCCTTCTTCCTCTCTTCTCCTTTCTTCTCCTCTCCTTCTCCTTCCTCCTTCTCTCTCTTTCTTCTTCTTCTCCTTCTCTTCTCTTCTCCTTTCTCTTCTTCTCTTCTCCTTCTCCTTCTTCTCTCCTCTCTTCTTCTCCTTCTTCTTCTTCTCCTTCTTCTTCTCTTCTTCTCCTCTCTTCTTCTTCTTCTCTCTCTTCTTCTCTTTTCTTCTTTCTTCTCTTTTCTCTTCATCTCTTCTTCTTCTTCTCTTCTTCTTCTTCTTCTTCTTCTTCTCTTCTTCTCCTTCTTCTCTTCTCTCTCCTCTCTTCTTCTCCTTCTTCTCTTCCTCCTCTCTTCCTCTCTCCTCTCTCTTCCTCCTCTCTCCTCTCTCTCATCTCTCTCTCCTCCTCTCTTCTTCCTATATCTCATTATATTATTCCTCTTCTTCGTCCTCTTTTTTTTTAATATCTCATTGATCTATTAAGACATGTTCCATTTATTCCTATGATGAGAATAATTGTGTATAAAGCTTAAATGATCAAAACCAATGTTGTGCAGACCCAAACAAAGAAAGAGACTTTTATTTTGCCACAAAATTGTTTGAGTATTATTCTCCTTAAAAAAGATCCACCATTCTCTATCATTAATATCATCCTCCCCTAAAAATAATTATAACTTCATTATCCACAAAAAAAACTAGAGTTAATGAAATACCCTAAAATGTCAATAAATCATTATAAATTAATCAAAAATAGTCCCAAATTTTGAATTTAGATTCTTATGATAGTGGGACTTCAATAAAAAAAATTTGAAAAAAATCCACAAATTTTGGCATATAGAGTGAATATATGAAAAAGCATAAAATTGTAATAAATCACTCCAAACATAGCACAAATATATGAAATTTTGTCTAGAGCTTTCTTATATTGTGATACATCATCAGTAAAAATTTCACAAAAAAAAATTGTATGTTTTAGAAGATATGATGAAATGAGTAAAAACCCTAAAATATAATTTGTTTACTGAGACTTCCTTGAAATATTCTTCATATCTAGTAAAAACATTGTGAAAAAATTCATAACAGATTGAAAGATATTGTAAATTCTAAAAAACTAGGGTTTCACTCCACACAAATTGCCCAAATCGAAGCTCTAATACCACTTGTTATGATACACACTTATAATATTAGGAAATAATGTAGATCAACACATCACAAAAGATATAGGTGGACCAAGATGTCTAAATATGTACTATATGTAAAAATAGAA
This sequence comes from Torreya grandis, assembly GCA_037957365.1. Taxonomy (NCBI): domain Eukaryota; kingdom Viridiplantae; phylum Streptophyta; class Pinopsida; order Cupressales; family Taxaceae; genus Torreya; species Torreya grandis. Next base: position 1,271 of record JARHVA010004709.1, read on the forward strand.
TAATCATCCTTAAGGTAGGGTAACACCATATAATACTTATTTAGGAAGGAATAAATCCACAATATCTCTTTGAGGGGATAACCTCCAATATCCTCTTCTAATAAAAGACTCAATTCTTACTTGCCTCTCTAAAATTAATATCATCTCCTTTATATAGACCTTTATCTAACTAATAATGGATGGGTAACTTCCTAATCCAAGCATAGCTCGATCATTACCCAATGCACTAATTCCACAAGTTACTCCATTATCCTAATATATTGAACCCATAAAACTTATTAAGGGGGATGTGTGTCATATGTCAGCATCTCCATTAATGCATATACATTAATATATCATATCCCTAGGTACATAGCAAAGAACTTCTTTAAAAATAAGAAGGGTCAATACACAAGAGAACATAGTGATTCATTGGATGATAATGATAGTTATGATGATGACCCTGATTTTGATTTTATGGTTGAGGAAAATGAAGTCCTATTCATGACATTAGGATTAGCTTTTATGGATCAATAAGAAGTTAAAGACTTAGAAGAAGAGGAAGAAGGAGAAGTGGATCTAGAGTGTGTACTCAACTGTGCTCTAGATGAAATTGACAAGCTAATAAAAGATAACTCAAAATATAAAAATCTTGGACAAAAAGAGATTGAGAATATGTCCAAAAGTCTTACAAAAACTAATTAGATGGTGGTTATCCTAAAGACACAAGTTAAAGAGGATAAACTAATATAAGATGTAATTATTGGGCCCACTTTTATACAAATATGTGGGTGATGCCAACCTAAAAAACCTTAGTTTAAATTAACCCTTAGATAAATTTCACCTCTTTTTATACATTTTGGCACCAGCTGGAGGAGTCCCCGTAGATCCCATATCAGCTGGCAGGTGGTTGTATAGTGCCAAACTTCTTTAAAGACATATCTATCAAGACTTATACAAGGTAGCTCAAGATGCATGGATGTCAAAAGATTGGAGCAGGTAGGAAAGTGACCCCCAAGTGATAGCTTGACATATGGCATACACAGATCTTACTTGGACAACATATTGCAGCTAGTAGACTAATGATAGCCCATTAATTGGCATGTACCCAATTGACCTGGAAAAATGTAGACATTCACCTATAAAATAAGACCTAATTTTGAAGAATAGAGGGAGGATAAAATATAGTGAATCTCTAGTAGAATAGATATCCTCCATTACATCTCTTATTTGACATATTATCTTAAGTAGCTAAATGTACAACCTAAGCTCACTTGTGAGCTCCTAGGAATGAATAGAAATAAGGAATACATGTTCTATATTTCTACTATTGAACCATAATTTAGAACCACAAATTAATGAGATATTATTTTGAAAATAAAGTGTGAATCTTATATTTGTAGTCTACATAATGTTATCCTATGAGTTGGTTTTGTTTAAATTTTATATTAGAGTTTACCTAGCCTATTAGGATATGAAGGTCCAACCCTAGTCTCTAATAGTGGCCTTGTGTCATTTAGTGAATTTTTTAAAACCTATAAATGTAATAAATATGAATGGTATAACAATTATTTCCTAATTAAACCCCTTAGTCCAATGAAAATTTCCCTTAGAACCCCAAGTTGTGCTATGATGTAACTAGCCCAATGCGATCCCAGTCCCTTTATTGTTATGCTTTGGGTGAGCACACAAGTTTTGAACCTTGTGTGAAAATAATGAGATCACCATAGCATGAATAAATTTTGTGTTTCATACCTTACTCCCCTTTTTCCTATCTTCTCCAAGCCTAAAATTGACTTGGCCTAATAGTTGAGCACATGACTGAGCATAAAATCCTACATGAGTGTACTTTTATACAATAGTAGTCACACTTAAACTACAATATAAATCTGATGAGTGCATGAAGTTAAAATAAAAGATAATGGATTTGAGAAAAATAACTTGGGAAAGCTAAATATAAAATAGATAAAGGTCTAAAGTTGAAGGGAGGATAATTCTTAATGATTTGATCAACACTCAAAAGCCTTTAAAAGAGAAATCTAGTCTTGGTTATGTAAAAGGAAAAAATTCCATAACTAGTACATCTGCTAACCTATATGACAACTTCAAATTAGAAGGAGAATAAAGATGAAATAACGATAAATCTTGAAAGGATACAAATATATACTCAATCACATATGATTTGAAGAAAGATGAAGGAGAAAAGAATCCTAAAGAAAGGAAGAAAAACAATGACCAAATCTCTATAAACTCAAAAAAGATGCAAAACATAAAGGTAGTTGGTGTAGATGGTTACACAAGAGTGAGAGACTAGAAGAATCCAAAGTTTATAAGAGCTCCTCATGTTGCACAAATAAATGCTAGGACCAGGTATTACTCATATTTCTATGGTTATTGTTATACCTCTAATCAATTTGGTCATAGGGCTATTGATTATAGAGTTGTACCTAAAAAGAGAACAAATATTATATGCAAAAATTCATTAACATCCTTGTTAGATACAAATGTAATATTCTATAATTGTAATAATTTTGGTCACATAGCTAAATAATGTAGATCAAAATTTGTAAGGCCAAAAACACAAAGTAAAAAGAAAGGCATGCCTCCTAGTGTGAACAAAGGCTCACAAGTCTCTAAAAAGGGGAAGAATAAGCCAAATAAGAAACCTAAGGATGTGTGAAAAGTGAAAGATCAATCTATTATTTCTCAAATTGCACTCCATACTAAGGAGCAAAATTTGTGGGTAATAGATAGTGGTTGCTCAAAACATATGACTGGTGAGAAGAGCAAGTTCATCAAATTAAGCAAATGTAAGGAAGGATCTGTCAGCTTGGGAGACAACACTACAGTAAAGATCCAAGGTAAAAGAGCCTTAAACATAGAAAATTGCCCACACATGAAGTCCTTTATGTTGAAAGAATAAAACATAATATGTTAAGTGTTAGCCAAATGTGTGACAATGGATATAAGGTTATATTTAATGTAGAAGGATGTAAGTTAAGGAGATCTAGAAGACTAGTTTTAGAAGGGAAGAAAACTAAAATCAATATCTATAATCTTGATGAAGTTAATGGTAATAGATACCTGATAGGGAAGATTGATGAGTATTGGTTATGGCATAGAAGAATGGGCCGTGTCAATTTTGACAACTTGGTAAATGTAAGTTCAAATAATTATTGTAGACACATGCCTAAGATAACCAAACCTACAGACACTACTTACAAGGAAAAACAAACAAGGGTTGGATTTCAAATAAATGAGTATGCAACTACAAAACCTCTAGAATTAGTTTACACTAATTTTTGTGATTTTACTAAGATAATAAGATCTAAAGGACATGTAATTTATGTTATTTGTAGATGATTACTCAAGAATGACATGGGTAACCTTTTTGAAGGATAAGTCAAGGGCATTTGAAAGATTTAAGATCTTTAGGTCCATGGTAGAGAATGAGATTAGATGAAAAATCAAATGCTTAAGATCTGATAAAGGTGGCGAATTCACCTCAAATGAGTTCATATATTAATTTAAGAATCATGGAATCAAAATGTATTAGTCTGTAACAAGGACTCCATAGTAGAATGGAGTTGTTAAAAGAAAGAATAGGACAATCAAGGATATGGCTAGTACAATGCTAAAAGAGGCCAAGTTACCTAATGGATACTAGAGAGAAGTAATCCAAACAACAATATATATCTTGGATAGAGTTCAACTAAGGGTAAATAGTGATAAAAAATCCCTATGAACTATGGTATAGAAAGCCTACCTCTAATAAGAATTTCAGAGTGTTTGGAAGCAAATTCTACATTTGGAGAAAAGAAGATAAATTGGTAAACTTTGAATTAAGAAGTGATAAAGAAATATTTCTTGGTTATTCCACCCAAATCAAAGCCTACATATGTTACAACAAAAGGCTATAGAAGATTGTAGATAACATCAATGTCAAGGTTGAAGAAGGCTTGAAACATGTTAAACCTAACTAATAAATTTGTAATTAATAATCAAATTGTGAATATGAAGTAGCTAATGAAGATCATGAGGTAGTAAATGAAAAGGCACCTACAATATTTGTTCAAAAGGAGCATCCTATAGAGAATATCATTGGCAATAATAATGAAGGAGTTTAGACAAGGAGAAGAGTTACACAAAACAAGGAGCATCTAAGTTTTGCTCTAATGTCTAAAATTGAGCCTAAGAGCTATGTTAAAGCCAACAAGGATGAGAATTAGCTAAAATATATGGAATAATAACTAAGCCAAATTGAAAAGAATAAAACTTGGAAATTAGTTCCAAGACCCTCAAACAAGAATGTAATAGGTAAAAAATGGGTCTTTACAAACAAGCTCAATGAAGATGGAACTGTCATAAGGAATAAGGAAATATTGATTTACAAAGGATATGCATAAGTTGAGGTCATATATTTTGAGTAAACATTTTCTCTAGTTGCTAGATTGGAAGCCATAATAATTTTTATAGCATTCTCTATTTATCATAAGTTCAAAGTCTATCAAATGGATGTTAAGTTTACTTTTTTGAATGGGAACCTAGAAGAGGAAGCCTACATAGAACAACCTGAAGGTTTTCAGCTATTACAGGAAGAATATTATGTGTGTAGATTGAAGAAATATATCTATTGTCTAAAACAAGTACCTAGACCATGGTATTCAATATTAGACTAGTACCTACAACAATAAGGATTTAATAAAGGATGTGCAAATAGTAATATGTACTTCAAATCAAAAGGTGAGCATATGTTAATTATTGGTGTATATGTTGATGACATCTTTTTTGGTGGCAATAACATTAGAATGTGAAAATAATTTGCTAATCAAATGGAAAATGAGTTTGAGATGTCTATGCTTGGAGAAATTTTTTTCTTCCTTGGACTATAGATAGCACAAACTGATAGAGGGATATTTATATCTCAAACCAAGTATGCTAAAGAAATGCTCAAAAAGTTTGGAATGGAAGATATAAAACTAATAGGGACTCTCATGATTATTGGTTGTAAGTTGAGAAATAATGATGAGTCCCTTATTTTAAATTAGACTGTATACAGATTAATGATAGGTATCTTATTATACCTAACTACATTAATACCTCATATTATTTAAGTAGTATGCATGGTTACAATATTTCAAAATGATCCTAAAGAATCATATGTCAATAATATGAAAAGAATATTTAGATATATCAAGATTAAAATTGAATATGGCCTATGGTATCCTAAAAGTGAAAATTTCACTTTGATAGTAATATAGATGTTGATTGGGTGAGAAGTGTGGATGATGGAAAAAGCACTAGTGGTGGTGTATTTTTCCTTGGAAACAAACTTGTTTTATGGCTGAGCAAAAGGCAAGAGTCATTTACTTTTTCTATAGTAGAAGCATAGTATGTGGTAGTAGTGCTATGTTTCACTCAAGTCTTATGGATGAAGTAAACACTCAAAGATATCAAGGTAGAGTACAAATCACCTATCTTTATTTTTTGTGATAATTCAAGTGTTATTAACATATCAAAGAATCTATTAATTTATTCTATAACCAAGCACATATCAATCAAGTATCATTTCATAAGATAAAAGTTTATAAATCAAGAGAATACAATGTAATATGTGCCAACACAAGATCAAATTATGGACATATTCACCAAACCTCTTCCTAAGGAACAATTTGAGTATCTGAGATAAAATTTGGGAGTGATGGCTCCTACATCACATCACTAGATCCTATTGATGGGGCATGATTCCAAGGGGAGTATCATAGAAGTCTCTTTAATCCCTAGAATTATAGAGAAAAAAACTAAGGTATGCATATTTTTTCAAATTTTTAATGAGTTTATGGTTGCATATTCTTTGACAAACTCCTTTATATAATAAAGGGAGAGAAAAATTTGGACAAACTATGAGAAAGTTAGAGTCCCTATGCCATTGATGTTAAAGGGTGCAAATACTCTTTGTAAAATTTATAAAGAGAATATCATGTGTCCAAGGTGAGTTTAGGAAAATGTTCCAGTGCCTAAGTGGGAGCAAGTTTGGTATGCATAGTTTTAGCTCAAGTTCATCAGAAGCTAATGCAAACAATGCTAGAGAAAAAGTAGAGTATTATAAGATCAGAGCATTTACTTTTCCATCAATGCCAAAGGGGGATATTTTTTTCCATATGGTTTTCATTGATGTTAAAAGGGGAATTATGATTTTCATTGATGTCAAATAATCAAATAGGATTTATGGAGAGAAGAGCATGTTTTAAAGTTGAACTATGCAAATTTGTCATGCTTTTACATAGACCATTTCTAGACCACTTAAAGAATAATTGATTGAAGATTTGTTATGCTTTTTTTAGTGGATTATAGATATATGGTTTTTAGTTTTAGATGAAGAGAAATGAGCTCAATAATTATTTATTATATCTCTCAGCCATATCAAAGTTTCTGATTTAAACCCTAAGGGTTTAATCCATGGCATTCACAGGCATATTCTATTTTTATATTGACTAGCTATAGATGGGAATTGGTTACTTAAGTTATAACTTAATCCTTCCTCATCATTGTGAAACTAGCCTCTTCAACCTAACAGTTACCATATCAAGCAAATGTTCTAAGACTTTATATTTCATAAGTCCTTGACTTAAGAATTGTCATAACTTGATCAACGATTAGTGATAAATCATATGTTGAAGATCTAATGAAGTATAGATAAGTCAATTTGTTAAAGTCACCTCTAATTAAATGTGATAGTAACAAGTGTCACAATAATGGATCTTACATAATAAATATATGATGCAATTTAAAGTCAAATAGTCAAGGATGAATGCAAGGATGACAAGTGTCTCAATAGTGGGAACTAACAACAAAAGTGCAAAAGTCACGTGAGGATGCCAAGTGTCACATTCATAAGAGCTCATCAAAGATAGAGTTTGAACTTGTAAAAATATATCATGGTGAGTGGTTGATCATGCAATGAATATATAATAGAGTGAGTGGAATCAATGGGATAAAGTGCTTAATGTTTATCAACACAAAGGTGAGTTAAAGACTAAGATAGTTTGATAAGATTGATGGAGTGTATTCATTATAAAAACTTAGGAAGCAATGAGATGATATTAATAGCTCAAGGTTTAATGTTAGACAAAGGTAAATTTCATGCAACTTTGAATATCTAACGACATGTGGGAGCTCAAGCCAAAATATCTAATAGATGAATTTTAAAGTTGAAACATTAAAGCTTGAAAGTGTACAAGGATCCAATGGATAATGTGAACCTATCAAACCTTAATATAATGGACACATTTTAAATTTGAACAAATTTAATGTGGATCATCGGATCATGGCATGAAACTTAAGATCAATGTTTAGTATTCAAAGGCTTATTCATCATAATGGTCAAGTGGAGGAACATGCAATTTAGTCATAAAATATGACATAGATAATGAAATTAATTATTGTAATAGATCAAATTTGTGTAATATGGCATGTGAATCAAAACCAAATCCCAATATATGCCAAAAATAGTAATGAGACCAAGAATCATGGTAGTGAATCATGATTTCAAGATGTGGTAAACTTGTTGTTAAAGACAGGAACTTAAGTCCAACAAAATTGGGTGTGATGTATTAGCAAACAAGTGTGAACATAGAAAATATATGAACCCTAGATCAAATGTTTATATATATGTCATATAAGATATAAGAAAATTCTACTAGTGTTATTGAATTATGTCAAATAGATAGATATAGAGACATAAAGACAAAGGGGAAAAGTAGAGTGGAAGAGAAGAGAAAAGAGAGATGTGCAATTACAGACCAAACCTATAATAGAGAATTGAATTGGATCATTTATGAATCAAATATTTGATCTATAGTTGTAGCTCTATAGTTTGAATATATAATATATATATATATATATATATATATATATATATATATATATATATATATATATATATATATATATATATATATATATATATATATATATATATATATATATAATTGGTGGGTACCATCAGATAAGCTAAGTTGTGCTCAGTTAGGGAGTTGGTGCTTTCTTAGAGTAGGCGATATTAAATCAGGGGATGAGTGTCTCCTTAGGGTCAGTGCCCTTAAATATTGTAACTAATGAGGTTATTTATTATGAGGCTAGATTAGAATAGTAGATTATAAAAACTATTCTTATGGTGGTTTTTCCCATATAAGGTTTTCCATGGTATATCTATTGTTATACTGTTTGTGTGTATGTGATCTCTACATATATATTTTTAGTCTATATTAAAAGTTTTAAAAAGGACTAAATTAATCAATCTACTAGTTTACCCCCATCTCAATAAATATTTATGTCATAATAGATTCATTTTAAGTCACATCAATTAATTCCTCTTTAAATCATCCATTAGATTCCACTTTAGAATCCATTCCAGATTCCTCATTGGGTTATTCTCTAGCTTCATCTTTGTATTTAACTTTGGTCATGCCTCTAACCTCCTCTTTGGGTTCTTATCTATCTTCTTATTTAGACTTACCTTTGGTCATATATTTATCTTCCTCTTTATATTTACCTTTAGTAATACATATAACTTCCTATTTAGGTTATGAAACAACCCCAAATAATGAATATAAAAAAATATTATTTAGAATTAGTTGAAATCAAATTACGAACATAACTATGTGTAAGTCCTGTTATACACTTTTTGATGCATAAAATCATATTTTCTATTTTTTCACACTAGTGTACAAGAAACCAAACACTAGATTAGGTTATTGTAGACTCTTAACTAAGGATAAACACCATTAAAAGTTTTTATATGGAATACAATTGTTTCCATTATAAACATACAACTTAGGGTGCATGAATATGTGGTTCCACATTGACAAACCCTAAACTCTATACCACTAGGATATAATCCAAATAGAATCATTTAAGGGTAATTAAGCCTAAATAATCATACAAATTTCATAATAAGTCCAATTATATTTTATTAATAATTGAGGCACTAATAATGTGACAATAAATATCCATGATTAGTCCACATATATAATATCAGTAAATTAAGAAGAGTAGTTATTAAAGACTAATATTATCTAACTAATAATACAACTAAATGTACAAATCTATAAACCAAAAATAACACAATACTTTGAAACCAAAATTCTAAATTTTAATTAAAAGAATCATCGTACTAAGCTTTCTTAGATAAGGATTTAAAAATATTCTTAAATCAATGAGCATGAATTACAATACTGTTTCCAAAATCAATACAATATAAGCTTTTGAAACACTTTAATTATTTTAATATTTATGTGAGAAAAATACATGTGTCCATTCTATCCTTTTTTTCCATTTGACCATGAGAACTATTTAGGAATCACTACACCATGGTTGCTTTAGTCTAACATGTCAATAATGAAGACATATTTTTCATTACACAACCTTAATTTAGCATTCTAGTATTAGGTAGGTTTCATTGGTACTTGTCGAGGATGGAAAATACCCCACAAGATGCCATCACATCAATGGACATATTTTATTCACTTATGTAATGTGATTAAATAGCTTGTAGGTTAGTAAATAGATGTCTTATCTCTATTTTCTACCTACTTGTCCTTTGGTGTTTTAGTAATTACATATTTATTACGTGTGAAAATTTTAAGGTTAATTGACATAGGAAGCAAATGTATCGAAAACCATGCTTATATTTTATATTATAATATTTATTAATTTCTAATTCTTTTATTATCTTAATTTGGTTTGAGCCAATTAAATCACCTGAGATAGATTATTTATTATCTTATAATTACTTTTTTACATATAAATAAAAACTAATATGCCATAAATATGATTTGAATAATCGAAATAGTTTCAATACATGTTGGGTATAAATCCAAGTAAACATTATTATTTAGTGATGATAATCATATTAATTTATTGATATTAGAAAGGAAAAGTTTTCAGTACTCATTTACTTATCAGACTAATTTATTGCTAAAACATTTCAAGTGTATTAATATAGATTTAGAATGAGACCAAATTTTGACCATTACACTTATTGCATAATAATTTATATTTACACATTAATTAAAGCTTAAACATCAATTAATAGTAGCATTATTAATTCTACAACAACATAATCTTAATGTTAATGTTATCATCTAGTTAGTCACTTGGCAAAAATACCAATCATCTAATTAAGATAAAAACATAGCATTGGAATGTATACTTTTACATTTATAAGAGAATAAATATTATTCAAAAAATCAACTTAACCATGCATTTACATAGTCAAAAATCCAATTATAATATTTATTCGATAAATTAAAAAAATAAGATATGGAATTAAAATAATGAATAAACTAGCATCTGGCTTACAAATTTTGGGTTAAGATTTTTGAGAACCCAACATAATTCATAATGTAGTCCTATACAAAATGAAAAGAATAACATGATCAATTATATTGACACAACCCTAAAGGGTTTTATTTATTTGTTCATACCTTAAGTTTTATACTGATATGGATTAACAAAACTATATGAGTAATAATATGCAAGTAATACCAATAGTTTCCTACTCTAAAAAATTTAGGTTAGATATCCAACTATTAAAATGAAAACCAATAACTATATGAATTGATTAAGGAAGTAAAGAATTTAATAATAACATTATTACTTAATTTTAAACATTTTACAATATCCAAGTTACCATTATCTATTTAGGTGTTAGCTAGATAATGTATAAATAAGAAACATATGATACTTGAACACTTAAATCTACGTTCATCATAAGTCTTAATCCCTTAACCATCATACCCTAATCATTTATAATATCAACATGAAATTCAATAAATACATCAATATATAACTACATTTCCAATGACCAAACAAGAAACACTATTGTAAGTAAGTACACCAAGAAGAGCAGCTATTTAAAAGTGGAAACTTGACTAATATACATGGTTTAATCACACTAAAATAATTAAACACAATAATGCTTCTACACTGAGCATGTTTAACCCTAATTTAGATTATGGAATCCTACTTGGTACATAAGGTTAAGGATATATAAATTATAGGTAATAAGGATGAATATCATATCTATAATAAGCCAATTAATGTGTTAAACCCAGATGTACCATATGCTAAATTTATAAAACTAAGATACAATATTATTGGGCCCCTTATTTCATTAAGTATTCGATTCATTCAAAATTGACATCTACATCAGTATGAGGGGATCATTTTGCATAATGATTAGTATTTTAATATTTTGGTGCCAACTGGAGGATGTAATGCATATCATGTACCAACTAGTAGGTGACTAACTAGCTCCTAGATCTTCAGGGCATCTTCTAGGATTGGCGATACATGGAAATTTCATTACATATTTTGTGAGGTTATGGATCTAGTAGGAATGATGACCAAGCTCTATCTCAGCACTCAACTTGCACCTTCCACCCTAACAAATATTCTCATAGAATTTATTTAAGGAGCTTGACCCAGTTAGAGTAGGGAGATGAAATAATTGTAGTGGATATCTAGCAAATTGAAACCATATTAGGCATAAATTCAATAATCATTAGACTTAGGGATAGTATGGATTCCATGAAGGCTCTATTTTTAATTATCCAAGCTCATATATGAGCCTTCGGGTCATTAAGTAGAAGGAATTAAACATATACTTTGGCATGAACTATATAATCTATTTTTAAACTTGATTAATGATGAAGATTGTTGCATTAACACATAATGAATCTAGTCTATGGATATTTTATATTGATAATAAAATGTGTAATGGATGTAATTTTTTATTTTAAATGCAATTATTTTAAGAAGTGTTCATGCAATGCTTCTAATTCACGTCGTTAATAGAGTTCCTATAATATATGGTGATGTCATCATAAATCTATAGAGAGAATAAATATAGATCTTGCACCAAATGATTCCACCCTTATGAGGGACATGAATCAGGAATTATTAGTGTGAGTGAACATAGCCTTTTGACCCTTTAAGTGACCATATGACTCTAGGATTAGTCCACCCAAAGGATTATGCTTATAGGCCACTAGGCTTAGTTTACAAAAGGCTTACACCTATGAACCTACTTTAAACTTTATTTAAATTGATCGAGTCCCATAATTGATGTCTTATGCCATGACATGACTAGCCCAACATAGGCCTCAGTTCCTTCTTATCTATTATTTAATTTAGTGCATAAGGCATGTACCTTATGTGAATTTATGGTGGTACAACTGAGTATTCAAATGTTGAGTGTAAAAGGAATAACCCATGATTGTGCCAGGTTGTAATAAACCAAGAACTGATGAAGACAACTTTGTGCACCCTTTTGTACAACATTTTGGTTCCATTGTCAAGACCCTATGTTGAAGTTTGTTTTTATGATGGTGTGATATAATGATGTACTTAATTTCTCTCAAAAACATTGAGCACTAGCTACAATAGTTGGAAGATAGCTTTGTAATGAAGCATCCAACCTGCAAAGGACAAAAGCTAAGAAAATGGGTTCAAAATAACCTATATGATGCTCTATATGAAGTATTTTTGTGTGAGTTACATGAGCATGTGTATTGTTGGTTGGATACATATTCAACCCATAGAAGAAGAGGTTATAAACAATACCAAGATTGGATGAAAGAATGCCTAGAGAGGATTGAGACCCTAGATCCTACTTGGACTAGAGTAGTGGATAAATGGTGGCAAGGAGAACTGAATAACTACATACTTGAGTTCATAATGTGAATATAATCATTCCCTAAGGAAGTATATTACTAATTTTTTCATGACCCTAGAGGCAAATTTGTGAAGGAATTCAATGCAGATCTCAAAAAGTTAATTGTAGATTATGATTTCAAAACTTTGAGGATGGAAGGCTACAATCCTTTTGCATATGAGTAGTGCAAAGTGGAAAAAGGGGATGTGTAGGTGAGGTATAATGGAAAGGGATGAATAAACTAACACATGAGATCTCAAAAGATAGACCTATAATAAGATATAATGCCAACTAATGGGAAATATGAAACTTAGAAGTGTTGAAGGAACCCATAGTGAAAAGGAAGGGCATGGGGAAGGATCTCTTGAAATACAATAGTGCAAGGATGAGAAATATAATTAAGACATAGATCAAGCTCAAAACTTGATAGGTGTAGAATTTGTTGGGTTCCTAAAGGATTTGGTGACTACAAATACACTTGATGTGCCTAACCCCTTTAAACCTATGGTGCATGCTCATGTACTAGATCCCCCACTCAACGAAAGTAAAAAAGTAGTAATTGACTCTATTAATTACTTATGTCATGGATGTTTTTCAAAATTAGAGTGCAGCTTTGTGATCAAATATATTATTCCATATAAGGAGGTGAGTGTAACTACCTCTATACAAGTGGGTGTTAGCTCACCACCATAGAACTTGAGTATAAGCATACCAAATTAGCTAATATTAGCAATGCAAAGTGGGAAATAGAATTTTGGAAGTGGTCGTACACCACAAGAAAGTAATATAATGCCATTGACATCAACTATGTATACACATAATATTTTCAAACTTTTATTGATTAATGACACTTTGTATCTTGTAGGAACCTATCAAGCCTCAATCTCTCTAAGTATATGCCATAATGGGTGCACCAAGAAAGGGGTGAGAAAACCATTGGTGTTTCATAAAAAAATTATCCCTTTTTCCACTTTCTATCTACATACTTGTCTCCTAAAAACCATTTAACCTAAGCTTATTCTCCTCAGTCCTACCCATTCCTCTTAGTTGTCATGCGTTATCCATCCTTTTCTTGCCTTAAATCCCTTTTAGTTAGTCAGTTGTACTAGGTCGATTGGGTCAACCCAGTATAGTTTAGGGGTATTTTTCACATTATTATCTTGTTATCCTTTTGGGTAACCTAGCTCAAACCTAGTAAATTATCTCCAAAAACAAACTAGGTTTACTAGGTCAACCCTATATAACCAACATTTCTAAGATGATTTAGGGTAAGATCTACCTATATATACAAGTCCATTTCCCACCATTTCATAAAAGAATAATTAATAGTGAATAAGTGTGAGAAAATATATTATTATTGACCATTCTAGTTGAGGAATAAAGCTTAGGGTTCCATACTTTCTTTGGAGATACATATCTTGTCTTTTGGAGAAGTCTTTTGGATGCTTAGATAGGTTGTATAGCCTAGAGTTGATTTATCTTTGTTATCCTTACATACCACAATAATCTCTTATGAAGTACCATGGGCAAGGGAGAGATTGAGGCTCGATGGGTTCATCTTCAAAGGTAAGTATTCCTAACTTTATTTCTCCTTCATAAGAGTAGATAGATAATTCATTTGCATTCTTCTCCCATGTATTAGGATTTCATATACATTGATGTGAGTATATGTCTTCTAATACATGTTTGGTTTAGTTGTTTTATTGTTTATAACCCCCACTTTATGCCACAATATTTGGTGTGAACTATATTAGATTTACTTTCTTATTATTAGAATAGGTGAATGATTTAAACCTTAGGACTCCATTAGGGTTGTTGTGCGATTATGTTAGACTATAGGATTTAGAACCCTTCTTAGAATGAAATTTTATGACAAGTGATCCCCTAATCAAGTATAGTAGATCCCCATATCGATCATGCTCTTGATTAACAAGTATATCCCAATTGAAAGTATAGGTATGCTCTATCTTCTCTGATTTAGGATTTATTTATAGACATGATGCATTTATAATTGCATAAATTTTGGTGAACCCTACATGAATCCTATCCCACCACTAGTTGGATTGTCTTCACATTTCCATTTTTTTACCTTTATTATTAGCATTAGCTTTACTTTGGCTTCACCTTCTTATTAAATTTTAGTGAACCCAACATGAAACTAAACCTTGAAATATTTATTTCACTTATTTCCATTCTTTTAGACATTATTTTTATCATACTAGATTGACTATATTGACCCAATTTTGTAACTTTTGTGTCTAGGTTTCCAAGAAAAGGCAATTAGATCAACCTAGGACACATTTTCATCCTTTCAGACATCAATTTTAGCCTACTAGGTTGACCTAGTAGACCATATACATTTTCATACTCTATAGTATGTTCTTGCATAGCTTAATCAATCATGTCGACCTAGTCGATAGGTTTTTCTAACATACTCCAAGGTTATTCATCAAAAATATTCCTTCATTACATATATGATCCACCAAGGTTCCTTTCTACCTATCTATTTTTTTATTTTCTATCTTTCCATTCATAGTTTTTAGTCTTTAAAACTACCTTACATAGTCAACTAGATCAACCCTACTGACCTAGTCCTATGTTTTGTGTGCTATCTAAAATAAGTGGGTTGACCCTGCTGACCCAATTCATTTTCAAACCTTACTTCCATAGTACAGTTTTGACCCTATTAACCCTATCTTATATTTTATGCATATATTTTCAACACTATACCTTGTTTGAAGTTGGAATTAACCTCATGTCTACTAGTAATTAGCTCACACATTTATTTTCCTATTGCTTTCATGCTTAGAATAGCTCACATAGTTTAATTAAGGGATTTTTAATTAACCATTTAGTTTCACTATTTATATTTTATGCACACATGACCAAATCACAAAAATACAAAAAAGCACTTTAATATTTTGTCTACCCAAGGCCAACCTACTTGGATTTCATCACCAAGGGGGAAGCAAACTTGATGCTCTGGTCAAGTATAAATTGTGGTTAATGGTATATTTTGGCTAAGCACCCAACACCCTTATTGTTGAAGTGTATAAAGTGAGGGGGTAAGCCCCTATACTAATATTTTATCATTTCCACTATAGTCCTTTTTAACCTAAACTTGGATTGTCTAGCATTAATATAATTAAACAACCTATTTCCTTTTAATACCTACTACTTTCCATTACTTACAAAATTATCTTGTTTCATTTTCACAATCTATTTTTAGGATTCTTTAATTCCCTATCTATTGTAATGAATTGACCTAGTTGACCTAGTATCTTTTGTACATTTTTTACATTATATTGGATCAACTCAATTAACCTTATAAAGTTTTACAGTCCCTATTTATGTGCTAGGTTAACCCAGTCAACCCTATACTATTTCAATAACCTCTTTGTCCTTTGCTTTCTCATCTCTCTTATTTTCAATTCATCATGGAAGTTTTTTTGGGTGATGACACTGAGTTACACTCAATAGAAATGATGAACTTTACCAATCCTAATAAGGTCTCCAATAGATAGAGTAGGGATCATGTTTTGGATGCTAGTAATGTTCATATTACCACTCTCAAAATGAACTATGGGACCCATCCAAATACCTCTTCACAACATAATCTTCTTTTCTCACTAGAATATCAATTCAAGTTAGAGTATACTCCCAAAATGCATTTCATTATCTATGAATTTCCTCAACATCAAGGAAAGGATCCTTTTACCATTTATAACCTCATGATTAGTGGTCAAACTAAAGAGCCCCATTCACCTACTCCTACATTCTCAACTATATTTGGGGGTACCACTTTACTTAATTCTCATCCTCTTCCTTAAATTTTGACTCCTTATGCTATGACATCTTCATCTCTAACCTCTTCTACCTCCATGCCTAGTACCTCAACTAACATGGTAGGTTATACATCTAGTGGGCCTCTCATAAGATATATTATCCTTAATCCTTCTACCAATTCATTGTTTGCTACCCAAGGCAATCATGATTCTAGTGCTTCTTCTTATCAACCATTCACTAGTCCATCTTTTTCTACACATGAAATTTTTTTCACTAGTGTTTCACATTCTCATAATTCATCTCAAGTTCATATCAACACTAATAGTGGTACCCAAGCCACTAATACAAATATAAATACCAATTATAATACTTTTAATGTTAATCAAATACATCAAATTTTATTACAAACTCTTCATTATATGAATACATTTCAAGCACATAACACAAATCAAATTATGAGAATGTAAACCCACCTTCTTAATCTTCAATCTCATTTGCAACCAATGGCTTGGAGCACACATAACCAAAATGTTTCATCTCCTCCTCTTTGAGATTATTAAGGCAATTCATTACTAAACCTCCTTTAGTCAATAAAACCATCAATCATCTACAAAATTAACCTCTCACTACTCAAATTTCTAACATTGAGATAGGAGGTATAATACCTAAAATTTATTATAATGGGTCAATCGATCCTACCCTTCACCTCAAAACATTTAGAAATCTTTATAAGGATTGGGTAAAATTAAACACCTTTGTTTCTACCAAGCTCCTAGCCAAAACCCTCATGGGTGATGCCTTGGATTGGTATAATAAATATATAGCTCATTGCATTTCTAGTTTGGAGGACTTAGTAAATGCTTTAGTGCAAGAATTCCAAACTAGTGATATTCCTAAAAACACTTTGGCACATTTCATAAATTACAAACAAAATGAAATTGAAATCGCTCAAGCCTTTATTAAAAGATGGAAAATTTTATCAAAAAAATATGAACATAACATGCTATATGATAATATTTTTCATCTCTTTACAAATTCTCTCTTTCCTAAATTACAATATCAAGTCCACACTGTCTCTCCATGTACCTTAGAGGAAGCTATCAACCAAACTAAAAGACAAGATTTCTTAATGCATAAATTTGATCCACCCTAACCTTTTGTGGGTCCTCATCTCTTAATCAAAAATAAAAACTAAAATATCACTAATGATGGTGTTATTGATTCTTATGACACCATTCACAATGTTCAAGCTGGCATTCTTAATACAGAACCACCTCCTTCTTCTCAACAATATACCAATCCTCACTTTTATTCCACAAATAACATCAACATTCACAAACCTCTATCCTTAGGTAAATTTCTTAAGCATCTACCTAATCTTATTTTATGAGAGCTTGACCCTACTCATTCTATGAAATCCTGGTATGATCCTAACAAGTTTTATTAGTTTCAAACTAGTTGGGGTCATTCTCATGAGACCTATAGACAAATTCATAATTTAGCTATATATTGTATTCTTGTCCCTAATTTTGATCATGATTACATTATTTTCAAGCATCAACAAGATTATGAGATTAATTTCAAGGAATATAAATCACATGACAAAACTCAAGCCTTGAATCAAGCCACTACTCATTTGGGTATCTACAAATATTCTTTACCAAATGATCAACCTATCTAAGAAAATCAAAACAAGTCTACCCCTTATACCAATAATGTTGAAAGTCTTGTTGAACCAAATTTTGAAGAGAATATTTTTAGCATAACTAATATGCAAAGGGTGGTTGATTTTATTGATTCCCAACCTATCTACACTCCTCCTTCATCTAAAATATATCATGTTATCTAGAATTCTTCTCTAACTCATTTGAATGAGTTAGGCCAAGATGAAATTATTACCTTTGATGATCCAATTTATAAATCTTCTTTATATAACACTTCCCATTCTATTTCTACTACTATTCCATCATCTTCCAATATTAATGATAACCAAGCTTCTACTAACACTTCTTCCAATTCTCAAAATCAAATTGAACCAACTAGTTCATCATCTCAACATGATTTACCACCTTGTCCCAAACCTTCTCCTTAATATCAACATAGATTTAAATTAACTTTGACTCCTCCTCTAGAGGATCTCCTTAATAACTATGCATATGTATCTAAAAACCTTATTATGGGCTATGATGAGTGGGATCCCATTGTGGAACTCACTAATCTACCATCCCAAATTCCATTCTTTGAGCTTATGAGGACTTCCCCATGTCATAGAAACCACCTCATGTAACTCTTATCTGACATGAATGTCCCTCATCCTCCTCTAGTAGGATTAGAGGTAGTTTTATCTAGTTCTAAAGATAGTATTTTATAATAATGTGAAGAGATGTCTATAAACTTTGATGAAACTATAGACACTTCTCTTTCTCTACAATTTCCTATCACATCTATGATTCCCAAAAATATTATGATTCATATAGATGATCGTCCTTTATTTATTAACATATAAATAGGTGATATCCAATTTAATCATACATTGATTAATGAGGGTTATGGCACATGTGTCACTTCTCTTGATTTCATTAAAACCCTTGGATATTTTGAATGCAATCTCAAGTTTACACACATCACCTACTAAAGATACAATAGAAGGAAAATGCCTCCTCTAGGTTGTGTGTAACTTCCTATTACCATCCCACCTATCACCATCCATGTGAAGGTGATGATTTTTAACTTCCCCCTTTCTTATAACATCTTGTTTGGTAGGCCATGGACTCACCGCATGAGAGTTATCACCTATTCCACCTACCAATACATTAAATTTCATCATAATGGAACCATTTATAGGATTAAAGGTGACACTCACCCATAGAATTTAAAACAATTCCAATATCATGGTGTCTTCAATATTCCTAATCTTGAGTGTTTACCTAGTGTTTCATTTTATGAGTCTCAACATCTCAACTTTCCCATTAATTCAACCTAAGGTTATAATGGGCATCCTAATCTCATTGGTAACATTCCTCCTAATCTCTTAGACTCTGATGATGATGAGCTTGATGAGAGTAAATTAAATATAAAAATGTATAATCTCCTTCCTCATCTCATCTCATAGCATACTACTTGCTTTCAACCTCATTCTTATAAGCCTCTTTATGATGATATTCTCATAGTTTTGACCAAGACTAGGAATTATTTTAACCATGATTCATTAGATGACAATGTTATCCTTACCTTTGTCATTTATCTTCATACCCTAGATTATGATGATGGTTATTCCTTAGATGATCTGTTGTGAGGTGGTTTTGTATAAGCCCATGATGCTAAGGTTATCTATTATCATTCTTCTTTAGTTGAGTCTTTTTATGCATCTCATCATTTTCCTTCACTTACAGTTCTTAATTTTTGAATTTCCCCCCTTTATCATAGGGTAAATATGGAACTAACACCTCCATTTTATGATGATCCATTTAGTAATATGTTCATAGATTATGATATGATCAGCAGGCCTTACCATTTTGATAGGTACCCTAATCCTCATAGTTGGTTTACCCTTGAGCTTAGTTAAACTCTCCTTAGACCTTCTATAGATCTGGATCCTCCCTCAATGGATCATGATATAGTCAATCTTCTTTCCACTCTTTCTATAGTTGTTTCTATTTATACTCATACTGTCACTAAGTCTACCCTTATTTCTAATTCCATTGCTCCTTCTATTGAGCCTAGTTCCACTCCTTCCTCATCATCACCCTGCCTTGGTGATGGTTTACTTACCTTGCCTAATATGGCTCCCCTACCCACCAAATGGGCTGATGAGTGCTCTCTAAATCCTCCCACTATTATTATTCCTCCTTATATGAGTGCTTATACTAAAACCACTCACAACTGTATATGTTTCTTCCATGGGATAGATAATCATTCTTCCACCCATTGTCACAAGTTGTAATATATTGATACCTTGCATCCTTCTTCCTCATCATCAAAAAAATCCATACCTCCCATAAAGGTACTTCCTAAATATATACCCAAGTATGGTGAGGTATATTTTCTATGGCATCTATGTGGTACCCATCATACTGATTATTTTCATATCCTAAAACATCTAAAAGATAATCTTATAACCTTTACTAGGCCTTCTGTTATTCCTACCATAGGTCATTCTCACAAGAAGGTTTCTCCTTTTTCTCCCATGGTTCCACCTCTAGTGATTCCATCCACTCATATGGTCCCTTCACCACCTTCTATCCCTCCACATGTGATTCCTTCCCATGTGGACCTTCCCTCACCTATGGATTCCTTTCCACTGGTGATTCCTGAATCTCTAATAGATCCCACTCCCGTGTATTCTCTTGACCATCCTTTGCCTAATTTTCCTCCTTAGCATGATCCATAGATCATTCATACTTTTTTAGTTGGGGATATTATAAAAGTAGTATTTTCACAGTGTTCATTGAAGATTGATGAAACTTTAAAAATAGTGCGTATCTAAATTCATAGAGACTTATCTGATATATTAGATAATGTGTGTGGATAGATTTACTAGTATTTATGATAATATGCATGGTGATTTCACATTTATATTTGATTAGATGTGTGTTCTAATATTATTTATATCTATTATATCATTTGACACTGTGTCAAATTTCTGCTTATCTTATATCATGATCTTACATGTACTATATCTTGCTTATATTATCATTTATATTCACATATGGTTGTATTTTATTTTTACTTTTCCTTTTTCCTTGGATTTTTTCTCAAAAATATTATTCTTTTATTTTTGTAATTATTTTTCTTTCTTATCCCTCTTTTTCATAGATAATTTATCATGGTGACCTCATTATACAAACCCTATCCCCTTTGGTTATTATCTCCCTTTACCAGCCATCAGTTAGCAAATAGTATAACTATTTATTATCTACTTTTATTAGTCCACTTTGGATCTCCTTTTTACTTCTTCCTTTTTATGCAAAATAAACATATACATGGTTGATACTTGAGTTTACATGTTAGTTCATTGTCAAGCCTAAGTATCCTAGTTAGTCTTTGTCTTTGGTTACTTAGATTATTTTAGCCTTATCCTACAACTCATTCGTGTCTATCACCATCTCTCTCATGATTCATCATTCCAAATATATATGGAGGAGAAATATTAAAAATCCTTTAAAATAAAGTTAAAATCCAAATTATTTAAACAAAAGGAAATGATATCAAAAGGCAAACTTATTCTTAAAATTCCAATGACACTAAAAGATGTGATTCAAAGCACATCTCCTTCTTTTAGTCAAAGATCAAACTCCATAGTTTTACTCATGGTAGATCCAAGGTCATTTGGGGTGTGGTAGGCTAGTAGATTAGAAGAGGAGAATAAAAAAATCTTTATTGCTACTTAAATTTTCATGCAAGTATCCAATATTTTTAGTAAACCAACGACTCTATAAGGGGTCCTGAAGAATGGGGAGAATGTCATGGGAAGGTAGGTTCATTTTATTTTTATTGTACCAATATACCTTCATGAATTTATCTTATTAACACACTTATTTTCCTAAAAAATCTTTGTGTCTATATCAAACAGGTTTCCTTTGTACATAGATGACCGTTAGTCACTTAGTGTCTTCTCATGTCCTTAGTATGTCTCTTGCCACCTACGGACTTATCATAAGATGACTAAATCTTGATTTTTACACTCCTTTGCTCCTTGTATCCTCTATTCCCTCTTGAGAAATATTGTTTTGTTTATTTATCACTCGTATTGGGATTTCATTTGTGAGTTACTTTGTAAGATTGTAGATAGCACCCGACATTCCTCACAAATTACCATATTTTCCTTCCTATTAACCATATTATTTATTACCAAATATTCCTATTTATTCCACCCTAGTGGTGTTCTATTTATTGAGTTGTAGTGTAAGACCATGGATATGCCCTAACCCTCCTCACAAAATTTTCCAATACCCAAGTCACCATCCAAATTACATGTGTCAAATTTGAGATAATATTCAATTGATTATGAAGTTACATGTCATTTTACAAGCTTCCCATCTTGACTTAGTATGTTTTATGATTAATTCATTTTTTTATTTTGCATTTTTTATCTTCTTATTTTTTGAGTGTATGTAAGATTACAACTATCTCTTGAATTTTCATGCTTTCCAAATTGAATTAGTATGACCAATTTAAGACCAAACTTTTGTAATTTTTTTTTTTCATACTTCCTATCATGATTAAGTATGATTTATTGAATTAATTAATTTGTTTTGATTACCATTTATGCCCTTTTACATACCTTTCATTTTATTACATTGATTTCCTACTTCCCAACGTGATATTAGTATGATTTTACTTATTTTAATTGGGTGCAAAAATATTTCACATTGGTTTAAAAATAAATTCTCTTTTTACCATCTTGTTTTACTATCTCTTGGATCTTTATACTTAGTCATTTTATTGTTATTACACATTTCACATCTTAAAATAGTGTGTAATACCTTTTTTTTCTTGATTATATATTTTCCAAGTCCTTTTACCTGTTTCTTTTTAACCATGCATGTGTCCTACATAATGATAGAAAATAAACCACATCACATATATTTCCTATAGCATATACAACAAAGCTAAATAAATATGCTAGAGATAAATATATCCAAAGAATCCACAAGCACAACCATCATAATGGCAACATACCCATCCAAAAATAATATGCCAAAATGATATATATATATATATATATATATATATATATATATATCATAAGTTTTGATACAATATATACAACAATATACAATGCTCCAGCTCTATAGCTAGGATCCATCTTGTCTATCTCGTGGCCTAGCCACACTACTTGCTATGGCCTTGGTCTAACTCCTCTAAATATTAAACTGTAAGGAGTATATTTTAAATCTCAATCCCTCTACCTATCCTTATAAGTGCACTACCCACACCTGTGACTCTGCCAGCTGGGTCCAAATATCTATCATATGCATTATTATAGTTAGATACACAACTCTCTCATTTGTTAGGGCCTACCATGCCTATAATCCCCTACAACCATCACTAATAATGGATATATCCTCTCTCTTTGTGCCTATATCTACCTTCCTACCTTTTTAGCTAATCTAAACCACTTACCTGAGTTGGGGTAGATGGTACACTCAGATCCTATAGTGTCATGGGGTCGTATGGTTGTAGAGTATCATCTAGCATGCCATGGAGTTCTCCCCTCAATAGGGACCCCAATATCTCCTCCTCATCCTTAGATACACATGTAAAATCCCACCAGATGGATATTAGATCATTGTTATATCTAAAAATATCTATCTATCTCTATTTCCAAAATAAAAACCTAAGTAATTAATATTTAATCATCTTACCAGTCTGTCTTAGCTATTATGGTCTCACCATCTATGTGACCACCTAGCATAGTTCCCCCATTTGTGTGTCCTCTTAACACCTCCTCTATAGGTCACCTCTTCAACTTAAAACTAGCTTCATGTATCATATTAGTTTGAGTGGTCTCTTTATCATTTCCTCTGGTTCACCTATAGGCCGATCCAGAATGTCAATAGTCTCCACTCTCTCCTACTCTTCCTACCTCCATCAATGCTATGTCCTTGGTGTTCATTGATCATCTCACTACAAATATATTAATGGTACATATAGTATTTCTACCTTTATATCCCTATCCTCCTTCTTAGCTCCTCATCATGTAGGACTAATATATGGTTGCTTTCGATGTGGCCCTTGTATTGGTCTCACCATTAGTGTTCCCAATCCTCTATTACCTCATGGATCCCTTACATGCTAATTCAATTGCTTAATCATTAGTATTAGTGTCATTAGATGAGGTAGGACCATCTACCCTGACATTCATGCCATTAGATATGGCTCTCTCCATTATAAATAGTGTTTGACCACCTCTATCCTCACTATCATTAGTGTAACTATGTTATAACTCACCCATGTAGTTGCTATGTGCTTGTATGGCTGCCACACTATGTATGCACATCTCACTAACTATAGCACTAGCGCATGGGAAAAAATCCATGCTACCTGGTCCTCCCTCCATCTCCATACCTAAGGTGACCTATCATCGACTGCATGGGGTAACCCAGTCAACTGATACATAGGAAACCTCTCATATATCCAAGTTGTTAGAAATATGAATGATCCCATGGTCTTCTACCCTCTAACCAACATCGTTTATAGATCATGTATGAGATGGACCTAGATGACAGAGTTTAGATCATATATAATTTACTCCTCTAGGATCATCTTACTCAAGTCTACCATGAATAGTGGTACCTTATTGTATGGCTTATGACATAGCAACTATTGTGTCATGAGGCTTACCATAGCCTTCTATATGTCTAGAATCTATGATGTATTGACATTGAACATTCTAACTCTCCTACCTAGTAATATTGTCTCTAAGCCTATATCCCACATGGCTAAGGCTCTCCTCTCTTCTAAGCTATCTAGTATCCCCATGGTCACCTGCACTCTTACTATAGGTATCCTTAAGATGGCATGGACTTCCTCTAGCATGATATCCACCTCTATTGTATCCTCACACACCTCCCATCTAAAGGTGTTAGTTATTTTTCACAAGTAATTGAGGAACATGAATAATAGATCAACACTAAGGGGGATCTGACACATATTAGTTATTTTACCTAGACCTATGGATCCTAGTTTAGCCCTATCTCTATCTAACAACCTATCTAAATTTTTTGATAACCATGCCACATCCACAAGTCTCTAAAATCTATATCATCCCTACACACACGAAACAACAAAGAATGTATCAATTATTCCATATCATGTATAGTTACCATATATTATTTTTAATCAATAAAAAATAAGCCTAAATAACTTTATTTTAGTCATTTTAACCTAATTGGTTTTTTCAACCTTACTTAGTCATTTTGATCTATTCTATCCCTCTTTTGGTCTTTTGCAAGCTTTTCTATATCATTCCAACTCTTTGGTCAAACTAGTTTGACCAAAATTTTCTTATCTTTTCACCTGGTTGACTCAAAAATCTAAGTCAACCCCCTTCTCTTCCCCTCCCTAGTGCCAAGTTTCCATTATAAACCTTTTAAACCACCTGATAACTCTAAACTAGGCCACTAGCTTACAAAATGTACAAGGTCAACCCATACCAACTAGGTTAGCATTGTGGATTTTCTCATTTCCATTCCACTAGGTTGATTCCTACTAACCCCTTATATTTTCCCCAAAAAGTGCAATTTTGTTACTTTATTCCTAAATCATCTAAAACCATTTTTAATCTTCCTATTGTATACCCCTAAAATCTAATTTTGCTTCATTTTGATATATATAAATGCATCAAATCAAATCTTACTAAAACTACACTTAATTCAATACAAATTTCAAAAACTAGTTTGAGATTCATAGTTGCATACTTATAGTGCACTTATTGCTGCTCCTAAAGCCCCTCCCTATCTATACTATCATATTGTCACCATATTAACTCATTTTTGTATCTAGATCTATTTTTCCACTCTCACAAATCAAAATAACAAATGAATTATCTTTTTCCCTACTTAAAAACACTTTTCAAAACTCAAAATTCTTCAATTATTATCTTGCAGATTTCTTGTTTTTCTATATCTTTACTTTTATGCATATGTTTTAAAAACCTTAAAATTCATTATATTCATGATGATGTAGAGAATATTTTCCATTAACATTTACCTATATTCCAAAAAAAATTATTTGTGGCTATTTTTTGCCCTAACTTCTATAGGTTCATCTAATGGTTTCTACATTGGACACCTTCACATCTCTTGCAGTCTACTTATTTATCTAAGGTACTAAGGTAAGTAAAGTTATGTGTTTTTCAATCCAATCCTTTCATTTATATTATTTAATACTTACTACACTTTACTTAACATTAGTGTTGTGTATTATCATGTTCTATCCCAAAGTACCATCCCATGTTGCACTTACATGACATGTGATGAGTTTTAAGTGGGGCATATGTATACACCTAATTTTTTCAAATTTTCATAAATTAATAACACTTTATATCTTGTAGGCACCCATTGAGCCTTAATATCTCTAAGTGCATGCCTTAAGGGGTGCATCGAGAAAGGGGTGGGCATACCATTGATGCTTCATAATATTATTGTCCTTTTTGTCACTTGCAATCTACACACTTGTCTCTTAAAAACCATTTACCCTAAGCTTATTCTCCTTAGTCCTACCCATTCCTCTTAGATGTCATGACTTATCCATCTTTTTATTACCTTAACTCCCTTTTGGTTGGTCAATTATACTAGGTCAAATGGGTTGACCCAGTATAGTTTAGGGGTATTTTTCACTTTTTTAGCTTGTCAGCATTTCAACCAACCTAGCTTAGACCTAGTGAATTATCCCTAAAAATACATTGGGTTGACTAGGTTGACCTTGTATAGTGGATGTTTCTAGAAGGATTTAGGACAAGATCCACACACACACACACACGGATGTGTGTGTGTGTGTGTGTGTGTGGATCTTGTTCTAAATCCTACTAAAAACATCCATTATACAAGGTCAACCCAGTCAAACCAATGTATTTTAGGGATAATTCACTAGGTCTGAACTAGGTTGATTGAAACGTTGACAAGCTTAAAAAGTGATATATATATATATATATATATAAGGTCATTTCCCACCATTTCATAAAATAAGAATTAATAGTGAATAAGTGTAAGCAAAAATTTGATTATTGACCATTCTACTTGAGGAATAAAGCTCAGGGTTCCATACTTTCTTTAGAGATATGGATCTTATCTTATGGAGAAGTCTTTTGGCTACACGGATAGGTTGTGTAGCCTAGAGATGGTTATATTTGTTATCCTTACATATCATAACAATCTCTTATGAAGCACATTGGCTAAGGGAGAGATTGAGGCTCGACAAGTTTGCCTTCAAAGTAAGTATTCCTAACTTTATTTCTCTTTTATAAGAGTAGATAAATAATCCATTTATATTCTTGTCCCATGTATTAGGATTATGTATACATTGACATGAGTATATGTCTTCTAATACATGTTTGGTTTAGTTTTTTTATTGTTTTTAACCTCACTTTGTGCCACAATCTTTGGTGTAAACTAGATTATATTTACTTTCTTATTATTATAATAGGTGAATGCTTTAAACCTTAGGATTCCATTAGGGTTTTTATGTGATTGTGTTAGACTGTAGGTTTTAAAACCCTTCCTAACATGATATGTTGTGACAATTTATCCCCTAATCAAGTTTAGAAGATCCCCATATTGGTTATGCTCCCACTTGACAAGTGTATCCCAATCAGATGTGTAGGTATGCTCTATCTTCTCTGAGATAGGATTGATTTATAGACATGATGCATTTATGATTGCATAAAAATTACACCAATAATAATAATGGGACCAATGCCTAACCCAATAGCTAGAGGTGTTGGAGGATTGACACCAAGATAGATGTCAAGGGGATAAGCACCTCTGATACCATCTCCACCCAAAACAAATATACTATGAAATGGATATGCACTTGATTGAGCATTATGGCATAGATAATACTATAGAACATGTGCTGAAGTGTGAATTATAGTGGTGTGTACAAGGAATAACACAATTAAAGTATAAGTCTACCCATATTGTGACCACTCTAATTGATTACGCCCACACCTAGTATCAAAAATTTGATCCTGACTAGTCTATGTTTTACTATGATACCCTAAAGGATGCACTCTTGAAGGAATTTGACATTCCAAATTTTGAATAGTAGAGCATCATCATGCTCAAAGAGATTACCCAAGGACTCTCAAAACATGTGTGCCTATATGATGCAACATCTAAAACTCTTCTATCAAAGCTCCCATATGATATTCACCCTTCCTAGCATGCATAATGGTTCATTGGAGGGTTGTTTATGCTATTCTAAAGAACATTTTCCATGAAGACACTTATATATCCTCAAGAAGCACTTGAAGCCATGCTTAGAGTAAACGTATTCAAAAGGGTAAATACCATAATCAACCCATTTATGGAGGTATAGATTACAAATATGACCTCCTATCTCTAAAATCTTACCATTAACTCATCGCATGATGCTCAAAGTGGACTATGGTACATTGACTATGAAGTAAAAATCCATAATAGGACTAACTACCCATGAAAGAATGTTTGCACTTTGTATCTAATCTATGAAGTCTATCAAGAGGTGCATGGAGTCTATAATTACCCATTATTATAATGTGCTATCCATGTCAACACAGCCACCTATTATCAGTTATGTAACAACTACACACATATCATTACCGATTTCTAGGTGATTGATGAAATGCATAAGAACATGGAAAGAGGTGCATGACAAATCACCAAAGTAGTCAGAGGAAAAGTAAACCAAGGTAATGAGTGTTATGGCCAATAAAACATAGGCTTCAAAATTTAATGATGTTCTAGAGGGTAAGGTGGAGGATGTGGTGGTATAAGGTTCCCACCACGCTCATGTTATAAGTGTCTCCACATAATATTATCAGTGTGAGTACCCTACAAATCCCATGTGTGGGTATTGTTGAGGGTACCATTGGGTCAAGGAATACCTTAAATTATATAAAACATTGACCCAAGGTAGGCCTAGTGCAAACAAAGGCACATAAATGATCATACATGAGCAAAAGATATAGATATGGACCCCAAAGGCATAAATGACCCACATAACTATATTCAAGGTGAAGGCAACTACTCATAGTGGATTTATCATTTAGTCACTAACTATGAAAACACCTAAGTTATGCCTAAAATATGGGGGTAAGGGTCGCAATGAGTGCATAATGTAGCTTGAACATAAAGTTACACCATACCCAAAATTGGTATGCTAGAAAGATGTATTATAGTAGGCTATGAGTGTCATCCAAAAACTACAAGGGGATCTCTAATTAGCATGAGACCTAGAAACATAGGTTTCTACCTCTCAAAAGAAGTAAGATAGCTAGGAAGTTGAGATATAAGAATTAACTGAGATCTTGTGCATCCTAAAGATAGAAGGAATGTTGCCCCTATTAAAGAACTTGATCCTAGAGCATGCAGGTCAAAAGCAAGTTCAAGTCATTGTGCCATGTATGGAGAGGGTATGAGAAGTTTTGCATACATAAAATGTGGAGTACATCCAAGAACTCCTCATTGATGCCACTATTAATGGATAATCTATATATGAGGTCCTTAAAGACACAAGTGTTGAGGTCAAACTCTTGACCAAGAATGTTTGGGAGAAAATGGGTAGGCCATCCTTGATACCTTCCCCTCATGTACTTTTCATGGCCAATAAGACCCAGGTATAACTGATTAAAATTATGAATAGTAGATTTTTAGATATCATGAGTGCCAAATTTTGCACTAAATTTGAAGTAATCAAGTTATTAGAGTAGGACAACTACTCAATTTTCTAGGAAGGCCATGGTATTATGTAAACAATGTAGATATCCACTTCAAAAGGTGATACATGACCTTTGAGAATGGAAAAGAGAGGATAATTATACCCATCTAAAATTATGAAGGACCCCCCTATGTCAAGAGCATGGACATTGAAGATGAGATCAACCACATCTATAACATTATGGTGCAAGGCACTTAAGACTCTAGACCTAAATGATCAAGGATTCCTCTCTTGGAAAGATGGATAATCAGCCTTAGACACCATCGATGTTGCCTATGACTGATGGGTTGAGGAAGCATATGATACCACTAGTTGAAGGTGTTATTTGGTATGTATGAAGGCACCAAAACCAATATAGATAGGTTGGGTCTAGATTTATCATGATTCTAAAAGATGGGTCCCTTGAACCAATAAGAAGGCAAAAAGAGTGGTTCACCTTAGGAAGGGAAAAATTGTAGTACTCCCAAGATATTAAGGGAGTAATCTAATGGAAAACTATATCCATGATATCAAATCATGTATCCAAAAATAGGTGGATAGAATGGGTGCACTAGTGTATACAATAAATATCATTTCCACTCATTGGTGGGTAGCATAAATAACTAGCCAACTTGGTAAGATGTGAAGGACAACTTTTTTACTAGATTTAGAAAGAGCAATGAGGACCTAAACATCTTAGCGTACTCTAGGGAATCTAACCCTATAGCGCATGTGTGCCTTTGCAAAGAAAAATGGACTATCTATGACATAAATTCCCTAAGGAATTTATGGGTGCATTCCTTCTATAGGACCCTAAAGACTTAGGCATAGGTGTGGTATATTATCAATAAGATGCATCATGAGAAAACCAAATAGGATACACTTAAGGATCAGTTTTTTCACACCTTCTTCTTTTCTTTACAAAAAAATGAATTGATTGAGCCACTACAAGTAGTTCAAAGATCAGTGTTAAGGACACTATAATATTAGAAGAGTGCCTAAAAGACATGTTTAGTGAAAATGGGTTAACGCTACCAACCTTATTTTAAGAAAAAACTCTTAATAGTGACTCTAGTGATGAAGATGATGAAACATGAAAGGCATACAACTAGAATAATTTGAAAGGAAAAAGAAAGTTAGTTCTCCAAGTTGAGGATAATGCGCCATAAGAAGAAGACCCTACCCATATTTAGATACAAAAAACTAAGAGAAATAGAAAAGTCAAGGATTCACGCTATGAGAAAAATTAACCCTACCACATGCCATTAAAAACTAAAAAGGTAGACATTAGTTTAGAAGGGGAACCAAAGTTCATCACTCTATGTGCCTATTGGTTTGATATGGAGCTTGCATGTATTTTTTATATCTTAAATGAATTCTAAGACTTGTTCCCATGGAATTACATAGATATGAAAGGTACACACCCATCCCCTGGGAAGATGAGTATCGAACTAGTCAATGGTGTAAGACCCATTAAAAAGTGACCTTATAAGATGAACCTCAGTCTTCACACCAAGGTAAAAATGGATATTGATGGTATGTTAGGCATAAGAATCATCAAACCTTTATAGGAATCTGAATGGGTTAAGCCTATGGTCATCAACATCAAAAAGTATGGGCACAACCAAATTTATGTCAACTATAGATTGTTAAATGCCTCCTACATAATTGATCCCTTTCCAAATCCATTCATCGATGAAGTCTTGGATGAAATTGGAGGTTGTGAGATATACACCTTTACTAATGGGTTCTCATGATACCATCAAGTATAGATTGAGGAAGAGGATAATCCAAAAACTACCTTTATGAAAGAATGGAATTATTTTGCATACAACATGATGCTCTTTAGAATTAATAATGTGTCAGTTGTGTTCTCTTGAGTAGTGATCACTACTTTCAAAGACTTCATTCACAAGTTCCACCAAATATACTTAGATTATTAGACTATGTATGGGTTATTTAAAGATCACTATGAAAACTTGCACTTTATGTTTTAAAGGTGCAAGCAATTGTAAATTTCTTTGAACCTCAAAAAGAGTATTTTCATAACACCATTTGGCACATTGCTCAGGCACATCATCTAAAAGGATGGTCTGCTCATTGATCTATCAAAGATTGAAATCATCCTTGAGCTCCATAACCCATAAATATAGAAAGATGTTCATGCCTTTCTTAGACATTATGGGTACTATAATAAGTCATAAGGAATTAAGCCAAGCTTGAAGTTATGCTAGAAGAGCTCTTGACAAACTATGGCCCATTCTATTGGGGCACATCACAAGAAGATGCATTTGTGACCCTAAAACTCAAATAAATAAGTGTGTTGATATTGTAATTTATTGACTGGGCAACTCCCTTCCATATCCATGTTGATGTATCTAGTATTGCAATTGGCCCCATTCGAGTGTAACTAGGTGAAGGTTAAATGGATCATCCCATTTATTTTAAAATTAAAAGACTAACCAAGGCATATCATAACTACACAACAATTGAGCATGAATCACTTGTAATGGTCTACACCATGTAGAAGTTTAGACAATATTTATTGGCCACCTCTTTCATCTTCTTCACTGATCATGAGGCACTTAAGTACCTAGTTTGATAGGATTTTGATCTCTATGATTAAATTATGCAATTTAAATTACTCAAATATCCAACCACTATGTACGATATAAATCCATTAAGACCTAAATTCAATTAGATGAAATAACTATTCAATCCTAAACTTAAATCTTAGATCCTAAATGCTTTAAATCATGATTTAATAGATGTAAAATAAAAAATATTGGATGAGATGTTACCTTAGACTCAGATTGACATTGTGTTGATTGATGCTTTACTATAGATTTTGATAATGGATGCTTGATTCATGGACTAGAATTGATTCTTCATGGGCTTGGTAAATGACTTAGTTAGCTAAATGGACATGGATTATTTAGAAGCTTTCTAGATGCATCCAATGGAGGAATGACTTACTTATATATATTGTGGAGAGAAAGATCAAGGGTTGATATTTGAATTTGGATGATGAGATCTAATGGATGGGGATTATCTAAGTAATTTTAAATTCCTTGGAATCCTCTAGATTTAGAGGCTTCTAGAGATGGAGGCTAGGTTAGAAAAGGTTCTAGATTTGGAGGAATCTACAAACCTTATTAATGACTAGTGATGATTAGAGAGAGGTTATATGGGGATTAGGTGTATAAATAGGGACTAGGGGTATATGAAAGTCTAGGGATAGGCTAGTATATCTAGTTAGGTGAGGTCATGGGAATTTAAAATTCTTAAATAATAGATAAATAGGATTAAGATGGGATGATGAGGATTTGGGAGATGATTAGGGAAATTAATGAAGATTTGAGATGACTAAGGTTATTAGGATGAAGGATAATGAAGGGGGGATTCTAGATAAATGACTAAGAAGGGTATAAATTAGATTAAAATTGGATGAGTGGAATCAATGTTGACTAATAGTATTATTAGTGATGGTAATGTAGGTGAGTGAATTTAGGTGCATACATTTTGACCCTCTTTGAAAGGGCATTATGAGTGGATGAAGTGGAATGATTAATGGTCTTTCATAGAAAAACCATTTCATAAATGAATGTTAGTAGATGATGTTAGGGGATATGATGCCCCCTCTAGGGGATATGCAAGGAAGAATGAGGTGGATGGCCACTCAAAAGAAGTGAGGGGTGGGATGAGATGGATAGATGAAGGGATGGGATGCTAGGTGAGAGATAGAAGATGATGAAGATGATCAACCTAATTAGAGAACTAAAAATTTATGACCCTCCTAGCAAAGACACATGCTTAAGGAGTAGAGATGATAGGTGTCATGATTTTTGACACATTCTAAGGGGGAACCAATCGTAACATGATGATGATAGTATTAAAATTCAACAAGATTTAGACTTATCCCAATCAAGGAAACATGAAATAGAGAGATTATGGGCTAGAATAAGATTATGATTTGATAAGATTGATTATGGGTGTATCTCAAAGCTAAAGTTGATCAATATGATGAGGATAAGAGATAATAGTGATATGATTGAGTGACCAAAAGACTAAGTTGCATTACATCAACTCAATGAGACATAACGATAATGCCCTAACAAGGACATATGTAATGGAGTGATAATTGATTGAAAAATCAATGACTAATGGAAGAAAATATGGAAGTTGTGAATTTTCAAGCCCAATCGATATGTGTAAGCCATTGATGAAAAAATTAAGGAGATGATTTTAAGGATGATTGATCAAAGATTGATATCATATCTCAAGGATTTGATTGATTCAATACTTGAGGATGATGATGGATGATGAGGAAATAGGAGATAGTGTCAAAGTTATCCTTGGGCACAAAAGGTGACCAAATACTACCTACATAGTCTTAAAAGACCACAAGCTAATGTAGTTCTGACTTAGAGATAAATGACAATTTATGGATTAAAATATGATGATGATGATTGTGATTAGTGATTAAAGTATGATGAGGATGATTATATTTGTTAATGATTTAAAGATATTACTTAGTTTATGAGATTGGGATAAAATATTGGATATTAATAAAATGGATTGAGATGATTAGATTAGTGGTGGGAAGGAGGATGGTTAGTGATGAAAGTGTAAAATATCAAGCCATCACAATTATCATAAGGCTCATCATATTCTAATAAATTCACTAAATATAACACTTGAAAATATGTCACATTATATATCCATGACCAAGAGGACATTGTGCCAAAGTGAATGGGCTAGTAGCAAACTATGCATCCTCATAACATCCCTATCTATTACCCAATAAACAAAAAGACATGATGAAAACAAAACATAAGATAAATAAGATATATACATGATAAAAGATAAGACAAATAAAATAAAACACACACACAAATATATACATGCATTGTTATAATGTCTTATCTAAGGATGAGATGAATGACAAGGTGATATGTTGGATGTGTTGTTCCCAAAATCTATCACTTGTTTTTGGAGATAACATATCAAATATTTTGGTCTTGCAGGCCAAAATTCTCTCTTCCATTCTTAAAAAATGTTCTAAGAGCTCAAGTTCTTCAATTATTCAAGAATTTTTAGCTAAGGAACTCACAGGTTCAATGGGTTTAACAACTTCAACAGGCAAGCTCTCACAAAAGAACAAGTTCCAAACACTTAGGCAATTTCAAAGTTGGTTCAACATATAGGTTCAATCAAAAGGTCCATCAACAGGCTTAAAACAAAATATTGAACCATTGAACCATTAAACCATTGAACCCCACCTCCAAAGGTTCAAAGGTTCAATAGGTTCAAAGGTTCAACGACATCGGCAGACTTCAAAGAGTTAAGTGCTTTGACAAGTTCAAAGTTTAACTGCTTTGTAAGGTTCAATGGATTCAAAGGACTTAAAGGAAAGAAGGCTTCAAAGAGTAAAGGTTGAATGGTTGAACTGTTGAACCTTGAACCAAAATGGTTCAATGAGTTTAAATCTTCAACGAGTTCAATAAGATCAAAAGACTTAAATGAAAGAAAACTTCAAAGAAGAAAGATTGAACCGTTGAACCATTGAACTTTGAACCAAAAGAGTTCAAAGTTTAAAGGTTCAACAAGTTCAATAAAGTTTGAGAGACTTATAATAACAAAGGATTCGAAGAACAAAGAATGAACCATTGAACCGTTGAACCTTGAACCAAAAGGGTTCAAAGTTTAAAGGTTCAATGAGTTTAATAGAAAAGAAAAGAATCTAGAGAGTTTGAAACTTCAAAGGATTCAAAGAAAGAGAATGAACCGTTGAACTTTGAACCAAAATGGTTCAAGGTTCAAAGGTTTAAAGGTTCAATAAAGTTCAAAAGACTTAAAGAATAAAAGGATTCAAAGAAAGAGAATGAATTATTGAACAGTTGAACTGTGAACCGAAATGGTTCATAGGTTCAAATGGTTTAAAGAGTTCAACTAGTTCAAGAAGTTCAAAGTTCACAAGGAAGCTTTAGGTGAAGGATGGAAGTAGAATATTCCAAAGACAAGTTTGAAGAGATGATTCAACTAATTAAACTAAGGAGCTGATAGGACCACCTAAACTATTGAACCATTAAACCAATACACTCTCATGGTTCAAAGGTTAAAGGTTCAACATGGTTCAAGTGACCAGTGACCAGTGATGTCCCCACAGATGTCAAATTAAAGGTAATAAAATGCCTATTTGTTTTTAAATATGCATAGAACCTTAAAATAAACTTAGCGACCAGTTGAAGAAGAAGTTGAAAGAGCCAGTAGAAAAGGAAGAGAGAGCTTGAGAGCTTAGATCATGAGAAAAGGACAAAAAAAAAAAAAAAAGAGGGAATGATGTAGAAAGACCAAAAATATCTGTGTAGGAGTTATTTCTAGTTGGTGAAATAGTCCACCAGATGGACATTAGAGAGCGTGAGCACTCAAGGATGCGACCTATTTTTCTCCATCAAGAAAAGGCAAAGTGGATAGCTATGCAAATATTAGGAAGAGGACCAGGTGGCCCATACTTCAGAGGAGACATTTGAGATGAATTGACACACCATAGTTAAGGCCAATGCCCTATTCTAGCATGGCCCCCTAACAGAACTAAAAATGCATTCAAGGCATTGAATGCAACATGGGCCATTCCATGAAACAAAGTGCCAAGTCTTTCTTGGCTGATATATATTGTAATCTCTTATTTTATGCAATGGAGATCTCTCTATTATAGAAGCAAAACTCTACCCAAATTGAAAGGCATTTTTTGAGACTTTGAGCTCAGATTGTTAATCATGTTTCTTTATTTGAATGAGAAAACAAGTGGCCTTTTAGAATTTTTGCTGGAATAGCTTGTGTTATTTAGGAAACTATTCTTATGTCTATTTCCTAGAAGCATTCTTGTCCATTTAATTTAACAAGTAGAACTAGTGGAAGTAATCAGGAAGGTGTCTTGAAGCTGACTGTGGAGAGATTTTGTGCTGCCAAAATTGTCTTTAGCGTGTTTGTTTTTCTATTTCTATGTAAAGGATCTTGGGACAACTTTGTACCCCCATTGTTTGTATATTTCACTCTTTGGCAGTTGAGTTGGAGACTTTGTGCTACACTTCATTCTGTTGTGTTACTACACCCTATTTTAGTGAGGGAAGGAACGAAAGACTTTGTGCTTTCATGAGTTTCTCATGGTTAATTTTACTACCCAAGAAGGAATCTGGCTGTTGACTGAGTATTACTTTTGGAAGAAGATAATTACCTCCAGCAATCACCTAAGATTTCTCCTTTGATATGTGAACATCATCTCTAAAAAAAGAGAGATGGATGGTTTTATCCTACCCTTGAGTGTTATTTTTTGCTTATATAAATAGTATATAGTTTTCTATAGTTATAGGGAACCTCCCCTTGATGAGAGGAGAGATTTGTCTCCTTGATGAGAGGAGAGATTTGTCCCCTTTTGATGTGGTCAACCTTCACATTTGGCTATTAAATCTCTCTATGTTGTGGTTGAGACACCTATTTTGCCCATCAATTAGCTATTGACAAAATATTCACCTAATAGTTTTTAGCAACTCCACTGGGGAAGAACAAGCAGTTTGGAGCCTCAAGCTCCAAGCTAAAGTAGGGCTAGTTCTTTTTCATTTTATTCTACAATCTGAAAGCTCCATGCTATACAAGAAGCCAAAAAGATCAAGGTGTTGTTGACCCTATTTTTTAGTTGGTATAGTAGAGCAATTTTGATTTGTTTCCTCCACAACCTCACCTTCAATGAGCTAGGAGTCTTCCTCCTACCAACACCAAGTCACCAATACTAGGGAAAGCATCCATTTTTAATGTTAATATAGCTTTGTCAATACATACCCCTTAGACATTTGTTATCCCTCCCTTCAGTAGTCAAATCATGGTAGTTAAAGGCCCCTGGGGTAACTCTTTTAGTCCACTCAACCTAACTCCACCTCTACATGAGCTACCTCACAGTTTCAAGAAGAATTTTCCTAGGTTCTTTGGTGATGGGAGAATTCATCTTGATAAAGATATTATAGCCTTCAACATAACTTATGGTGTGATAGGCATGGATTATAAAGATGTAGTAGTCAAGTTGTTTATGGAAAAATTACAAGGTGCTACTATAGACTAGTTTTATCATCTCCAGGCCTAGACTGTGACTGACTCGAACACTCTCAAATCCAAATTCAAAGCAAGGTTCAAGCCTACAGAAGATGTGCATGCCCTATTGGCCAACTCACATAGATGAAGAAGGAGCCTCATGAACATATGAGGGACTTCATAGCCAAGTTCGACAAGCTGAGGAACAAGATTCTTACCATTACTTAGCCAATAGTTAAAAACCTTAAATGTTTTTTCATCAATTCTCAGCTTCTAGAAGTTAGTTTTCTACTGAGACGAGCTGGCCACATAGACCTTGCTGTTTCTCAAGATTTGGCCACTAAGGTGGAAGATGATCTCATCTTGGAGGGGAAGATAAGGAGAGATCCTGATAGAGGTAAATCTTCTTCATCCTTTGAATATCCATCTATAGGTACCACTGATCCAATGGTGTAGAAGCTAGAAAATGAGTTGCTAGCTCTCAGGAAGTAAATGCCGCAAGAGATGTTTTTTGATCTTTCATACAAAGAGATACTGAGGAGAACATTTCCCAATCAGTTGTACCAAGGCAATGCTACCAAGAATCAAGGGCATCTAAATTGCCTTCCTCCCCCACATGGGAAGCTTACCATTGAAGCACCTCCAACCAATTCAACAGTTGGATATCTTGAAACAAAATCTAATTTCTCTTTCTAGCCTGAATTGAACCAAGAAAATGATGTTGATCTCTTTATAGAAGACCAAGAAGAATCAACTAGTGACTCCAACATTGGTTTCCTAAATTACCAGGATGAACCTAGAAGTAAAGGTGAAGTAGTTGATGGATCATACATTGTATTCACCCAGTCCCAGAACTAGTCAACCCAGCAAGCTGATAAGAAAAAAATAAAAGAGCATTCTCAACCAACAATTTTAATTTCTAAGTGGGGAACACTCTGCCTTTTAAATCAAAGGACTTGGTGATCATTAAAAAGGTAAGTACATCAAGCATTCCTTCATCTTTAACTTCAAATTTGTAGACCAGTACCACCCCTCCTAAAAACTAGAAGGATAAACTACCTTCCCCTATTCTTAATTCATTTTAGACATTTGATATAATTGACCATGTCAAGAAAACCAAAATTCAAATGTCTAAATTTGAATTCCTACAATGCAACCTTGAATAGTTAGATAAGTTGGTTCAATGTGTATAGAATAAAACTATCCTCGTAGGATCAGTTGTTCCAAAGGTGACTCCTGCATCCACCTAGAATAAAATTGTCATTACTCCTCCTACTGCTCTTGGGAAGACAACCATTTTATGTCTCCCTATTGATAAACGGTCACCAGCTAAATAATTACATCATAGACTCAAGTACATCTGAAAACGTCATGCCCACCAAAGTAGCTGAATCTCTTGGTCTCACATTGACCAAGACATTTGGGAGATGTTTCTCCATGGAGAACAAGTACCACTACTGAGACAAATCAAGGATGCCCAATTTGCATTTGTGGCATTCTTGGATAAAAAATTAAGATGACAGTACTAGTGGCTGACATCCTAGCCTCATACGGCATTCTTCTTGGGTGAAATTTCTGTAAGGATGTTGGTGGTGAGTTAATTATGGACCTATCTGAAGCAAGGATCCCGATCAAAGGCATCATGTAGAGATTGCTCCCTGAGAAGGAGGTAAAACATGTTGTCACTCAAACATCAGTGCCTAAAGCTCAAATTCTCTAAATGAGTCTTCAAGCGTGGGTAATTACTTCTTGACTATAGAGGATGTTCCTATCTTAGCTGATGAAACTTCTAAAAATGACAATCAAAAAATTGGTTTAGATGGAATAGCAGAAGACTTAATAGAGCATAATGCAAGTACAGAAGAATCCTCCCCTCCAAACAAAGGAAAATCTATGAAAAAATTAGTTGATGACGTATGGACACTAGAATTTAATGGCAACTATTCTTCTACCGGTTATAGAGCAAGGATTATTCTAATATCTCCTGAAGGAGATATTTTTCCTTCTTCATACAAGCTATAGTTCAGTAACACCAACAACACTATTAAATATGAATCGTTGCTACTCAGATTAAAGGCTACTCAAGATAGGGGCATCAAACTCCTTCATGCCAAAGGAGATGCTAAGCTAGTGGTTTGTCAGGTGAGGAACCTATATCAAACCAAGAATGGAAGATTGTGTCATTATCACAATCTAGTTTGGGATCAAATTGAAAGCTTTGATGCTTTTAGTATCTCTATAGTACCTAGGGAATTTAATGATTGAGATGATGCATTAGATATTTCAACAACTCTCTTGGTTCCTCACCAAGATTTATAAGGAGATAAGTACACTATCAAATTGGTCTTTCAACCAAGTGTGCCTGACAATGCTAATCATTGGCAAGTGTTCAATGGTGACAACTAAATCATCGCCTTTCTGGAACAAAAAGATAGCTTTGAATAGCTTCACTTTGAAGGTAGTGAGCCTTAGAAACTTGAATTAGCCCCTAAAACAAGTTCATATGTAGGTGAAGAATTCCTATAGGTAAAAGGGAATAAAATTCCCAAAGGATTAGTTTCCCTTGAGAAACTATTTGATAAGCATGACAGGTTCATCAAACAGCAACAAATGGATTCAAGCTCCTCCTAAGAGTTTGATCAGATAAATTTGGGTACCAAGGAAAATTCCAAGATGGTGAACATTGGGAAGTGTTGCACTCTGGAGGAGAAACTCAAATTTATTGACTTGCTTTGCCATTACATGGATGTTTTGGTGTACTCTTATGATGATCTGAAGTCACTTAGGCCTGAAGAAATTCACCATGAAATTCCTCTCAAGAGTGATTTGATGCCTTACAAGTAGAAATCTTGGTAGTATAATCCAAATATATCAGGTACTATTCTATCTAAAATACAAAAAATGCTAAATGCTAGAATAATTTTCCCAATCCATCATCCCACATGGATTGCAAACATAGTCCCTATGAGAAAAAAGAATTGTGAAATTTGCCTCTGTGTGGATTTATGAAACTTAAATCAATCCTCTCTAAAGGATAACTACCCTCTGCCCATCATGGATCAAGTCCTTTAGATGGTGACCAGGTCAGAGATGTTATCAATGTTAGATGGCTTCTCAGGGTACGATCAAGTTGAAGTTGGTGAAACAAACCAACATAAGACTACCTTCACCATGCCTTGAGGCACCTTTGTGTATTGAAGAATGCCTTTTGGTCTGATAAATGCTAACACCACTTTCCAGAGAGCAATGGACCTTACTTTTAGAGATGAAATGGATAAGTTCATTGTGGTATACCTTGATGACTTGACTATCTTTTCTAAGCATTGTCCCAATCATGTGTGCCATTTACAACAAGTGCTAAAATGATATCGCTAGAATGAAATTTCTCTAAATCTCAAGAAGTCTATTTTTGGGTAATAGAAGGGAAACTTCTCAAACACATTATATTCTGAGGAGGCATAACGATTGACTTAGAAAGAGTCAAATCCATCCAAGAGCTTACTCTACCCACAAGTAAGACTGTAGTTCACTCTTTCTCTAGAAAGATGAATTTTTTATGAAGGTTCATTCTTGAGTTCATTGAGAAGACTCACCACATTGTGGACATGATGAAGGGAAAGGCCACTTTTAGCTAGATTAAAGAAGGCAAATTGGCATTTCAAGACATCAAGATAGCTATTGCCCATGCCCCAATTCTAGTTTGTCCAGATTACACCAAAGGCTTCATAATGTATAGTTATGCTTTCAAACACACACTTTCAACAATTCTAGTTTAGCAGAACAAAGAAGGTGTGGAATCTCCCATATTCTTCATGAGATGTCCCCTCAAAGCTCATGAGCTGAAGTACTCAAACATGGAGAATCATGCTTATGTAGTGGTAAAGGTAGTAAAGCATTTCCATTTTTACATCCTAAACTCACACACTATTGCCATGGTTCCTGATACAACAGTCAAGTCCATATTAACTCAATAGGAGTTTAAAACCAAAAGGGGCAATTAGATTGATAAAATTTAGGAGTTTGATCTAGTTATCAAACTAAAAAAACTTGTGTAGGGAAGGGGCCTCTACCAATTGATTGCTAACAACATACCAAAAGAAATAGGGCATGAAGGAGCAGAGGTTGAAGACACACCAATAGTCCTCTTTGTCACCACCACAAATGAGTGGTATTCAAATATTGCTCATTTTTTTACCTATGGTGAGTGTCCTGCTCACCTGTCTCATAAAGAAAAGAGGATTGTTAAGTTGAAAGCTGCCAATTTTGTCTTGTGGGAAAATGGTCTGTATATGAAGAACCTTGATGGAGTATTCCTTCACTACATGGATAAAGTGCATCAGAACAAACTTCTAGAATCCTTCCACAATTTGGCTTATAGATGACATTTTTTGGTACCTGTAACTACCCATAAGATTTTCTGAGCCAGGTATTATTGGCCTACCCTATTTCAAGACGCATACAAAGGGGTGCATAAATGTGAACTGTGTCAATAGTTCATTGGAAGACCCAAGTTAGTTTCTTTGCCTTTTAAGCTAGTGGTAATATAAGAGCCATTTTATCAATGGAGAATTGATTTCATTGGTGCTGTAAACCCATCTTCAAGTACTAGACATAATTATGTCCTCACAGCCATAGATTACTTCACCAAATGGGTGGAAGCTATTCCAGCCAAGCATGCTACTTTAGAAGTAGTATACAATTTCCTCAAGAAAAACATCATTTCTAGGTTTAGGGTCCTAACCAAGATTGTGACAAATAATGCAGCCTATTTCTCTTCCCATGAGATTACACAATTTTATTTTTATTATGGAATTACCCTCTCTCACTCCTCTAATTATTTTCTACAAGGGAATGGCCAAGCAGAATCGAGCAATAAGAACCTAGTGACCATCATCAGGAAGCTGGTAGATAACAACCAATAAACCTAGTATAAAGCATTGGTTGATGCTTTATGGGTAGACAAAATTACACCCAAGAGGGTGATAGGTATCTCACCATTCCAAATTTTGTGTGGTCTGAATGTAGAGATACCAATCACCCTATAATTACCAACACTAAAATTGGCAAAGCCAGTCGAAGATCAGACATATGAAAGCTCCATCGATAAAAGGATCATGTGCTTGACTGAGCTAAGTGAGCAGTGAACTATGGTGGTGGACTGAATCACTATGCATCAAAATCTAGTGAAGAAGATATTCAACCAAAAAGAAAAAACTCATGATTTTTAGATTGGAGATCAAGTTCTATTATGGGAGAAGAGAAGAGAACTAAAGGGAATGCATGGGAAATTTGATCCCCTATGGAGAGGCCTATTTGATTTTCATTAGCTTAATGGTGAAAATAGTTTCTTACTAAAGTATCAAGATGTCACACCCTTTCTCTGCCTCACAATGGGTAGCATATGAAGCACTTCAATTCTTAAAGTATCAGATAAGATCATTTGTACATATGTATAATTTTTGTATAGTCTTTATCTTTTTTTGTGTTATTCATTTTCATTTCTTTTTGGTGCTTTTCATTTTGGATAGCATGAATCTGTAGCCCAATGGCACACTTAAAGGAACTGGAGATTCTAGATTCTACTCCCTTTTATTGTTTTTACAACTAATGAAAGTTCCCCAACTAGAGCCAGTTGTTCCCAAAATTTGTCACTTGTTTTTGGGGAAAATATATCAACTATTTTGGTCTTGTAGGACAAAACTCTCTCTTCCCTTCTCAAAAAATGTTCTAAGTGCTCAAGTTCTTCAATTATTCAAGCATTTTCAGCTAAGGAACTCGTAGGTTCAACAAGTTTAACAACTTCAATAGGAGAGCTCTCATAAAGGAATAAGTTCCAAACACTTAGGCACTTTCAAGGTTGGTTCAACATTGAGGTTCAATTGAAAGGTCCATTGACAAGATTCAAATAAAATATTGAACCATTGAACCCTACCTCTAAAGGTTTAAAGGTTTAATGACATCGACAGTCTTCAAAGAGTTAAGCGCTTCAGCAAGTTCAAAGTTCAACCACTTCGAAAAGTTCAATGGCTTTGAAAGACTTAAATAAAAGAAGGCTTCAAAGAGCAAAGGTTGAACGATTAACCTATTGAACCTTGAACCAAAATGGTTCGATGAATTTAAAGGTTCAATGAGTTCAATAAGATCAAAAGACTTAAATGAAAGAAGACTTCGAAGAAAAAAGATTGAATCGTTGAACCATTGAAATTTGAACCAAAAGAGTTCAAAG
Source organism: Torreya grandis (assembly GCA_037957365.1). Lineage (NCBI taxonomy): Eukaryota > Viridiplantae > Streptophyta > Pinopsida > Cupressales > Taxaceae > Torreya > Torreya grandis. Next base: position 45,466 of record JARHVA010004709.1, read on the forward strand.
TTCAAAGGCTCAACAAGTTCAATAAATTTTGAGAGACTTAAAAGAACAAAAGATTCAAAGAACAAAGAATGAACCATTGAACCATTGAACCTTGAACCAAAAGAGTTCAAAGTTCAAAGGTTCAATGAGTTCAATAGAAAAGAAAAGAATCTAGAGAGTTTGAAACTTCAAAGGATTCAAAGAAAGAGAATGAACCGTTAAACTTTGAACTGAAATGGTTCAAGGTTCAAAGGTTCGAAGGTTCAATAAATTTTAAAAGACTTAAAGAATAAAAGGATTCAAAGAAAGAATGAATTGTTGAACCATTGAAATTTGAACTGAAATGGTTCATAGGTTCAAATGGTTCAAAGAGTTCAACCAGTTCATGAAGTTCAAAGTTCACAAGGAAGCTTCCAACGAAGGATAGAAGTAGAATATTTTAGAGACAAGTTTGAAGAAATGGTTCAACTGATTAAACCAAGGAGCCGATTGAACCAAGGAGCCGATTAAACCAAGGAGCTGATAGGACTACCTGAACCATTGAACTAATGCACTCTCATGGTTCAAAGGTTCAAGGTTCAACATGGTTCAAGCGACCAAAAACCAGTGATGTCCCCACAGATGTCAAATTCAAGGTAATAAAATGCCCATTTGTTTTCAAATATGGTGTGGAACCTTAAAACAAACTCAGTGACCAACTAAAGAAGTTGAAAGAGCCAGTAGAAAAGGAAGAGATAGCCTGAGATCTTAGATCATGAGAAAAGGACAAAATACAATAAGAAAATAGGGAACAATGTAGAAATACTAGAAATATTTATGCAGGAGTTATTTCTAGCTGGTGAATCAGTCCACCAAGTGGACATCAGAGAGAGCGAGCACTCAAGGATGTGACCTATTTTTCTCCATCAAGCAAAGGTGAAGTGGACAACTACACAAATATCAAGAAGAGGACCAGGTGGCCCATACTTTGGAAGAGACATTTGAGATTAATTGACATGCCATTATTGGAGTTGTTGCCAAAATCTAGATAATACGAGTGCAATGGAGACATGATCACACAAGTTGAAGAAAGTGCACACCACATAGATGCTAAAGGAATTTGATAATAACACAATAAGAGAAATTGCACAAGACAAAATGGAGAAAACCAAAATTTGATTAGCATGAGATGGCCAAAATGAGGAATACAAATAGGAGAGTACGTAAGTAACTCCTCCACAAAAGGTGGACAAGGCACCCCAAGAATAGAATGTAACTCCTCCATGAAAGGTGGTGACAAGGTGCTAAGAATAGAGAAGTAACTCCCATCAAGGGAGTTACTTATGACATTCTTATGACACCTATGACACATCTATGACACACACCTCCACATAAGCTAGCCTATCCCATAAATGTAGGAAAGCTCCATGTATGCACAAGAAATACAATTTCCCTAATTAATAAATAGAGAAAAATAAAAACCTACACTAATACCCCCCCCATAAGTGCAGCATAGGTGGGTAGTGTGGAAATATAAAATGGGTCCCAGCAACTAGGCTTGATGAGTTACCCATGTACAAATGCAATCTCCCATAAGATAGAGAAAAGGAGAAAACTCATAAGAAAAAACTCCCCCCCCCAAAAGAGAGACATAAAAGAAGTGAAGAGGCTAGAAGCCCCCCCCCCCCGAAGATGATGTTGTTGCAGATGTAGACCACACCCCAAGAAGAGCTCATAGATGAATGAACTTGCTCTTAGTGAAAGGTTTGGTGATGATGTCTACAACCTGCTCTGAAGACTAGCAAAATATCAAGTCAATGACCTGACTATGAATAAGCTCCCGAATGAAGTGCATGTGAATCTCTATGTGCTTGGTCTGCTGGTATTGAACCAAATTCTTGCAAATTTGAACTTAACAGGGGTAAAAATATATTAAGATAATGAAAAGTCCATAATTACAAATCATTCTCCTAGTTCACCAACTGAACCAGCTCCTGATACATACTAGCAGAGAGCATTCCTGGGTTAGTAATACTCCACATGGATCCATTCTCCGAAGCCCATTTGGCAAGGTAGTCAGCAACACCATTCCATTCATGTGGAATGTGTTTGAAAACAATAGAATTCAAAGAGGTACTTAAATGTCTGATCTGTAGAATAATAAGATTAAGATGCCAATCCATTTTACCAGCATTAGCATTATTCAGCAAATTAATCACCACTTGTGAATCCAATTCGCAGATGATATTGTAGCAACCCTGTTGACAGCAGAATTTCAAAGCCTCCAGAATCACCATGGCTTCCATAAGATTGTTTGTGTGATAGCCTTTGTAGATTGAGAAGAGAAATTGGATGCAACCAAGGCTATCCTGAGCAATACCCCCTATTCTAGCCTCCCCAGGGTTCCCCCGTGAGGAGCCACCGGTATTCACTTTGATAACACCAAGTTCAGGGTGGGTCCAACGTCCTTCTCTATTAACTGGTCACATTTTTTATTTTTGCCCATTCTGCGCACCACAGTCTAGCACCAAATCATTTCCAGGCCTTAGAACCAACCCCAGCCGCTTGAGTTGGCCATCCACCTCAGCATTCAAGTCTGTGCCCTCCAAACACTTAGCATGCAAAGTCTCCTGCAGAGAGTTAAGAACTTTAGACCACAGCTATCACCATTCAAGCCACTCTCCCCTGAAGATTCTCCTATTTCGCTCTAACCACAAATTCCATAAAATAAAGGATGGGCCTACAGTCCAAGCATTCTATAATAGGGAATTCTTTGCAGGAGCAGGGCTGAATTGATTCCAAAAATCACTCAGCAAATGAACATGACGGCAGGGGGCGCCCCAAGCAATCCACCACAAATGCCAGATCTGTATAGCAAAGGGGCATTGGAAGAATAAATGCTCCCCTGTCTCCTCAATACTATGGCATAATACACAGATAGAAGGCCCCTAAAAGCCACATTTACATAAGTTATCCCAGGTAAGGCATTTGTTGTGTGTAAGAGTCCACAGAAAAAAGTTACATTTGGGCCAAGAAATCTGGTTCCAGACTTTTTTCCCCCATAAAAACTGATTGCCATTGAAAGTTTACTTAATCAAAAGCGCATATCCAGACGAGACAGAATACTGGCCAGTAGTATCTCCCCCCCAGGCAAGAACGTCTCTGCCCTGAAGATAATTGCATCCTCTGGACTGAAGGATATGGCATAACTCACTTCTAACCTCAGTAGATCCTCCCGGTGGCTAGTCAGATGAGTTTTTCCATCTATATCCAATAGCCATGCCCAAGCTAACAGCCTCCTTATAATGCATCACAGTATTCCAACCAGCTGAGATAAATATTTCAGCTAGAGGTTGTAAATGAGGATGAGAAACTAATAGGGGAGGCTCACCATTCCAAGAGTCTTCCCAGAATAGAGCTTCAGTCCCACTATTGCACACCCAGAACAGGCTCTGCTTCACCATTGGCGCTCCAACCTTAAGGGTGCTCCACACCATCGATCCTCTACCAGCAAGGGGAAATCTGGCCATGTCATGAGGTACAGTGCCTGGGAGGTACTTAGCAGTCAAAATTTTGGCCCAAAGGGTAGAATGGTTAGAGCACCACCTCTAGTATAACTTAGTGGCCAAGGCTTGGCTGCCTAAGATAGCTGAACGTAGCCCCAAGCCCCCTCCCTGCTTTGGTCTACATACCATGTCCCAATTGATGAGGCTCCATTTAGTGTTCTGTAGATTCCCACTCCAAATAAATCTCTGAGAGAGGGTGTCATATTCTTTAAGGAAGTAGACAGGGGTAGTTTGAATCATGCACCGGTAAATGGGCAACGCCTGAATAATAGATTGTAAAAGAATCACGCGACCAGCAGTGGAAAGCCATCTATGGGTCTAATGGCTGATTTTCCATCTTAGCTTGTCCAAAACATTCTGCCAAAAAAGCCTGGGCTACCGCCCCACCATAATGGGAATGCCTAAATAAATTACAGAGAGTGCTTGAATTTGGAATCTAAGAATGACAGCTATTCTTCTCTGGATAGACTCAGGCGTGTTGAAGAAGAAAATGGAGGACTTGTGCTCATTGATCATTTGTCTCAAAGCCTCCAAATAGTTGTCAAGGGTGTGACAAAAAGCTTCTGCTTCACAGATTCGAGCTTTACCAGCTAAAATGGTATCATTGACAAATTGGAGATGAGTCAAGGTAGTAATGCCATTTCCCCATTTCCAGCCCTGAAGGGTATTCTGTGCTACCCAAAATTTGAGAAGCCGTCCAAGCCCCTCAGCCATAATGATGAACAAGTATGATGAGAGCGGATCTCCTTGGCGAAGACCTTTCAAGGCCCCAAAAAGTTCCATAGGTGCTATGTTAATAAGAACTGAAAAGGAGGGCATTGTGATACAACTGAACACCCAGCTGATCCAATCCTGATTGAAACCAAATGCTAAGAGAACTTTGCTCAGGAATCTCCAGCTGACTCTGTCATAGGCTTTGGCAACATCAAGCTTAATAAACATAGCTTTCTCTTGAGAAGTACTCATAGAGTGGATTACTTCAGCCACAATCACCAGTCCATCTAAGATCTGCTTGCCAGCAACAAATCTTCCTTGCTCCTACGAAATAAGGCCAGGGAGGAATCCTTTCAATCTTTGATCTATAATTTTGGATATGATTTTGTAAATAACATTACAAAGTGCAATTGGCCTATACATCTCCAACTTATCAGCCTGTTCTTTCTTTGGAATAAGAGCCAAAAATGTGGCATTCAAAGCTCTGAGCATTTCTCTGCTGGAATACGATTCCTGTATCACCTGCATTAAGTCCTATTTTATAATGCCCCAAAAGTCTTGAAAGAATTCAGCCGAGAATCCGTCAGGGCTGGGGGCTTTACCTCTCTTCATGCTGAAAACAACCTCTTCCACTTCAGGCAAAGCAATTGGCCGCATAAGGCATTCATTCATTTCCTCATTAACCAGAGAAGGAATGCATGACAAAATAGTATTTTCAGCCCCTTCATCTGGTATAGGATCACTAGCAAATAGTTCTGAAAAGTACCAGACAGCTTCTCTGCTAATAGCTTGGGAAGAGGTTAGGCAAGTTCCATCCTGAGAAATAAGAGAAGTAATAAAATTACCATTGCACCGGGCCTGCACAGACTTATGGAAGAAGGTCGTGTTCTTGTCTCCCTCTTGTAACCAATCATTGCGAGCCTTCTGCTTCCAGTAGATCTCCTCCTAAAGTTCCCACTCCGCTAAGACATTGGCAGCACTAGCTTCTTCCAGACGAAGCTCCTCCGAGAATCCACATTCTCTTATTTGTTTGGTTATCTCATCAAGCTAATCTTGTGCCATTTTTTTCCTACATTGTAGATTCTCGAAACAATTTCTATTCCAGCCCTGTAGTTTCCTTTTAACATACTGAAGCTTTTTAATAAATGAATACATAGTTGTTCCATATGCAGGCCCTCCCTGTCTCCACCACAAAACCATGAGGTCATGAAGGGATGTATCTCTAAGCCACATCATCTGAAACTTGAAAGGAGGATTTTTGGGCCTTTCAATGTAGCCAATGACAAGCTTAATAGGCCAGTGATCAGAACCCCTCCAGTCCAAAATTTCAGAGTTGATAGAAATAGCACTAGATTGCCAAAAATAGGAAACTAAAAATCTATCAAGGCATTCAGAGATGGCAGCGTTTCCTGTTCTTCTATTGCTCTAAGTGAACAGCCCATTTGAGGGTCTAACATCAGATAAGTGTAGTGCTTCCACATTGTGGTGAAGACAATTAGCAGAGGGACCCAGCCTATTCAAGCCACCTCTTTTCTCCTCAAGACTCAGCACCGCATTCAAGTCTCTGACAACTATCCAAGGGAGGAATGGGTGAAGCATACGGATGTAATGAATGTGCTCCCATAGCTGCTGTAGACACTGCAAACGTGTCTGCACCTTGGTCCTCCCCCTTGTTCGCCTTAAACCCATATCCTAACCCTTGGCCTTCATATGATTAAAATAACTTAAATATTTTAAAGTGGCCCCCTTTCCACCCCACCCTTGCCACCTTGGATCCTCCTTTGAATCCCTCCACCTTCCCCCTAGCATTTATTATGTCAAATCTCCTCATTATCTTTCCCCCCCATGCCCATTTAAGTGTCCTTATAACCGTTCTTCCCACAACCCCTCGCTCGGCGGCGTGCAAGAATGGGCAGAGGCTATTTTTAGCCTCTGTCCCCATTCTGCCACCGCCGACGTCGGTGACCCTTCGGCCGATGTCGGCGAAACTGCCGGCGTCGGCAGCCTTCATTACCCCTTTCTGCATCCACTGCAGCCCCTGGACCCTTGAGCTCGCAAACGAAACCCTCTTGGCGCTTTGGCATCTGACTCTCTTCTCTCTGGACCTCGTGTAACAGCAGCAGTAGGTGCAAAGACTCTAGATCAGGGACTTCTTCTTGCAACAAGTCTTCCGTGGCTCCAACAATAGCTCCTCCGTTCTTCAGCCAGCAAGTTAGAAGGTAAGCATAGTCTATTATTTCATTTCATTTCATTTCTTTAGTTTTTAGTTATCTATCCTATCTACTATCTTCTACTCCCTCTGCCCTTCCCCCTGAGAGGCTGAAAAGCCTTCTCAAAACTTGCCCCCTGTCCATCTTCCTCTTTCCTGTCCCCCTTTCTATACAATCCCAGACAACTTCCTCATCCCCCTGCCAACAAAGACCCTGCACAGGGCACCCAACCAGACCAAGACCATTCTCCAAACCATTCAAGCACGTCCATAAACTCTGTCTCAGACCCGTCCACAGTCCAGAAACCAAACCAGACCCGACCACAGGCCACAACCCCGACCGACGCCGGTCACTTCCCCAACCGACGTCGGCAGGATAACAGACATCGGCAGATCAGCTAACCGACGCCAGTGACATTTCCGACCTTGGCAACTGTCATCAGCCTGACATCTCCTTCAGGTAATCATTTTGTCTTTTCTTTCCTTTCTAATTTGTTTATCACTTCTGTATTCTGGCATTCTATATTTCTTTGATCTTTTATCTGTCTGTTATCAGTGGGTTGACCTCCCTTGAGGAAGTTTTCACACTTTCGGGAACAAGCTTTCGCTTGGCAACCCACTGCCTATCCATCTAACGTCTTTTTGTCCAAGTTTTCTTCTTTGCAGGTGTCATTCCTCCATAGCCAAAGAGGAGTGCTCACAAGCATCTGGATTACGGTGCGCAATCTTCATCCAGGTACTTCACATGCCTTGTCCATTATCTCTTTAGTTTCTTCTCTCTCTTGAATCTGAAAAAGCAAAATTAGCGATAGAAACATTCTGGCACGCCCGGTGGGACCCTAGGTTCCTCCTGGGTTCCTTTTCTTCTTCATTCATTTAGGAGCATTAGGTTCTTACCTTTTCTCCTCCTTCTTTTCTTCTCAATGACACTATAAGTAGGAATTAAAAAGAATCCTTCTTTTCTTTCTTGCACATTCTAGACTAGTCCAACGTCATACTCTCAACCCTTTCTCGAACTTGTCTTCATAACAAACATCACATTTTGACTTGGGCATTAAAATAGTTTGCATTCATTTCTGCTTGTGCTTGCATCTTCTTAGTCCACATCTAGTAACTTAGACGCATATTGAATAAATCGTAGACACTTGATGTTACACTACCAAACCACATGCACTAAAACGAACATAAAACTTATCTGAGACAAGGCCCGACTGGGATTTCATCCCCCAGTAGATACCTTACCCGTCCCGGTGACCCTACTTGGATTTCATCACCAAGGGGGAAGCCCACTCCATTCTCTGGCAGAGGATAAACTCTAGGCGAGGTATATCTTGGCTAAGCGAGACCAGCTAACCACTGGAATCGTGAAGTGAGGGGAGCTTGCTCCTTAGCACCAGGCCACGTACCAGACCCTAACACAGACTTTGAGCACCTAAAACAAGACCTGAAACCAGCTCTAGACTGCTTCTTCTAGGACCTTCTTGATAGCCAATCTCCCCAAACATTCATCTAAGGTATAAGCCACAGCTTCTAAAGTTAATTCCTAGGATTTATCGCTTAGGCTTGTCTGTCGCTCTCTGTTTTCCTCTTCTCATCTATTTGTTTGAGTGAGTGAGGACGCTTTCTTCATTGTTTTTCCAAGAATCTTCAAATCTTTTGGCTCTCTAGAAAACACAGTCACCAGCATCAGTTCTGCCACCGACGTTGGCTTTCCCCAGTCACCGGCATCGGTCTTTTCACCGACATCGGCTTTCATCTCTTACCGGCATCGATTATCTGACCGATGTCAGCTATCTTCCTTACCGACATCAATTTTTAAATTGACATCGGTCTCTGTCACTATCCTTTTTCCAAAACCAGTAGCCTAAAACCTGTCCCTTTTTCTGCCAAAACTCCATTCTAAGTTTCTGGAACTGCAAAAACATAGTTTCTGGAATCTGATCCTCCTTTTTGACCATGCTCCCTCGTCCCTAACCAGTCCTATCATGGAGTTCCACTCAGAGACTGAAAGAACTCCTATAGGACCGACCCTGACCCCGACCCCGACTCAAATTCCCATCATCCCTGAAGGGGACCCAAATTTTGAGAGATTCTTGGACCTCAATACCGCAGCCCTCCAAAACTATCTCGCGAAAAACCCAACGTGAGACCTTTCGGGTGACGTGGCGACGAGATCCACACCATTTGCCACCCAACCCTTTATGACTCAGCATTTTGCCTCAACTATTAACCCAATCATGGCCAATACGTAAAGTTTGGCCTCCCCGTCTATTTTTAGACCGACCTCCATCGAGGTTCCATTACCCCCTCAACCACCTGCAATTCAACCAAGTTCTACATCATATCAGAACTTGATTGTCTCGACCCCTCACACTCTTGCACCCACAAATGTAGGAGTGCCAACCTCTCTTTTTACCAGTGCCACCATTCAACCACCTTTGGCAGTGCCCAGTCAACTTATACCTTCAACCTTCATAACGCAACCACCTTTAGCCTCCACTTCTGCCCCTGCGACTAGCCATCCGTACATTGTACAACCGACTATGTCGCACACCTCCTCTAGCCTCTTTCAAGTGCCTTACAACCTAGGGGACACTCAACCTGCCAATCCATCAGTAGACATCATTAAGATGCTGATGGATAAAATGTCCAGTCTCGAAGCCTCCATTTCTGGCTCAAACAATGTCCTGTCTTATGACCAGATTTGCAACGAACCCATCCATCCTTCCGTCCCTATTCGACCATATCCTAACCATTGGGAGCTTCCTAAATTCACTCGCTTTCAGAGTAAGGAAGACCCACAACAACATCTATGAGCTTTTAGACATGCCTGTTATCTTATTTCCCATGACGATGCATTGCTTTTATGCACGTTCCCTATGTCGCTTTCTAGCCCAGCCCTTGACTGGTATAGTTCTCTTGCTAGACACTCTATCTTTTCATTCATTCAACTCGCCCAACTATTTCTTGACCATTTCTCAATCAACATCACCAAACAAGTCTCAATCACAGACCTTTACTCCATCAGGCAATTTGATGATGAATCTGTAGTCGATTTTGTCGCTCATTGGAGGGGCCTGATTAACCAGCTCTCCTTCTCCTTGCCTCAACTCGAGCTCATCGAGCTCTTTTCTCGAGCATGCGCCAACCACATCTCTTCTACTTTGCGGATTTAGACATTCTGCACTTTTGACAAAGCTTTCATCATGGCTCAAAAGCTTGAACTCCGCGCCCTTGAAGAAGACAAGGTCAAATTGCGTAATACCAATGCAAAATCTACTGGCCATTCTTCTTCCAGACTTTCTTCTTCTACCAATTCCGAATCCAAAGGAGTGGCCAACACTGTGGTCATTAGATCACCATCCTCAACAACAATGAATTACTCTCAACGTTCAACATCTTCCAGCATCACCAAACAATTCCAACAACGGTACATTCAGCGTTCTTACACTCCACTTGGAGAACCATACGCTTCCATTTTGGAAAAACTTCTCAAGCAGGGGGTCCTCAATCTCCCTCCGATCTGACCACCTCAATTTGACCCCTCTAAAGCCCTCCCTACATGGTATAGAGAGGCTGACTTCTGCCAATTTCACCACGTCCAAGGCCATGACATTGACAACTGCCGAACTTTCAAAAACATCATCCAAGACATGATCGATAAGGGGGATCTTATTTTAGATAACCCGAACACCCCACCCAATCAACATATCGACATCTTCAAACACCCTTTTCCAAATCATCCACCTACTCAGAACAACATCCAAACCATAACCAAAGATCCTCATGACCATGACATTCACACGATTAACACTATCTAACCTCTTGTCTCTGACCAATCTCTTTCACAGGTAGAAGAGTCTTCTTCTCCTATTCGTCTATCACCAGATGAAGCACCCTCTTCTCCTATTAGTCCTCCATCTATTTCTCCTATATTGGAGGATGCCTTGACCACACCTACACCATTAGCCCCACCTTCATCCAATGACCATACCTTGCCTACTCTTCAAGCACAAGTAAAAGGCACAATCATCCCTGCCCTCTGCCCACTTGAGGAGCCACACTCTCCTATTTCTTCTCCACCCAGAGAAGAACCAGTCTCTTTACCCTTTTCAATCAAGGAAGACCCAGTCACGGTTTCCTCTTGCCCTTTGCCTGAGATTGTTACATCTCACTCACCTTCGTCCACATCCAAACCCAAACCCACATCTAACCTCGCCTCACACAATAGTGGCCCTCGACCCAAACACACGAAAGCTACTAGACCACATCGGAGAATTTCTCCCCCACCTTCATCATTGCCTTCAATCTTGGGCCCGCATCCGTCCACTTTAACAAGAGTACTGCCTACTCCCATCCTTCACAGAGGCACGTCACCTCCATTACTCCCTCAACCCATCAAACATATATCTCCCTCAAACCATTGACCAACGCCTCTTATGCCTCTTAAACCAAAGTCATCAATCCCTACTGTAATAAGACATCTAGACCCATTAGCAGGTTCTTATACCTTGATCTTACGGTAATTGTTGCAGTCATCTCGTATCGACCTCCTGCCTCTCAGACCATATCAATCTCTCAGACCAAAACCACCCTGGTTCAATGACACTTGCATTTGTGCGTATCATCGCACACCTGGACACGACACAGAGCATTGTTGTGCCCTCAAGGTTGCCATTCACCAATGTTTGGCAAATGACACCTCTCTTCTCGACCACGTTATCAATAAACCCTCAACACTGCCTCTCTCATCGACTCTCGGATCAAAACCCTCTTGGTTCGATAAATCTAAATTTTGCAACTATCATCACACTCTGGGACATGACACTGAGCATTGTTGTGCTCTCAAAGCTATCATTCGTCAACAACAGAGAAATGATTTCTTTCTCACCAAGGACCCTCTTGACCACCTCTTCGACAAAACATCACCCCCGAATCATGCCTCTCCAACCTCATCACCTAAATCAAGATCCCCATGCCAGACTGTGGTCCCTTTGCCACCTTTGACCCCCTTATTTTACATTAATACCATCCATCTGACCACTAAACCTCAACCGACCTTAACCAATCTTTCAAACATTCTCCCTACCCACTGGGGGAACTCATCCTTCATCCAAACCTCAACCAACTTTTCAACCCAGTCTCTACCACATATCAATCACTCATTTAATCTTAAGCCTCGACCAAGTATCCATCGACCCAACCCCCGACCAATCATTCGACCAGTCTCAACCAAACTTCAACCAAATATCAATCCACCAGACCTCTCGACCAAACATTCAACCTTTTTCAACCAACCAATGATAATGTCAACCAACTTCACATCCATTAATCAACACCTGACCAATCTCGAAAGAGGCAAATTGGGGCAAGTTTGCTCTTAAATTGACTCAGACCTTAACGCACTAGCATGGCCCAGGGACTTATCAGACCTTGAGCCCCCCTTTCTGTCTTGCATCTTCAACCATTTCTACTGTTAGTCGAGTGTTCGATCACTTGACGTTTTACTTGAGCTCATCCCTTGAGCAACCCCTTTGTCATTGTCATTCCTTTTCCTATCAACCCTGCTTCCTAACACTTGTCAACCCTTTTTTGTCAAGCAGTAATGCTTTGTCCTAATAAAAGGGAACCCTTAAACCTCTACAGGCTCGTCCATGGCCAAACTTTAGTCAACAATTATGTCAAAAATAATATATCATATCAGGTCATAAAACACTCTAAAAACAGACTGCTCCCTCGAAGGACAGCTATACTATCATTGCTGTATTACTAGACTGATCCCTTGAAGGACAGCTAGGCCAACTTATCAAATATATAAAGCAAAAATATAGACCACTCCCTCGAAGGATGGCTATCAAACAGTAACCTTTTTTAGAAGCTTCCCGCATTGATCAGCTTCGCAACATGACCATAAGACATCTCTATGTAGGCTTCCCGCATCGATCAGCCTGCACCAAAAAAAAAAATGAGTCATGGACACGCCTATAGTCGTTCTTGGGTCACCTATAAAAGGGGCAAGGTTATTCCTGCTCTTAAACTAGGTTACCCTATCCTCTTCCTATCACCTACTCAGGGGACTTCGAGCTCACTTAATGTCAAGTGATTCGACTATTTCTCTAGCACAACACTGGTCCACGATGCAATGCATGAACGGGGCTTTGCTTCTAATAACCCCTATCCATGCTGTCCTTTTTGGCCTTTGTCAATGAAAGAGCAATTCACCTTTCACTCATCTTTTGCTTTGGTCACATTAAACCAAACCAACTTTAACATTTTCAAACCAACCTCAACATTTTCAACATGACATCAGGCATCGCCTTGTCCTTTTCCCATAGTTTCCATGGACACCGATACACATGGAAACTATCGACCAGACCCAATTTATGTTAAGCATAAACCAATACTTGCTAAAGCATAAATAGACCCCATTCATTTTTAGCATACATCCATCATGACTATGGAAAATTGCTAGGGATGAAAGACCTTTCGACCAATGTTGTAGAATACACCATTTGGAAAAGGCTACAACATCTCTTCCCCTCATCATTTCATCATTTCGACAATCGACCAAACTCATCATTGATCAATCAGACCTTTAGTCTGAACTACATTAGTCTGAGGCCCTATGACCAGGGCTATGTAGGCAGCACTCAGATAACACATCTTCTGAGGTTAGCTCGACCACCCCCATTTGTTCGTCTCTATGATGGACAAACCTTCTCTTCTTTGAATTTTATCACGCCCAACTCTGTTGACTTTGACCAAGACCAATCATTTTCTTTGACCAAGACCAATCATTTTCTTCGACCAAGACCAATCATTTTCCTTGACCAAGACCAATCAGTCTCTTTGACCCTTCCTCCCTTTTAGGGAGAACTACATTGGCCTGAGGCCCTTCACATAAGGGCTATGTAGGCAGCACTCAGATCACATGACATTTTTTGAGGTTAGCTCGGCCACATCCTTTCGTCCATCCATCCCCTTGACCAATGACCATCCTTTGACCTTCTTCCAAGACAATGTTGCCTTGGTTGTTTTTGCGTGTATGCTACCTCACAGCTGGTTAGCAGAATTGTTCGCAGACTATTTTTGACCCTTCGCAAGTATAGGATCGCGAGCCAGTTGATCCCTACTACTTGTGGCTTTTTCATGTCTCTGGGAGCACTTCCTGAGCCTGGGATACCTAGAACATGATGACCATTTGGAGCTTTGGCTTAGATTGAGTGACCCGATCAGCAGACGACTAAATGCTGGGGCCCGGTTACTTCAATTTTGGCACTCCTTGACCATGCGACAATTTGACCCGACCATCCCGTGAAGTGGACTACGCGCAATCACGACTACTATAGCATCTTCACTCACTCTCTTCTATCCGTTTCTCTATCAAATCGACACTCGATTTTCGGTTCCCTTCTCTCAACTATCGCTTTGAGGGGGGAACACCTCATCCTTTTCCTGGGGCAACCAACTCCTATTTTTGTCTTGCAGTTCATCAAGAACAACCAACAAGACAAAAAGGGGCAAATGTAGACACCGCAAACGTGTCTGCACCTTGGTCTTCCCCCTTGTTCGCCTTAAACCCATATCCTAACCCTTGGCCTTCATATGATTAAAATAACTTAAATATTTTAAAGTGGCCCCCTTTCCACCCCACCCTTACCACCTTGGATCCTCCCTTGAATCCCTCCACCTTCCCCCTAGCATTTATTATGTCAAATCTCCTCATTATCTTTCCCCCCCACGCCCATTTAAGTGTCCTTATAACCGTTCTTCCCACAACCCCTCGCTTAGCAGCGTGCAAGAATGGGCAGAGGCTATTTTTAGCCTCTGTCCCCATTCTGCCACCGCTGATGTCGACGACCCTTCAGTCGACGTCGGTGAAACTGCCAGCGTCGGTAGCATTCATTACCCCTTTCTACATTTGCTGCAGCCTCTAGACCCTTGAGCTCGCAAATGGAACCCTCTTGGCGCTTTGGCATCTGACTCTCTTCTCTCTGGACCTCGTGCAATAGCAGCAGCAGGTGCAAAGACTCTGGATCAGGGACTTATTCTTGCAACAAGTCTTCCGTGGCTCCAACAACAACTCCTCCATTCTTCAACCAGCAAGCTAGAAGGTAAGCACAGTCTGTTATTTCATTTCTTTTCTTTTCTTTAGTTTTCAGTTATCTATCCTATCTACTGTCTTCTACTCCCTCTGCCCTTCCCCCTGAGAGGCTGAAAAGCCTTCTCAGAACCTGCCCCCTGTCCATCTTCCTCTTTCCTATCCCCCTTTCTATACAATCCCAGACAACTTCCTCATCCCCCTACCAACAAAGACCCTGCACAGGGCACCCAACCAGACCCAGACCATTCTCCAAACCATTCAAGCATGTCCATAAACTCTGTCTCAGACCCGTCCACAGTCCAAAAACCAAACTAGACCTGACCATAGGCCATAACCCCGACTGATGCCGGTCACTTCCCCAACCGACGTCAGCAGGATAACCGACGTCGGCAGATCAGCTAACTGACGTCGGTGACATTTTTGACCTCGGCGACTGTCATCAGCCCGACATCTCCTTCAAGTAATCATTTTGTCTTTTCTTTCCTTTTTAATTTGTTTATCACTTTTGTATTCTGGCATTCTGTATTTCCTTGATCTTTTATCTGTCTGTTATCAGTGGGTTGACCTCCCTTGAGGAAGTTTTCAAACTTTTGGGAACAAGCTTTTGCTTGGTAACCCACCGCCTATCCATCTAACGTCTTTTTGTCCAAGTTTTCTTCTTTGCAGGTGTCATTCCTCCACAGCCAAAGAGGAGTGCTCACAAGCGTCTGGATTACGGTGCGCAATCTTCATCCAGGTACTTCACATGCCTTGTCCATTATCTCTTTAGTTTCTTCTCTCTCTTGAATCTGAAAAAGCAAAATTAGCGATAGAAACAGCTGCATTTGGCTAGCAATATCAATAGGGGCATAAACATTGGTGATAAGGAATCTTTCCCCAGTGTCAAGAGAGGAAGCCAACACTATTAAGGCATACAAGCTGGAGATCCAATGAATAGGTAGAATTTTCCTTGGATTCCAACCCATAGCTAAACCTCCAGCACTACCACAAGCACCAATACATTGCCACTGACCTCTAGGCCAAACATTTAACATACAAGCAGAAAATGCTTCAACCGACAATTTAGTCTCCTACATACAAAGGATATCTAGAAAATTGTCCCAGACCAAGTTACGCAAAGCCTTTTGTCTAGGGGAGCTATGCAATCCCCTTACATTCCATGACAAAACTATCATTAGGTGGGATGAGGGAAGTGTTCATCCATGGTTTTGACAACCCCGACTTCCACCAAAAATTTACCAGTAAGTTTCAGTCTATCTTGGTCCTTTCCTCTTCCAGCTTTGGAAGGAGCAGCCAAATTGGCTTTCTTGAATTGTTTTTACATAAGTCCAAAAGCACTGCTGGCTCCTTTTTCTTTTTTCCCGGCCTCCCCTTCTTTGACCAAATCCGCCCATCTCACTTCCTTCTCAGGTAGCTCATATTGGGCCTCAGATAGACCTCCCTCCTACTACAGAGGGCAAATAAGAGGCGCTTGAACCTACACATTAAGGGCTTCATTGAAGTTGGAGAACTGTCTAGGTTGCAACATCTCTTCCCCCTATTCCTCCATCGGGATGCCATCTTCAATGGCCATACAATCTAGAGCCTCGAATCTATTAAACCCCAGGTCTACCTGTCTCTCAGTATTGCCACGCCTTGGTCCTCGACCTCTTGCTTGCTTTTTGACTATCATGAATCCATCTGTTCCTGCTTGAAATTGTTCTCAGACCCTTGTGCCGAACTTGGAGAAATTGCATTTTTCCCTTTACCTAATTTATCAGGTAGAGATTTGGTGTTTTCAGCCAAAATTTTGCACCCATTTCCTTTCCCAGATTCAGCTGTATAAGTCATAACAAAATCTGGACCAGTGTCTTTGGTTTTGGCCGCTAAGGGGCACTGCCGATGAAGGTGCCCATATACATGGTATAATCTGCACCCGAAGGGGATGGACTCGTAATCAAGCTGTTGTATCCATGACAAAGATCCCATATAGATTTCTAAAGAATCTGGTAATAGATTGTTTAAGTCCATGTCCACACAAATATGTGCATATGAAATAATCTTCTTGTCAAGTGACTGGTGTGAAATAGTTGTCTTACCCAACATTGCCCCAATCTGTCTGAGGATATCTTCCCACCAAAATTCCAGTAGAAGCCGCAGAAGACAGACCCAGACTGGGACACAGGTTGGGAGTTCATCAGCTAAGTTGAAACCCATGTGCCATGGTTTAAGAAATAGGCCCACTCTTTCATAGAAGTAAGGACCTCCTTCAAAAATGCAATTTCTATCAGAAACAGAGGAAAAACTTACCAAAAAATAGCCATTTCCTGCCAACATGAGGTCAAAATCTCCTTCAAAGGCCCAGGAGTGGCAAATCTAGGATTCTAATGCTACCAAAGGGATTCTAATACCCAAAAATTTGCAGATTAGGGTGTGTACTGACAAGTATTCCAATCTTCTTGGACTGCTTCCTATGGAATGACCAATACAAGACGGTCCTGGCTCCTCAAGAGACATCCATTTACTTTGTTGAGTTGTGAGCACTCACTGGTATAAAAGTTCTCTTGGCCGTGAAAGTTCTCCCCAAGGGTCTCTGCCTCTTACCTGGGGCCTGTCGATGGGCCACCTATTCCACCTCCACTCGCAGCCATCTCCCTAAATTCAAATTCTTGCAAATTTGAATGGTAATCTAGTTGTCACAATAAATGATGGTGGGCTGCCTGATAGGAATGCCAAACTTAAAAAGAATCCCCTAAAGCCAAATAGCCTCAGTAGCTACATTAATAGCTCCCATGTAATCTACCTCTATGGATGATATAGCAATAACATTCTGCTTCTTGCTAGACCAACTGATAGGACCAGAACTTAGAGAGAAACCATAACCAAAAGTGGACTTGCGAGTCTATGAATTGCCAGCCCAGTCTAAATCTGTATATCCAACTAAGTCAACCTCTATGACAAATCTATAATGAATCTCTTATCTATGTAAACCTTGTATGTAATGCAAGATCCTCTTAGCTATTTTCCAATGCAGCTCATGGGGTTCTTGCATGAATTTGGAGACAAGTCCCACTGTATATGATATGTCAAGCCTAGTGTGAGTCAAGTAGATGAGACTACCAACAAGTTGTTAATACTGAGTGGCATTAACCAATGGTGAAGAACAATTAGCCTCAAGCTTGACTCCTAATAAAAAGGGAGTCAGAGATGGCTTTTAATTAGCCATGTGAAATTGAGCCAATAAGTCAAGAGCATACTTAGGCTGTGCAAGAAAAATCCCTGAATCTGACTGTGAGATCTCGATGCCAAGGAAGTAGTGTAACAAACCCAAGTTTGTCATGTCAAATCTATCCTAGAGAGATGCCTTCATCACTGTAATAGCTGATGAAGAACTCCCAGTGATCAAAAGGTCATCAACATATACAACCAAAATCAAAGGCAAATCATCCTATTGTAAGAAGTAGACATTGGGATTAGAATGGCACCTAGTGAAACCCGCTATGAGAAGGAAGGAATCCATCTTGGCATACCAAGCCTGAAGGGCCTATTTGAGGCCATAGATAGATTTCCTAAGTCTGCATACTAAGGAAGAATCTTGAACAAATCCTAGTGGTTGTTCTATGTATATCTCCTCTTTTAGGTCTCCATGAAGAAAGGCACTCTTCACATCCATCTGATGCACATCCCAGCCATGTGCTACGGCAATAGCCAAGGTGAGTTGGCTAGAAGTCATATTTGCAATGGGTGCAAAGGTCTCTAAGTAGTCAATGCCTACCACCTGTGAGAAACACTTGGTGACCAATCACACCTTATACTTATCAACTGACCCATCTGCTACAAACTTGGTCCAATAAATCCACCTACATCAAACCATCTTTCTTCCCTTAGGAAGTGAAGACAAATCCCAAGTGTGATTTTTGATTAAGGAAGAATATTCTTACTCCATAACACCATCCCACTCAGGTACCCCCAATGCCTCTCAAAAATTCTGTGGATCTGAAATTGTAGCAAAGAAGGCATGTGGATCTCTCTAAAAATCCCCCTAGTACATCTGTCATCTACATGATCTCCTACCCAAGTGCTAGCACTCTCAAGTGTCTATCTGGTCCAAAGTGGCTTGAAAGTGGGTGAGTTAGGTGCTAACTCCTCATCCTTTGACTGACTAGAGGTGGATGACTTTGCATCACTATCCTCACTGTCTAAACTTGAAGAAGAAGAAGATGTCTCTGGCTCAAGAACCTACTATGGCTGATCTGAATCTGATGACAAATCATCATGAAGAAGTTGATCCGATGAGGAAGAAGTGTCAAGTGTTGAGTCTCTAGGAATCTCTTGAAAATGGACACTTTTCTTGATGAACAACTCATGAGTGACTAGATCTAGAAGGAAATATCCCTTAATACCATCTAGATATCCTACAAAGATGCAATGATTGGACTAGTGTTCCATAGCTTTGCGTTTCTTCTTTAGAATGTGGGCCATGGCTAGGGATCTGAAAACTCTAAGGTGCTCAACATCAGGTTTCCTTTTATGCCAAGCTTCAAAGGGTGTTATCCATTTCAAAGCTTTGTGAGGAACCTTGTTTTGAATGTAGCAAGCACAATTGATTGCTTCAGCCCAATACTAGTGCTAAGGATTTGGAGTGAATCATATAGCTACCCATCTCTTTCAAGCACCCCTCGTAAAGTCCTTTTGAGAATTGGACACGAGGCAAGCCAATGACCATGTCATGTTTGCAAAATTGCTCAAGGTAGCGGTAGTTAAGGTGGCCAAACCACTCATGCCACAATTTCCTAAGTCCATGTCATGTCCCCTTTTTCGTGGACATTGACAGGCTTGATGATTAGCCTATTATGCGACCTTCGTAGGCTGATTGGATGGATAGAGGGTCATGATGGAGATTGGCTTGGCTTTGATTTACAGAATTCCTATAGTTGGCTCTCATTCAGGTTATTTCAGACACATTGGGCCTGAGCTCCTATTATTTAGGGATATTTGACATACAGCGGAGCACCCTTGTTTTGATATGGTCATGTGCAGAATCACTCCCTGATTCACCAGCTTCAGACGGTTCGAGGATCCGACATGTATTGAGGGAGATATTAATATTTGATTGATT
This sequence comes from Torreya grandis, assembly GCA_037957365.1. Lineage (NCBI taxonomy): Eukaryota > Viridiplantae > Streptophyta > Pinopsida > Cupressales > Taxaceae > Torreya > Torreya grandis. The sequence goes on from JARHVA010004709.1 coordinate 65,115, forward strand.
TAATCAAATATTAATTATTTGGTCTAATTTTAAATTAGATATTAATTAATTATTAATTAATTAATTATTTGGTTATTAATTATTAATTAATTGGTCTAATTTTAAGATCCAAGTTCTAATTTGAGGAATTCTAATTTTAGAAGCCCAAGTTCTAATTTGAGGAATTCTAATTTTAGAACCCCAAGTTCTAATTTGAGGAAATCTAATTTTAGCAAGCACACCTTTGGAAGGGTATAAGAGTTTCTCATGGGAGAGAGTTTGTATGTATGAATTGATTATTGAAATTGGAGAAATTCTTCTGTGAAGACTGAGCCAAGGGTTCCAGGATTCCATTTGCAGTGGAGAACGTCAACTCTTCATTGTGTGCAATTCAGAGGTTGTGAAAGATCAGCCGATCTATTGCCAAATTGAGAGATAGCTTCATCCAAAAGTTATCATAGAGGTACAGATTTGAGAGATAGCTTCATCCAGAAGTTATCACAGAATTTCAAGGTTGAGAGATAACTTCACATAGAAGTTATTATAGATATTTCAGGTATTTATCTTTATTTAGTTTTGATCCAATAAATTATACAGATAGAGATATTCTGTATTAGAATAGTATATCTTCAGATCAGGTGGTTCAGCTATCAGGGGTTAAGAAGAGACAGGTTGGCGGCCGTACCAAGTCCGTACAGGTCCGTACAGAGCGCATCAGGCACTGACCTCGGCGGAGAAAGGGCTACAGTGACCGACATCGGTCGACTGAAGACCGACGTCGGCAGAAAGCCGACCGATAGTGACCGACGTCGGCGATATATCGACCGACGACGGTGCCTGTGTGTCGACACAGAAAGGTCGAGACTTCCAGAATTGCAAGTTATTGACCAGTTTGTAGGAATTCAGGGTTTTTAAGACCAGATTTTAATATTCTTTTATTTGTATAACAGAGACTCAATTGTGTAATCGTCCAGAAGAACAAGTAATGAGATCTTTATTTGCTATTGAGAGATTATACTGTGATTTGTGTATGCTTATTTTGAATCTATTCTGCAAGTTTGTATCTGTGATCAGAGCTTTATGAGTTTATATATTCCCTATTGAAAGGGGATATTACAGTGGTATCAGAGCTTTGGTCTTTGGTATCATAGTTTTGTGTCTTTCATATATCTCTATTGGTAGGGGATATTACAGTCCATTTGAATGAGTCAAAAATGTTGTTGGAGAAGAATCTGATGAAAAATGTGAGGTGTATAACCTGGCTTGGTGATCTTCCCTACCCACTACCACTGTAGCATCACTATGCAACTCCCTAATAACCACTGAATCTGGTGAAAACTCAACTCTCATGCCTTGACCAATGTGAGTGATTTGGTACACTGATAGGAGATTGGTTGAAAGAGGAGGAACACTTAAAACATTATTGAATGTTCCTCCTTCCATTTCAACTGACCCTCTCCTTGCAATGGAAACTGATGTGTCATCACCCAAACTAATTGAAGTCATGCTACAAGGCTCTAAAGATGAAAACTCAACTAGTGAAGAGCCCATGTGGTGAGAAGCACCTAAGTTAATGACCCATGAAGATGTAGAAGTTGTTGTAGCTACAAGAGCCTTGCCCTTTTCTTTCTCCTTACCCTTGCCTTTTGCCTTAGTAGAATCTTGGGTAGATGAATTCTGATTGATGGACTCAAGAACACTTATGTTTTTCTTCTCTAGAAGATGAGTTAGGTGATATATTTGTTTCTTCATGCATTTGTGTTCATCATGCCCTATATTTTTAAAATAAGCACACTTAACCTTCTCCTTCTTCGGTTTAGCATTAGAGGATGAAGACTTAGTGTTTTTTTTGGCAGGATTGGTGTTTTCTTTCTTTTTCTCCTAGTCCTTGTTCTTTTTCTTCTTCTCTTTTGTTGAAGTCTTATCCTTACCATTTCTAGCTATCAAAGCTTGGGGTTGAGTAGACTTCACTATGCCCATTTGAATTAGCTTATCTTGCTCCCTAGTCAAGTCGGCAATGAATGAATCCAAAGAAGGCATTTTCCATGTAGTGCCAAGGGCACTTTTTGTGGCATGGAAAGTGGAGACAAAGACTGAATAGCTTGGACCTAACTTTGTGAGAATAGAAAGTATGAGTTGATCATCTTTCTTCTCTATCCCACATTATTTCAATTGCAATCTAAGGGCCTTAAACTTAGTGAAGAAGTCTTGTAGGGTGTCAATGTTGCTAGGACTTAGACTTATGAGTTCATTTTCGAGCTCATGACCTCTCATCTCATCAAGCTTCCCAAATAAATTTTCTAAGGTGTCTCATATGTCATTAGGAGTTTGGGAGGATTATAAATGGAAGAGAAGTTATGGAGACATAGACAAGCTCAGTATTCCATAGACTTCATCACTATGGTTGTACCACTTGACCTTTTCAGCATCAGTGTTGAGTTCTACTTCAGTACCCATGGTGATCCTATACAACCCTTTAATTCTAACAATGATTGAAATTTTAACTTTCAATTCATGATAGTTAAAGGGTGTTAGGGGTTTAAGTTGAAAAGAATCCATTTTTAGCTAAATTTAGGTGAAGTTGTGTTGATTGCAAAGAATCCATTTTTAGCTAAATTTAGGTGAAGTTGTGTTGATTGCAAGTTGTGAATTTATGCAAAAAGGAGAATGAAAGCAAGTTGTGAAAAGAAATCACACCCCCCCCAAAAATATTGAGCCCCCCCCCAAATATGCAAGTGCACACTCAAAATATTTTGGACTTAGATAAGAATGCATCTTAGAGTAATCAGTGCAAGACTAAAGCAAACAGGATGTCAGACTCAGCCGAAAATGTGTCTCAAGAGACCCAAATTTTGGCACTTTATAAACTAGTGTATTTTTGACAATTAACAAGTCTACACTATGGAAACTTTAATTACAAACACTTTTGCAAAAAATGGTACCCAAATCTGAGCTACTATTTGCAAGATATTAAAGGTACAATTTTCTCATAAATTAGTGTTTTTGCAAAAAAAGCACTAAAACATTAAAAAAATGTCTGTTATAGGAGAGAAAGTGGCCTTCCAACCACTCATTGGATTTGGCATGGAATGAGGAGTCCAAAAGATGTTTTTGTTATAGGGAATTGGCCTCCCGCCAATCTAGGCCTCACCTTTCATCCTCGTAGGTCGAAGATACAAGTTTTTATTGAAAATCCCCAAAATACAAAACTGTCTAAAAACCTTAAAATTCAATCAAATTGACTAATTTTTGTTTTACAAGTTAATTTTAATTGAAAAAAATTAGGCAAAGATAGTTTTGATGAATGCCAAATGTCTAAGGGGTGCCACATGGGATGCCAAGCAAGGATGGGGCACCAAAAACAAAGCACAGACCAAATTTTAGCAAAAAAGACAAAAAATTGTAAACCTGCTAGTCGTACAGCGTATCTGAGGTGTGGTAAAAGATATTCACCAAAAAAGAGGTGCAGAAGCTTGTTTCTAGATGTCGTACTGCTTATGGTTTGGCTAGAACTGTGGCAGCTAGGCACTTTGCTAGAAGAGTGCGCAGTTCTAAAGAAAGTTAGCGCAGAAAGCAGAAGCTAGGCGTGGACTATAGAAAGAAGGTGTGTTGTACAGACTATGCAGTAGCTGAAGTGGGCAGCACTTGAAGTGGTAGGTGCCTGGTTTAGGTAGTACCTAGTTTGGGTAGCCCCTGGATCCTCAAGCTAGAGTCACACAAACAAAATGCAGAGAAAGGTGGCGTCCAACAAACAGAATGTAGATTTTTTTTTACAAAATAAAAAAATCCTCTGCCTTACTAATGCCACAACAGACCAATCAAGATGTCTTGGCAAAATTTAATAGATTTTTGTATGGATTTGCATGAGTTTTCAAGAAACTCTACCAAAACTCTCAAATGCAACTGAGTTAAACTAGGAAAGAAAAGTAAGAATTTCAAAATAAACTACTAGCATACCCAGACACATGATTACTGGAGTAGCTCTGATACCATATCGGAGTTGTTGCTAGAATCTGGATAATACGATTGCAATGGAGACATGATCACACAAGTTGAAGCAAGTGCACACCACATAGATGCCAAAGCAATTTGAAAATAACACAATAAGAGAAATTACACAAGATAAAATGGAGAAAACCAAAATCTAATTAGCATGAGATGGCCAAAGTGAGGAATACAAATAGGAGAGTACGTAAGTAACTCCTCCACAAAAGGTGGACAAGGCACCCCAAGAATAGAATGTAACTCCTCCATGAAAGGTGGTGATAAGGTGCTAAGAATAGAGAAGTAACTCCCATCAAGGGAGTTACTTATGACATTCTTATGACACCTATGACACATCTATGACACACACCTCCACATAAGCTAGCCTATCCCACAAATATAGGAAAACTCCATGTATGCACAAGAAATACAATTTCCCTAATTAATAAATAGGGAAAAATAAAAACCTACACTAAAAGCCATAGTTAAGGCTCATGCCCTATTCCAACATAGCCCCTTAACAGAACTGAAAATGCATTCAAGGCATTGAATGCAGCATGAGCCATTCCATGAAATAAAGTGCCAAGTCTTTCTTGGCTGCTATATATTGTAATCTCTTATTTTATGCAATGGAGATCTCTCTGTTATAGAAGCAAAACTATACCCAAATTGAAAGGCATTTCCTGAGACTTTGAGCTCAGATTGTTAATCATATTTCTTTATTTGAATGTGAAAGCAACTGACCTTTCAGACTTTGTGCTAGAATAGCTTGTGTTATATAGGAAATTGTTCTTATGTTTTTTCCTAAAAGCATTCTTTTCTATTTAATTTAACAAGCAGAACTAGTGGAAGTAATTAGGAAGGTGTCTTGAAGCCAACTATGGAGAGACTTTGTGCTACCACAATTGTCTTTATCATGTTTGTTTTTCTATTTCTATGTAAAGGATCTTGGGATGACTTTATCGTGTTTGTTTTTCTATTTCTGTGGAGAGACTTTGTGATACCACAATTTTCTTTAGCGTATTTATTTTTCTATTTCTCTTTGGTAGTTGAGGTGGAGACTTTGTGCTAGACTTCATTCTGCTATGTTACTATGCCCTATTTTAGTGAGGGAAGTAACAAAAGACTTTATGCTTTCATGGGTTTCTCATGGCTACTTTTACTACCCAAGAAGGAATCTAGCTGTTGACTGAGTATTAATTCTAAAATAAGAGAAGTACCTCCAGCAATCACCCAAGATTTCTCCTTTGATCTGTGAACATCATCTCTGAATAAGAGAGATGGATGGTGTTATCCTACCCTTGAGTGTTATTTTCTACGTATATATATAGTATATAGTATTCTATAGTTATAGGGAACCTCCCCTTGATGAGAGGAGAGATTTGTCCCCTTTTGATGTGGTCAACCTACAAATTTAGCTGATAAATCTCTCTATGTTGTGGTTGAAACACCTATTTTTCCCATCAGTTAGTTGGTGACAAAATATTCACCCAGCAAGATGATCATGATGTGATTATGGACTTAGGATGGACTTGTATTTGGATAGAATGATCTTGATTAAGATTAGGACAAGGTGTCTCCCATAGTTGTGGATAGAAGGATGGAAGATGGGAGAATGTCTTTGAATATTTATTTCATCTTAAAATTAAATCAAAAAGTGGCTAAGGAAGGTGATTTAGAAAAGTGATAACCAAGGATTACCAATAGACAAGGACTTTCAAGAGTCTAATATATCAATAAAAGGAGATAATGATGGGATTACATACCTTTCATACTAGTAAAGAGGTGATTTGATGGGTGTTAGGTATGGAGAGGTAATGATAAGGAATGTGATGAGATAAATGGCCTTTCATTCTAGCAAAGAAATGGGTTGATGTGTGATAGATATGAAAAAGGCAATTGATTTAGAGTGATGGGTTCCAAATTAAATTCTTGGATAAGGTGATGCATATTAATAATACTAAGTCAAAAGGATGAGGAAGATATGGGGAGATGGGTGACCACTCTGATTTGGTTTTAAAATGGAATGTGGTATCCAAGGATGGGAAAGTATGAGATGGATGCAACTAGGGAATTGGGAATAATAAAAGACATTATGGACTATTTTTATATTTTTAATATTTTACAATTTTTAGGGTTTTTGATATATTTTAATTTGTAGGGATTTTTGGAATATGTATGTACACTATAAAAATGGGGTTACTTGCAAAGGGAATACTAAGCATATAAACTAGGATGAGGATGGATGAGATCATGGATGGGATGGTGGATGAGATGAAAAAGAGGTTGAGGGTGATGCAAAAAAAGGGGATGGGGGCCAAGGGAGAAGGGTCTAGGGATTGCTAATGAACACATCATGAAGGAGCCAAATTTCTAGTTACATAAGTGTTCATTAGAGGATATTCCAAGATGATTCTAGAACATTTCTCAAGACACCTTCCATTCCTTTACAAAGGTCAAGATAGGAAGGAATGATAGATATGATACAGGACATGATGGTAGATGATGGATATGAAGAATGGATGGAGGGGATAAGATGGATAAGGTTGATGTGGATGGAGTATATAAACAAATTTGATGAGCGATGGGAGATGTGATAAAGGATATGAAATGGATGAATTTTCCCTAAAGTTTGGAGAGATAATACAAACCATAGATTATTATACCATGATGTTGGAAACCGATTTTCATCATGGTACTTTCCCAAGGTGCCAGAAGACTAGTTTTCACCATTAGATGAATGATTTTTTTTGACTTTATTAGGCATCTCATTTTACTGGATGTGGGTACATGATGTAATATTTAGGCATTATTATTATCTTTAGCTAACACCTATTATGGGGATATATGGTGTTTGGATCATGTGATGGGTGATAGATATATTGATGTCTATGTGACCTTTGATGATTCATGTTTGAGACTCTTCCATCTATCTATACCAAGTGTCTTCATTACCCCTAGGAGACATAATGTTGCCCAAGGAGGTGATGTAAGCTATATATTTAGTTAGAGTTTTATTTTGATGGATGATAGAATTAGGATAAGATGGTATGATTGGTGATGGAGGATTAGGACTAAAATTAATGATAGGATCATGATTGGATAGGGTGATAGGTGATGGATTATTAGGACTGGTAGTCATATACATCATTGGAGATGTGGGACATGCTTCATTTGATTGGTGAAAATTGACAAAAGACTACAAGAGATACAAGACACTTTGAATTTGTGATTCATCTTTGATCTGATCACTTGATGGATGATTGGCCATGCTTTTGACATTATTTGTATTTTGACTCTCCCTTGGTGCCTAATTTTGGGTTTCACTAGGGGATATTGATATATTAGTTTGACTTTGATGGGTCCCTAGTGTTAGTTTATGAGATTCACTAGGGAGAGATGCTTTTAGATCAGATTGATGATTTGATTCTTCTTGATTTTAATTGAAGGGATCAAAGACATATTGATTATTATGATTGTTTTCCAGAATATGGCATTGGATATTCATATTAGTGGCATACATTACATTGCTTGAGAAAGGGTCCAATAGTATATGTTCATATTCATCCTCATAAAGGGTGGTGATTAAGTGATCATCAATAGGGATAAAAGGGTCTATGATGGATGAAGGTGGTGGAGATTGGATGATGAGGTGAATGAGTGGTGATGGGGAAGCATAGTCTTCATAGTGGTTCTTAGGAAGCCTAGTTTTGACATCAAAGAAAATCTCCTCAAGATCAACAAAAGGATCACTAAGACTAGCCATAGTATCCAAAGTAGGATCAAACTCACCCTAATTATCTTTGATAGATAAATCTTGTAATAATTCTATTATGAATTCATCATTGTGATTAGGATCTAAATGTATGATTTGTGATGGATTTGAGGTACTTGGATTAGAGTCATTTTCAAGAAGATAGGCATTATCAACATCGATGAGGGATGATGTTTCTAATGAGGAATTTGATATAGATAGTGGTGTTGGACATGATCCTAAATGAAGATAAAACTTTTAATGCTGACTTTAATGTAGACTTTGATGTAATGTTGTTAGTAGAATATTTATTATCTATAATTGACCTCTCAATAAGGGGTATTTAAGGGGAAGGGTGATAGGGCTCATGAGTTACCCAAAGATTAAGAATAATTAACTTGTGTTGATGTAGTATTGGTCAATGATGGGGGGATTATGGAAGAGGTATAAAACGTCTTGACCTTGGCTTGGAAGGGGAAGGTATTGATCATGATTGGGAAAGAAATATTGGCATTCCTTGTCTTATTCACCCAAGGATGTGGATACACCTAGTTCATCCTTAATTAATATGTCACCATGGTTGATAAGGTCTTAGACATAGTTTTGAAAGGGTCAACATCAATTTATGGTATTCCCCCAAGTTTGATGATACACATAATATTGGTTATCTTTATACCAATTGGGCATAGGCTTAGTAGGATTGAGATGTCAAATAGGTGGATATACCATCATTTTAGTGGTGACTAGTTATTTAAAAAGGGATTCCAATGACATAGAAAGGGGAGTATAAGGACCCACTTCATATTATGACTCTGATGTGGAAGTATTGGGCTTATGACTAGATGTTGTTGATGTGGCTGGGTGGCTGGATTATTAATGGCCAAGATTGCATTCCCTTTGTTAGTACATGAAGAGGTGGATGATTGGTTATGACTAAGAGATGGAGGATTGGTATGGAACTCACATGAAGTGGTTTGTACAAGAGGTGTAATTATTCAAATGGGATCAATGACTTTAATAATTGGTACACCTATCATAATAAAATTTAAGAGGATCTCATCTTTATGGGCAACTATGTATTGATCTATGAAGGCAGGGTCTAGTTCTATAGATGATGGATGATGATGGATGATGGGAAGCAGGCTATAGATTAAAGATGGTTCACTAAACAAAGTGGGTCTAAAGGACTGAGTTAGTATTATATATGAATATTGGGATGAGATATATTAATTGATTAAAGGTTAAGGTGAGACTTGATACTACTAGTGCAATAAGTTATGTAAACCTATCATTGATGCCTAGTTTTCAAGCTAGCAAAAAGGATTGGGAATTTGATGGGTTCCTAGATTATAACTAGTAACAAGATGATATAATGGGTGTTAATTAATAATAGGAAAGGATGGTAAATATTATATTGATGATGATTAATTGTTATATTTAAACCAATAAAGTGATAAGATTTTAGTAGTATATTGACTAGCGTATGAGTCCTGATCAAACGATGAATCATAGTAGATTGGGATGATGTGTATAGAAAGACTAGATCAAGACCATAGGCTAATGTGTTCAAGATGGGATGGAGTTTTATTATGTGATTAAGGTGATAGGATAATGGGACAAGGAAAATTATGATGATGAAATGATGATGGGGATGATTTATACCCATATATGACCTAAAGAGCCAACAAGGATAATATAGATGGGTGATAAAGGTAAGGTCAAGACAAATGATTAGGTATGGACTTAAGAAAATATAATAATGGGGAGACTAGGATAGGATATGAAATATAAACAAATCATAAACAAAGGCATGATGAGATATAACATGTATAAAATAAGACGTATGTGATAGGGGTGTGATGGCAAATGGGTTTAGTGATAGGATGTGACTATAAATATTTACAAGAGGATAATGTACAAGAGGGATGATGAGGTAAGATGACAGTATGTCCTATGTCAAGTGGATATGGGGAGATTAATACAAGATGAGGATGAGATGGGATAGGATAATAAAAAAGGTTACACAAAGATAATAGGTATAAGGGGATGATGATAAGGATGTGCAAGATAATGATTAAGATATGCAAATGATGAGAAATGACCAATGATAGGTGGATATGGTTAGAATAAGAGGACAAGGTGGTGATGGGAGAAAGTATGAGATGTTTAAGAGATAATATTCACAATGGTATGATTTCAAATATGTACTAGGTGATAGGTATAAAGGGTGATTAGATAAGGATGTATAAGACAAGATATAAGTGATGAGGGTGTGACAAATAATGAGTGGATTAGATAATATGGAAGATGGGATAGGATAAAAAGGATATACAAATATAATAAGTACTAAGGTATGATTACAAGGATGTGTAAGATAATATGGAGGTTATGAGGAATAAGGCCAATGATACATGGGTGTGGTTAGACTAGGATGGGATGAAGACAAGATTTTGGATGAGATAAGGACTATGACAAGGATATAAGAGGATAATATATGTGAGAGTATGTCAAAAATGGTGTACAACATGATGGTAATGAGATGAGATTAGTATAGGTAGGTGATGGGGGGATGACTTAGGATTAGATATGACTTCTTGAACAAAATGGGTCCAAAAGATCAAACTAGTATAATAGATAAGGATGGGGATGAGATAGACCAATGGATTAAAGACTAGGGTTAGACTTTAGACTGATAGTATAATAAGTGATAATGACCTATCAATAATTCATAGTTTCTCAAGTTAGTAAAAGGATTTAGGATTTGATGGGTGCCTATATTGAAACTAGTAAGATGACAATATGATGGGTGATAGTTATGAATAGCCAAGAATGATAAAGACTAGATTGATGATGTTGGGTTTACTACATTAAGATTGAAAAAGTGATTAAATGCTAACAATATATTGACTAGGTATGATACCTAACCAAGTTATAATTGATAGTTTGACTAGGATGATAAGATGATATGGACTAGCTCAAGCCTTGGACTAATTTCCTCAAGATGGGATGGAATAGGATTATGTGATAAGGATGGTAAGCGTAATGGGGGTAAGGAAAAATATAGATAGGTGGGGATGAAATTATCAAGGGTAAGGTGAATGGGATGTGAATTCTATGGACATGAGTGTGACTTATAAAATAACTAGGGGAAGATAAGATGAGGTTAGACTAAATGGGTGATGGAGACAAGGTCAAGATGTGGATGATAAGAAAAGATGTGTAAGATATGGTTATACAAGGATAAGATTAAAATATGTAAATGATATATAAATGACAATATATATAAGGGGGGTGTTGACAAGGATATACAAGACATGATTAGGATATGTGATGTAGTATGACTAATGATTGGTGAGACTAGAATAGGATATACAAAGAATAATATGTAGAATGGGATGATTAGATAAGGATGTAAAAGAGAAAAAATTATGTACAATATGTGATTAGGATATAGTTAATGATGAGGGGATATAACTAGACTAAGATGGGATTAAGACAAGGTGGAAGATGGGATAAGGATATACAAAGGAAATGATGAGATAAAGACGGGATGGTGGGGAATGATCAATGATGAGATAAAATAAGAGGGGGATGATTAGATTAGGATAAGATGGAGAAAAAAGGGTGTGATGGGGAATAAGACCATAAAAAAGGTATCAGGAAGATTATATGATGATAATCTAAGGATATGTAGGATGAGGTTATATGTTCAATAAGATGATAAGAATTTAAAAGATGACGTGACCAAGATGTATAAGATGGGATGATGGATGTATAATGGGATAGGATAAGGATGTATAAGATGGGATTAAGATATGTAGGTGATGAGGAGTTATGTGAGAAGTGTAAAAGGATGTAAAAAAGGATAATATGTACAATGGTATGATGACAAGGTTGTACAAGATGATATATACAAAAGGATGATGGGAAAATGATCTATAAATGAGACAATGATGAGGCAAAGATATACAAAATGACACGTAAATATCTAGATAAGTATGTATAGGTTTGGAGTATAAGACTAACTTGGCATACAAACAACATGGGTTTATTACAACACACACCCAATCAAGCAAACCACACAACATATGATTAGTAAACTCAAGGGTGTGTAACCCAATGCCCACACCATCCAATGGCTTCATAGGTGAGGCTATAATTGGTGACCCATTATGGTATCAATCAAACCCTATCAACCCTAATCGTGCATAATGGATACTTTAGAGTTTTTACTTATTATTAAAATGGTACACCTCTTATGACCAAAAGGTCCTATGCTAGGTTAAATGAGCTCTCTAAGGGTATCCCCTATATATGCAAAGGTACAATGGGGCCCAATTCCATATAGGGTGTTGTCTAATTCCTACTTCAGAGAGTTAACTCTTCCCATTCATTAATGACCTATATGGGGTTAACCACTTAGCTTAATGATAGTTGTCCCTAATATTTATACTCCATCAGAATGTGAGTTTGAATTAGTGCATATTTGTAAAATCCATGGTCATTATTCCTCTAATACTATGGTAAGCATGTGGGTGTAAATTACACATCATGTTGCCCCTAGAAAAGGAAATGGGAGGGTTTTTAGGTGGTTTTTGATCCCATAGGAATTGCCACAAGGATGCAAGGGGGGGATCATAAACCAACCATAGCCCTAAAGATACAATATGGCATAACAAAAGATTAATTAAATGATTAGATTAATATGTGTGATTATCTACAAGATGAAAGACAAGAATATACAAGAAAATATACAACATAATGATATGTATAAGGAAAAGTGATTAAATTGATTTTTAAAGTGACCAAAATATTCTTTGATAGGAAGCATGTAAGCATATAGTTAGTAATTTTATTTTGACACTAAAAAGGATAACTTGCAAAGCAAAACATGAGTAGTTTAATAGTTTACTTTTAACCATCATATTACCTAAAAGTTGGATAACTTTACCTTTTATTTATATGATTTTTTTTGCTTTTGAGAAAAATATTTTGACACTATTAAAAAAACATTATAAATAAATTATTTATATATAAAAAATAAGTTTATTTTTGTTTTTGTATTATTATTATTATTATAATATTTATTATGAATATATATAAATAAATATAATGACTACTCGACTAAAATAATAAAAATATTAAAAACTAATATTTAATTATAAAATTTTATTATAATAATTTAAAATCATTTGTTATTTCAAAAGGAATGATTTAATTAATTTCAAGTAAGATTAAATGACAAACCTATTTCAAATGATATTAAAAAACTATTAAAATCATGATATTCTTTAACTATAAACCTAATTTTAACTAATCTAACTTTGCTGATTTCTATTAACATCAAAATGGTATGTATGTAAAACTTTTAATTATATAAAGTAATTGCCTTTATTTAATAAAATGTCCTTTATCCAATCATTAGTGAATGTAAGCGGTCTCATTCACAAATATTATAATTGTAGATCAGAAAAAGCCTATTACTGAATGTGGAATTAACTCAATGACAATAGATGATTAGTTGACTAGAAATGATTTTTTTAACACTCAACATTTATTATAAACTAGAAACATCACTAAAAATATTAAAAGAAACATAAAAAAAGACTTGGAAATGGACAAGGACATGGCGCAAAAATGCACCCAAATTTCTACAAGTATTAATACAATATTGTGCCTATTGATAGGACCTAAGTTCCCCAAAGCTCTGACACAACTTGTCAGATTTAAGAGCACACATGATTACCATTGTATAAGAAACTTAAACATGTGGAAATAACCAGAAGAACAAATAACTATCAATGAGAAAACACACAGAATCTGAGAGGCAACACATAATTGTATTCAACTCATTACAAAGGAAATTACAATAAAGAGATCACACTCTTCTTCCACCTCTGTGAGACTTCCTCCTCAAGGGCTCCCAATAATCTTCCCACCTGAGTAATCTTCTCTCATAGGTCACAACACACAGCTAACACAAGTTGTTGTTCACCTCATTGTACACCTATACAATCGAGTACGAATTGGTACTCCAAATAGATCTCACCATGATCCTACTCCTTGATGTATTACTGTCACCTTGGATCTTGCTCCCCCGTGGATCTCCTTTTGACCCTCGCATACACACACCCCTGTAGACCAACCTGATCTTACTTATCACATGTAGATCTCCACCATGATCCTACAACACCCTGCATATCAAACCTAATCTTACATACCTGGAAGAACATGCTCTTCTAGGGGAAGAACTCTCCAAGTTCTACATAGCTCTTCTACAAGTTATCCACTTAACAATATAGCCCATGAGTCTATTATATAGATCTCATGCGTACACTAATTTAGACAAGTAGCTCAAAGACTCGAACTAGTCTTTTATCATGTAAACTCTCCGTTCACTTAACTAACTATTCGTCAACAGTAGTTCTGACTGCCACAGGTGACCGACATCAGTCCCTGCCTAACTGTTGGTGACTGACGCTGGTCGATCCCTACCAATGTTGGTTTCCTTCTACGCTTCCCCTGGCTAATGTCGATTGTGGCCTGCCGACGCCAGCGACTGTCATGCTCAGAAACCTCCTTTTATTTACAACAAGGTGAAGCTTTTAGCTCCACACCCCAACACCTATATGATCAGTATCTTACCTCCCAAAACATAGATTTTTGTTTTTAGTTTTTTAAAAGTTGACTAATTTTTAAAAAAAATTAAAAAACCATATTTAAAATAATAAAATAAAATAATAATACTCAGACAGTGATAACTTCTTCAATATTTAATGAAATAACAAGCTATAAAATGTTACAAAAAGGTGAGAATGAGATGCTCATAACCCATAATTCATTTTACAAAATTATAAATGAGTAAGGATAAGTTTTTTAAAAACTAGAGCACATTTTCACCAAAAAAATGCAAATTTTCAAAAATTAGAAGCCATTTTGCTCAGTCTGATCTGTAAATTAAATTTTTACACTATAAATGCAAATGGTCAGTCCAAAATAAGGTCCATCCCACTGTGTTCACCAAAATGTGGATGGTTTTTGAGCTATATATGGATTAAATATAACTAATTTAAACCACTCAAATCTCAAACCACTAAGTAAAGTCTAAAGACATTAGAACTAAGTGAAATTAGATGAACAAACTATTCAATCATATATTTAAATCCTAAAGTTAAATTCTTTTAACTAAGATCAAACAAAATGAAAACAAAGAGATTAGGATGATTGATTACTTTGACTCAAATTATGGAAATTATGATGGCATGATGAGGATGTTTGATGATTGATTCAATGAAGGATTGGATTGACATGGATTTACTATGAAGATTCTAGTTAGCTCTAATAGAGGAGTGGCTATGTTTAAATATAAGAGGGAGGGAAATATCAATGGTTGAGGTTTAAACTTGGTTAGAGGAGATCAAGGGTTGTATATTATCCAAGGAAATTAAATTTTTTTAGAAGCCTCTAGATTTGGAGGCTTCTAGAGAGGAGGTTAAGAATACAAAGGATTATAGAATCCTCCAATTTTATAATTCTCATAGAGATAAATTAGGCTTAGATAGGGGATTAGATAGGTATAGCTGAGTAATTAAGGGAGAAAGCTTGTAGAAAATCTTAAGAGTAGGCTAGTGTAGGTGGTTAGGTGGGGTCATGGGAATTTAAAATTCTCAAATAATAGATAAATAAGATTAAGATGTGATAATGGGGATTTGGGAGATGATTAGGGAAATTAATGAATATATGGGATGAATAAGTTTAGTAGGATGAAAGATAATGAAGAGGGGATTTTAGATAAATGACTAGGGAGGGAATAAATTAATAGGATAAATTATATTAAAATGGAGTGATAAGAATTAGTGTCAATTAATAGTATTATTAGATATGGTAATGTAGGTGATCAAATTTAGGTGCATACACCTGGTGAACAAGCCCATTCTTCATGGGCACATTTTTTGATGGATTTTTTTATTTCAAGAGTTCTAATTCTCTATTGTAGTGAAGCTTAGAAAATAAAACTCAAGCCCAAACCATCTATCCCATGTCAACTCTAGTGATGTAGTATCACCTATTTAAGATGATAAATCTGACACATAACTTTATAGAGTCCAATGCATCCCAAAAGACTTGACAAAGATCACTACATTTCTAACCTCTAAATTTGTGCCCTAGACCATGATGAGTAAGGAAAAGAAGTAGATTATATTTCATGCCACCCCTTTTCAACTCATTGGTAGGGAACTATACAATTTGAGCCATGATGAGGTCATGCACTGATGTGTCCTAAAACATGAATAAGACTCAATCTTGCAAGAGTTGCATGAGGGTATTGTTAGAGGACATTGTGTTAGAGATGTTATAGCACACAAGGTACTACAATTAGGCTTGTGGTGGCCAACTTTATTTTATGATGCAAAATAATGCACCAAAGTATGTGACATCTACTAGTGTTTAAGAAAACCAAATCACTGGGATGATATGCCTCTCATCCCCATCCTTGCCTAAGAACCATTTGAAAAATGGACCATTGAGTTTTTTGGGCATATTACTCCTATTACAAGGTACACAGGTGTATGATACATTATGGCTACCATAGATTACTTTACCAAGTGGGTTAAAGCAACGCTGACCAAATATTGTACAATTACCACCATATTAAGGTTTATTTAGGAGAATATCATCAGTCACTATGGATGCCAACTTATATTTATTAGTGACCATGGCCATACTTCATTAGTGAAGCCATTTAGATCCTACTAAGTGAAGATATGGTGGCAAACCATAAAATGACACCATACCATCCCCAAGAAAATGACATTGTTGATGCATTTAATAAGATATTGGGAACATGCCTCATAAAGATATGTGACATTGGTTTTAAATATTAAGATGATCATGTGTCGGTAGTATTATGAGCCTATCACACTAAGTACAAGTGCCTTAATAAGGCTACATCATTTCAACTAGTGTTTAGCATAGAATCCATTTTACACATGGAATTAGTATTGGCCTCATTGCACATCATGTGTATTGGTTAATTGGATGACCAAGAATATGGTTAATTGGTTAATTGGATTAACAAGAATATTGGATGGTCAATTATTTTTTTACCATAATAATTTCTAGTGCAAATAAAATATTTCCTTATATTTGTTTCAATTGAGGTTGAGTGAATAACCATGGTTCTTTTAGGGCCACAGGAGAACTCTTATGGTTCTTACATGCATAAATATAATCAAGTGAGTTGAGTATAGATTCTCTCTAAGGGATTGAGGCCAAACACCTAAGTTTCTAGGTGCATGAATTTTTTTGGGTTCAAAGAGTTATGAGGAAAAGTTGATAAAATGAGGCACATAATATGTTTGTGTGAAAGGAATCAAGAGGAGAGAATGAAGTGTTGGAGGACCAACATAATAATTTGTATGGGGTATGGAAGGCTAAAGAAAGAGACATGAAAGCATAGAAAAATAAACCAATAAAGAGAAGCAAAAATGTAAGGAAGTGCAATACTAAGAAGAGATAAAAATAAAGAGGTTGAATCGCATGCATGTGAAGCACTATGACTAGGTTTCCATAAGAAGGGTAAAGGTCATCCTAATTTGAACTAAGCACAAGAGAATGACCATTGATATAGTTGGCATCCACCCAATAATTAGTGGGAAGTGACAATTTGAATCACCTATCACTTTAATGAATAAACTATTAAAATAATTGATTATTTGATGGTGGAAGCACAAATATCCATAATAAATAAGAATTTGGTAGAAAATTTAGTGGATTTCATGGGTTTAAAATATTTCAAGAAATCTATGCATCACAAATCCATTAATCACCATCCATTAATGAGGTAGCTGAAAATAGAGTATAAAGGGGTGAATGATAAATGTTAATAGGTTATAAAGCTTGTGATAATTTAAACTAGAACACATAGCCAAAGCCACTCAAACTAGAGACTGATAATAGTGAAAACAAGAGCATTCACATCCCCATAAGCAAGAATAGTTAAACAACAACAATATTGCATTCTACTTTGAATTGAAAAAGAGGTGAGTGAATAGGGCTTGAGACAGAAATATGGTAGTAAAAGTTATGCAGAATAATGAGGCCACCATTAATGTCATAAGAAGCTTGAAATCCAAAGACAACATCATAATTCCCATGATTTTTAAGAAGTGACAATCATAATTTTAGGTTATAGAAAGATCAACCAAATACATTTGAATAGTAGCTAGTTTAGAGTGGGAAAAAGAGACTAAGTACGGGTACTCTATAGGCATAAAAAGATGAAAATAAAGCAAGGGTAGTGAAAAAATAAGCCACCATAAAATGAGAGGCATAACTAGAAGAAGGCATAATCATCATGGTAATAGACCCAGAAGAAAGTGAAAATTGCTTATAGAGATATGCAATTCTTCTTAGAGGTCATGGTGGGGGAGAAATGGGTGTCATTTGTGCATGTGTGCAATCTCAAAGAGTATAACCACTAGATAGGGAATAATGCACAAGAGATGAACCAAGATTATATGGCAGACATAGGGAAGAATATAAAGGTGGGTGCCACACTCTGACACTCCATCAAAGACAAATTGGAAACATCTAGTGAAACCTAACTATTTGAGTTACCAAGATTTGGAAAGTTAAAGGAATTAGTGTAGTTCCTCTTCTCACAAGTCCATGGTGATCATTTTTACTTCATAGGATGATGAATGAGGATATTATTTCACCTTATTAGTAGGATCACAGGGCTTTTAGGCATAAGGTAATACATCCATCAAATGATGGAGGATGAAGTGGAGGTTGAGAGGGTTATAAAGCTCTTGGGATACTATAAGGTAGGATTCATATTCCCCATCAAGGATATCTAGGACCCTAACATGAGGGTAATGGTACACTTAGTTAACTAAAAACTATGCCTTAGTGGATGGTGGTCTGACATCAACCAAACCTTCTTGTGTATCACTCATCATATGGCATAAGGGGTAAAGTTCAACATCTCCAAATTCATTGCTAAGGATATTGTTAACAATGCACAAGAGTGTCACTAAGTTTATGAAACATCTATGCGAGTTTATATGCTAATATTGATAGTAATAATAGAGATAATTATTTTAAATTATGACAATGACAACTTATGGGTGTTCCCACCCAACCATGAGTCCCTTATGATGAAGTATCTACACTTCATTTACCCACCCAACTTTTCATAGAAGTATAAGACAAGGGTGTAAGGCTAGTGTGATAGGTAAATTGAAGCCTTTGGGATTAAATGGAACGTCCCTCAAAAGCTTCCCCAACATTTGGTGGGAATGATTACCTTTGCTATACTATAACATTTCTATGTAGTATGTCTAATGCTCTCAGATGGAAACCTATTTGGGTGGCTCAAGTTGCCTTATGTCTTTTTTGCCAATTATTTTATGGTGGAGCTGAAGATGATTCCCAATGAGAAATCATTGGAGATCTTAGTCAAGACCATGGATCAATATAGGAGTAGGTTGAGGCACCAGTTTATTTACCCTAGAACCAATTCCATCAAGGACAAGGAGGATGACTCTGATATGATGGACCTTCATCCCCTATAGAGAGATAATAAATAGGTTCATTTTCAACCTCTACTATGAAATGAAGCCATGCAAAAAGGGTGGTGATCTTGGAAAGGATGATGATCACCCCCACCCAGTCAGTGATGAAGGGAAGGATATGGCAAAGATGTAGGAGACTCTCCAAAATAAATGAGGAGAGAAACTTGAAGAGATCATGGAGCAGATTAAGTTGAAGATTGCCTCTAGAGAAAAAATTACACCCATAGCTCCTAAGAAGAGCATGACCTTCATGTTAGAGAGTGAATCCTCCATCAAGAAGAATAATAAAAATACCAAAGGACCAATTACATTCCCTACTATGACTTTGGTAGAGATGGAGGAATAGATAACCCTCACACCTAGAATGGAGGAGACTGAAGAAGAAAGAGCAGGGACATATATCTTATATATAAAAGAAGAGGAAGAAGATCCAAGTACTAGGGATGTATAAGAATCCCTAAAAATCAACATGACCACCACATTTGGATAAGTAGAGGATCCAAAAAGCCCTTCATCTAATGAATAACCCTCAACACCACCTCCACAAATAGAAAAGGAGAAAGAGAAGGGTTTAAAAGAAAATGGGATTGAGTGATGAGGAAATTAATAAGTCATTTGTGCTTGAGGAGAAGTGGATACTTTTCAAGGAATAGGATTTGACCAAGCTAGATAAAAATGCCATGAAGGTTCTCATAATCATAGGACTAGTAGTTGAAGTAGTCAAGAAAGCACCAAGGGCCCCCACCAATAAAGTAGAAGAAGCTACACAAGAGGTGCACCTAGGTAATGAAGGGGTTCTTAAAGAAAAAGAAGGTGATACTGGCACCTTAGAAAAACAAATGGAAATAGTAGAACTCCAAAAGCAATAAGGTGACGCTGGAACCAAAGGAATTTCCCTATGAGTATTGAGAAACCTTAGGAGGAAGAAGTGGATGAAAGGGAAAACTCTAAGGAATAAACCCATAAGGATCAAATAGGTGAGTCATATGAGGATAAATCCAAAAAGAGTGGTGGAACCAGTAAAGAGGAGGTAGTACAAATAGATATGGCCATCATCAAGAAGGATGATAAAGAGATGAGAATAAGGGAGAACCCATAGATGGGATGGGTGGATGAATAAAACACTTATGAGACTGTACCCACCCAAGCCTCTATAACTAGGATGCACAAAAAACTCTCATTTATGTTTGATCATTATATAGATGAGACTCATTTTAAGGCACCTAGAGTGGCTACTTTAAACTTCAAAGATCCTAAGGAGGGGAAAGACTCCCTCCTTATAAACCCTTATACCATGAACCAAATTTGATCTAGGATTGAACTGATTATAATGGCCATAGAGTTTGTGCATCAAAACATCATTAATGATGGTAGGGTGGGAAAATGGAAAAATCTCCATAAAGAAGCCAAAAATGAAGTGCATGATACAAAATTCAAGCTATAATAACTCTTTGAGCACATAGAGATGGTTAAATCATCCCTTCTAGTCAACATCAATACTTTGAACCTCTTAGAGGTCAAATAAATATATTTTATAGTGTATTATATGTTCCCAAATTTAAAACCTGAGCTAGCATAATAAGAATAATATCCATGCATCATGATGTAGAAGGAGCTGGTTGATAATCTCAAAGAGGTAGAAGACTTCTTTATGAAAATACAAGAGAGTGTGGATACATATGATGCCATTTTCATGAGCTTCTCCAACCAAGCCTCAATCATAGATGTGTACCTAAATTAGGCAAAAGGAAGAGAAGGATAAGCTGATGGTGTAGGTATACTCAATGAGTAGGTTAGAGTGGGCATAGATCATGGGGAGATTAAATGCACTCAAAAATCAGATAAAAGATCAAGATCATAAACTAGAAGCACTCTTTCATGATTTATAGACTAATACCTATGATCAAATATCGATCCTAGATGGGAGTGTGGAAAAGACAAAAGCAAAGGTAGAAGCCTTCTATAAATAAATAGATAGCACCAATGATGAAATCAATCTCACCATTAAGGAATTTGAAGACTTTAATTCCAATCTCAAGGAAAGCACACCCATGTTCTACACTCTAAAGAGCTTAACAACCTAGTTTGAAGATAGACTAAAATTTTTGTATGGGGTGATGTTGGGCCCCATGTTTTTTTAAATATTGGATTCATACCAACATGACATCCACACCATCATGAGGGGATAATTTTGTGTAATTATTTTCATTTTAACATTTTGGTGCCATCTAGAGGATGTAGCGTATATCATGCACCAGCTAGAAGGTGGCTAACTAGATTCTAGATCTTTAGGGCATCTTCTAATATTGGTGAAATGCGGTGATTAAAATACAGAGTTTGTAAGGTTATGAGGCTAAAAGGCATGATGACCAAGCTACATCTTGACACTTGGTGTGAACCTTCCACCTTGGTGAAGATGTTTTTTAAATCTATTTAAGGAGCTCAACCCAATTAGAATAGGGAGACAAAATAATTATAACAAAGATCTAGCAAATTGAATCCACAATAGACATAGCTTTGACAAATAATAGACTTAGGGGTAGTATGGATGCCATGAAGGCTCCATTTATAGGTTCCCAAGCTTGTATATGAGCCTTTGAGTTATTACGTAGAAGGAACTAAATGTGTACTCTATTGTGAAATATATACTCTATTTAAACTCGATTAATGATGAAGATAGATACATTAACACATAATGAATCTAGTCTATGCATCTTTTATATTGATAATGAAATGTGTAATGGATGTAATGTTCTATTTTAAATGCAATTATGTTATGTAGTGTTTATGTAATGCCTTTAGTTCACATCATTAATGGATTTCCTATAATAGGTGGTGATGCCATTATAAATCTATAGAGAGAATAAGTATAGATCATGTGCCAAGTGATTCTACCATTTTTAGGAGCATGAGTCTAGCATGAGTAATGTGAGTGAACTTATCCTTTTGACCCTTCAACCACCCATATGAATCTAGGATTATTCCATCAAAAGGATTGTGCCTATAGGATACTAGGCTTAGTCCATGAAAGGCTTGAACCTATGAACCAACTTTAAGCTTTCTTTGAATTGATCAAGTCCCCTAATTGATGTCTTGTACCATGGCATGACTAGCCAAATGTAGGCCCCAGTTCTTTCTCAAATATACTTTGGGTGAGTTCATAATGCCTATGCCTTATGTGGATTGATTATATCATAGCCAAGTGTTCCAATGTTAAGTATAAATGGAATATCCCATACTTGTGCCTAGTTGTAATAAACCAAAAACTGACTAAGATAACTTTGTACACCATTTTCTACAATATATATTAATTTAAAGTACAACTATGATAGATATAAAAATGACATAAAAGAGAGTAATTATCTAGTTTTGATGCTAATGTAGGTTTGGACTTGGTATAGGTATAAATTAGGTAGGAAGATAGTTCTAGATTAGTCATTAGATTCTAGATCTGGTGCCTTTAGCTCTCCGAATAGTTGCATCAACCTAGGATAATTGTATCAAAACTAGTGTTTGAATTTGATTCTAGTGTTTTATACATAATATCTATGCAAAGAGGATGTGACCACTTAGATGCTTCTAATATTAGCTTCACCTTTAATTTGGTGCATTCAGATCTAGGTCATGGATTGTCACTCTAGGTGAAATGGCAAAACCTAGCTTTCCATCTTCAATGATAATTTAATAAAAAATGGGTTAGTGAGAACATGGTGTTGAGCTTACCCAAAATAAATGCACTATCAAAGGGTGTTGTCTACATATTTAATACTCCAAAATAGGGCCTCAAACTCATGTAGTTCTCCCCTACATGTTGGATTTTGTTTGAATCATGCACTGTGTAAATAAAGTACAACATTGACCTAGCTTGTAACTTGGTAAATATGACATTATGACCACTCCTTTAGTACTTTAAACCTATAACTAGGTTGTTCTTTTGAATAATATCAAAATAGGGTAGAATAATATTTTTTTTGGTAATTTGAGTGTTTCTTGAGTGCTCTTTTGATCTGATTGAGAGGTGAGGAATGAATAAGGGTTGATATTATATTTATACCATTCCTATTAATAGATAAATTGAATCAAAATACTTATACTGACTATTGTGAGACATTTCATTTACAAATTGAATGAATTTAGGGAACTTGACACTTGTGTCAAGTTAGGACAATAAAATCAACACTAATGTCTAAGAGAAGGAGAGGAGGTACATGCTCAAAACTTGTAGAGGTATAATATAATTATATTTTAAGCATTTTGGTAAAGATTGGATGTCTATGCTATCAATATAAGGCTATTTAGACTAAGAAACAAGCTAAAGGGAATAATATAGAGTAGATTAAAGGATTGAAGAATCAAGTAATGTGTATAACTAAGAGGAACATCCAAGTTCTGAGTTTGACAAGTGTAAAATACTAAGGAGATATATAATTATCAAATATCATATAAATTTGCCCCCTTTAATCTAGTAATGAAATTGCTAGTTTAAATTAAAGGAATAAGTACCTAGTTGTGTATACACACCTTATATTTGCATAAGTTGAATTTGATATTTTTTCTAGAGTTGAATTTGAATGCTTTGTTTGTGACTAACCTATAACCAAGATCATGTTAAAGTGTATAATCAGTGCATACAATCTAGGTGAAAAGTACTTGAAATAGATTTAAAATGAAAGATCAAGTTTTAAGAGTACACTTATGTGTTGATGTAACCACCTTAAATATTGGTATGTTTTTTTACAAAAGATGTATAATTTTAAGGATTTGAAACTGAGACTAAGATAAACATTTTAAATACATATATCCAAGGAGATAGAGAGAGAGTTTGGAAGGCACATGCTCCCAACTTTGGAGCAAAAGTGAGTTTCCACCTAGAAATTAAAATTAGCTCAACTATGTAACCCAATGATACTTATAACCTAGTGATTTTGGATGATCAATTCCAAACTAAAAACTTCAAAATATTTAGTGATTTAATTACCCTAACCATACCAAAATATTAACCAACTTTTGTAGTAGATTGGCTTGATAAAATTCATAAAATTATGTAAGGTTTCAGTATGTGAAATAATTATAGAATTTGAGATCGATTTAGATTTTGAAATATTATGCACATGTTGGATAGCATATGCCCCTTATAAATGTCTCATGTTGAAACTATGTGTAACAATGCTACCATGTATAGAATTGTGTCATAAATGTGTGTCTGAATCATATAACTATGTGCTTTGGCCAAATAGGAAAACTATGTAAATGTATAGGACATTTTTCCAAAGCATGCCCCTACTATATATGGATAGATATGAAACTAATAGGAGTACAAATTTGGAGGACATGTTTTCAGAACATGCCCCCATTATAAATTAGAGATTTTGAGTACTGAGTAGGTAAGGATAGCATGCTTCCAAAGCATGTCTTCACTAAATTTTTGAATATAAGCACCATACTAAATGAATGTGGAGAACATGATTCCAACACATTCCACCAATTTAATATAAAAATTGTGAATGTGTGGAATCCATGTCCATATGACATGCCCCCCACAGAATCTACAAATAGTATAAGTATTGAATATTGAATAAATGTGGAGTACATGCTTCTAAGTTATGTCTCTAGTATAATATGAAATTATGAATGTGTGGAATCCATGTCCATATGGCATGACCTAATTGAATTTTAGGAACCATGAAAAGTGTGTAGAAAATGCTTCCTAATCATTCCCCCACTAATATTCTCCCATTTAAGGTGAGATAAAAATAGAATCTTGAATTTACCTCACCTTAAAAAGGTAAGACAACTTTAAAATTTGTGAATGTAATCATGTAGCATATAGAAGGAAACATATCTAGGTAGATGTAAAATTAAAGCACATAGAACCAATGTCATCCTATATAGGCCTAAGATGCATGATAAAGATAATGGAAATATTTATACATTAAAAATAAAATCTCAACAAGAAAATAAGCACACACCCAAGATCACTCAAAATCAAGTCAAAAAACAATGGTCCAATGGGACTACAAATAAGGGGCATGTTTAAATGCCACAAAATCAAATGGACATGACTTAATAAAATGTCCAATAAATCAAGTAATGACATATTAAAATTTCCATACAACAAGTAATGTCATATTCAAATGTCTAAGAAGTAAAACATAGGCACAAGGGCCGCATACAATGGAACACATTCAAATTCTTAAAAAATAAAGACAATAACAAGGCAAAACACTCAAGGAAATGTGTCAAGGAATATCATAAACAACCAACATAAACATATCATAGTGGCATATGGATCAAATTTGTTAGTAAGAAACATCAATAAAGTAGGATATCAATTACCCTATGTAATTTATAAGTATGGATAATATGCATGTGAAAGTAAATATGTAAGCCCAAACATGATAATGTAAAGTGATCATTGAATCATATAACCTATGTGTATTAAGATCATAGAATATGTATACCCCCAACATACTAATGGCATGAGTAGAGGTAAATCCAAACACTCATAAGTGTATCATGTATCTATGTATTCCTGTATATGTGTATGTAGGATTAAATGATATGTTATTCCTCAACATGGAACTAACTTATAGATGTCAAGGAACCAATAGAACATGTAGGTTCCAATTTTTTTTTATAGATTTTTTGAATGTTTTGATTTTTTATTTTTTTTGGTATTTTCAAATTTGGAAAGGCTACCAAATGATCTGAAGATGAGGATGAGAATATTATAGCCTATCTTGAATGCAATTTACCATATACGTGCATAGCAAAATTAAAAATTGTATCATGTGCATTTGGTATATTTTTACTTCATATCTTTGGCTCATATAGTATTTTATTTGTTGAGATTAGCCATGGTTTTCCAAATTTTACATTATAGTTTTCCAAAAAAGGACTAATATGCAAAATAATAGATCCTGATTCAGATCTAAGTGTGACATTACATTTAATAGATCCATCACAAAGATTAGATATGGTAGCTTTATTTACATGTTTAATGCCATATCCCAGAGATTTAAATAATTTATAGGTACATATATTGAATCCATAATTTGGGTTAAGCATGATATTTTGACATTGCTTTCCATATATGCAAGGTTTAATGATTTGATATTTTAAGGAATGATTGGCAATTTCTTCATACAAAGGCACACATTTGACATTACCCTTTTTATGTAATTTTTGATCTTTCTATACTTGTTATTTTTGTATAATATTTTGATGTTATTGGTTTTTAGGAAACATATCTTTCCTTATTTATTCCTTTGTCTTGGATTCATTTCATTTGTATGGTTTTGTTATTTTCTATTGGCCAAATGTATATTTGAATTATTTGCATTAGCATTACCAATATATCCCAAGCCTTTATGGTCATTATGATTATGTGTGTAAATAGGATGAGTGATGCCTTGGGAGTTTTTTACCAATATTTTACCATGATAAACATTTTTTTAAAACATTTCATTCCAAAACCATGCTATTTTGAAAGCTAAGCAGCATTATTAAGAGGTAAATATATATCCTTTTATTGATATGATTTTTATTTTTGAACCTTTTCTTACTCTAAGTTTGGTATTTTCAAATTTTTTTACTCTAAATTTTCCTTTGGATTATTTGGTATACCTTTTGTAGAATTTGAAACATTAGAAACTTGCATATCATGCAAATTCTTATCCATCTTTAATGATATATAATTTAAATCTTGAGGTGGATGTAGAAAATGTGCCTCCATTTACGTTTGAGGTTATTTTGGTTCTCATTTTTTTCCTTGGACATGTTTTCTTTAGGATAAGTACTCATACCACAAGTGGGTTTTTGGATTGATGTATCTTCTATAGGATCACCACTATGTTTTTGGCTTTATATTTGGTTATTAAATACAAAACATGTTGGAAGAGTTGAGGTTGGCCATTGATGTCAAATGGTTGAAGGTATTATTTATGTATGTACAAGGAATTAATGACAAAGGTTTACATGCTTAAATAGTGGCAAATCATGAAAGTGGTCTTTGAGGTATGAGCTAGTGAGATGGTATAAGGTGTTTTGAGAAGACTAGTTTAGGCCTGTAAAGAGTAGCGATGGTGAGATGGATGAAAAAAGTGTGAAGTGAGATAGTTATATTAAATTAAAAAGAGAGATTTTTTCAGTGTGTCTTTCTTGAGTAAGTGAGATAAGCTTGATAGAGAAAGGTCGAGAGAGAGTAAGCTAGAGAGAGATCATTGATTGGTCTACAAGACCAATATGATCTTAAGAATAGAAAATATGTCTTGTGTCTTTTTGATGAACATATTATATGTTTTTGGGAGTATTTTAAATGATACTAGTCCCTAGTGAAGTTATCATGATATTCATGATGAATTATGTGGCATGGAGTGGTTTGATGTAGCATCTTAGAGAGCAAAGGGTTATGAAATGAAGAGTCAATCATGGTGTAATGATGGTATATGGGCATGATATACTATATAAAAATGTTGGATCATGAAAAATAGATAGTGAGACACTTAAGGGTGCTTCAAGGTGGTTATAAGGTGGAATTTGGTCTTTGGTGGTATGCTTATAAACCTAGTGTGATTCCCTAGCTAGCCTATTGAGGCATGAAGTCAATATAACTAAGTTAGAAAGCTCATGTAAGTATCTAAAAAAAATTTATATGATTTTACAAGTGTTTTTACCAAATTGGAGGTTCTATTTTGCAAGGAAAATCAAGAAATGATGTTTTTAGCTTTGTCAAGCTCTAGAAGGAAGAAGGCCAAGCTCGAGAAGAGATTTATTTTGATCATTGGCATGTTTGGAGTTTTCATGGGGATTTGAGATATTAATGGTAGTTGTGGAATCCTCCTAAGATTAATTTATAGACATTATTTCTTGGTTTTATAGGTCAGGATTTACAAATAAATATTAAGATTATAAATAGGTTTTTATGGTCTTAAAATCCCAACAATGACCCAATGATGAAGTAATTCATGAAAAGAACCTAGAATGAATTGTTATGTCTTGGTAAATTATTTAAGGTTATTTTAATCTCTCCCAGGAATCCCTAGGTATGATTATTTTGTCATGACAATGTGTGGGCCCCATAAAAAAGACCATGTTTCTGAAGAAGTTGATATAAAAGACAAAAGTTGAAAAGGAATAGTTTATAAAATGGATTTCTTAAGATGTTTGTGAGTTATATTTATATCCATGGAAGTTTATATACATGTATAAGTCCTAAAGTGTTATTATTTTCTGTTACAAGTTCCTTAGTCATTATAAACTTGAATGGATAAAATAGATCAAAATTCAGACAATCATGGAAGGTTGATTTTGGAGGTGTTAGCTCACTATATTGAAGAATAAAAATGCATGAGGATGTATTTCATGAATTTTAAGTCATGTAAATTTTTAGTATATTTTATTAAGGTCTATATTTGAAGATATATGCTCTTTGAAAGTTGGCTTATCAAGGTGTGAAAAGACTATGTGAATCAAAGTTGGGAGATTGGTCTATAAGACCACTAGTTTGTATTGAACCATGTTTTATATATTGTTTAGTGTGACCTAGAGGTGTCATATTATCATGTATATGTATTGTTAATGTTTTTATGATCCTAAAAAAGTGTGAGAAGTGAATGTTCTCTTGACTAGTTTTTGATAATCCTTGGAAATTCTGAGTGAGTCACTTAAAGTATGGAAGTTGAGCCTATTTTTCCTTTCATGTTGATACTTTGAGTGTATGGTGAGGTTTAAAAGGTGGTTAATTAGTTTTTTTAGTGATTTATTTATCATTATTGAGATGATAAATGTGTTTCTTACTTCATTCTTTAACACAATGTTCTTTGATATATTTAGCCTAATAGGGCTAATAAGACCTAATGGAGTGTCTAAGAGGTAAGATAATGAAATGAATATTGTAAATAATTTAAGGGGTCATTATAAGTCATATTTTTAGTGTATAAATTTTCCTTGAGTTTTGTTTAATATCTTTTAGGACCATGTGGTTCAAGGTTCAAGCGAGAGAGTGAGAGATATAAGGCTAATAGGTCTTCATGAACCTAAAGGGTGGTAAGACCTATTAGAGAGGATTAAGTATAAAATAATTATTTATTATGATGGTAATATTTACTTATTTTATATTTTGTGTTGATCTAATTATAGATAATATTTTGTGGCTAACAAAGGTAGTGCATGAGCTAGTGTGTGGTATACGAAGAGGCCTAAAATGCTTTTTTTGTTTGTTAAACAATGTTAGTGTGAAACAAATAGAAGAAGGATTTAAAGGGGTATGAGAGTCCATGGAAACCATTATAATATATTATTTAATGTATGAATTTTTTTTATAGTGTTTGTTGCATGTATGACAATGTGCATGAGGGCAGTTTGAGTGAAGAAGAAGAGGGATTGTTGCATGCTTATGTGAGAGGCTTGTATGAGGTAGAGAGGCATGTTTACAGTGGTTAGAGAAAGATAATTCCATAATTAGGTGTATAATACATCATATAAAAGTTTTATATATATTTCATATGTGTTATGTGGGTGCTCAATATCTAGGGAAAGTGGGTGCTTGGCCATCCTTAGGGGTTGGTTCTCCTTTTCAAGTGGGTACTTTATTAAATTTTGTTTCATTATTTATAGGACAAGTAGTCTAAAGGGTGTGACAATGGGTTTTATCCCCCATGAGGGTTTCCCACATAAATGTTATGTTTTGATGTGTTTCTAATTTTCATGCTTTGTATGTGATCTCCTTCTTTTGATATTAGTCTAGTTGCTTTTACATTATTGTGTTTATTCATGAATGATAAATGGATTGAGAATGAAATATTGGTTAACTGATTCACAGCCCCCCTCTTAGTCATCTTGTACCTCCAACAAAAAAATGGTATGTATGGTGCCCATGTATTATATGATATGAAAAATAGTATTTGGATCTACGTATAATATGTATAGGAGGTAATTTTATCACTTTTTATTGAATCATTTCTCTTAGGATTTCACTTAACCTCTTGATAGGCATTTTTCACTTGTAGAATCATTTGTTTTGGATGTATTCTATTTTATATTTTAATTTGGATAAGAAACCTTGTTTATCACAACATTTATAGATGAAATACAAACACATGATTATCACAAAAATGTGTTGGATTCTATAGGAGTGTAATTTGATTTTTTAATAATGTGATCTTTGAATTTAGAGACTAATATCTCATACATTAACTTGGTCATAGATTGAGTTGTTCTTGTAGGGTTTTATAGTTACCCTCTTTTGGCATGATAGGATGATACACATTATCCATTGAAGGATTAATAAAATTAACTTGGTTAATGAGATTATATTTATCACCTTTTTAGATTTAGGATAGGTAATCTAAGTTTTATCCATTTTTTTTTTAAATTGATATGAGGACAAGATAAGAAAGCCTTACAAATGCTAAGGAGCAATCAACCATGACAATGAGGATATATAATTTTTAAGCTATTAGATATATTTATAAGAACTATGAGATAGGTTTTTTGTAAAAAAATCAACTCATAAAAATAGGGAAATAAAAGTACATGTACGACATGTAGATCTAAATTTACTAAAAATAATAAATTTCTAAATTTGGCAAATCCATAAAATATTTTGGAAAATTAAAAGAGAATTTTGCATATATCAAAATATTTATGATAAAAATCTTACGAATTTGAAGTTTGATCTATATGAAACATAAATATGTCAAATAATTTTTAAATGCTTCACATACAAACCCTAGAATATTCTAAATAAAGAATCAACAATTGTGATAAATTAGGAATTATTTTTAGAGATATGAGAGATTTTTTGAATAAAATATGATTTTTGATGAAAATAAGAAATTAATTTCAACATAATTATACCATTCTCTCTATATCCAATATTTACTAAAAATAATAAATTGAAAATTTTGAAAAATCAATACCAATTTTGGCGAACAAAAAGTGGCTTTTACATATGATAATATAAGTATAAAATACCTTTGAGTACTTTTGAAATTAAATTGTTTGGAGGCTAAATGGTGCCAATCAATCAAGAATCCACTTAAAAGAATTTTTACATGAATCCTAACCAGAGGAGGTAAAAGCCTAGGGTAAAGCTTTAGATCTAAAATTACATCATAACAAGCTAAAAACCTAGGGTAAAGATTTAGATCTGAAAATATATCATAATATGTTGAAACCCTAGGAGGATTAAAATCCCTAATTATAAGAAATTACATATTCACATAGGTTAGATTCACCAAATTTTAAACCCTAATTTGGATTTTGGAATCATACTTAGGTAGATAGGGTTAAGGATATAGAAATGATAGGGCACAAGGGTGAATATCCAATCTACAGTAGGCTAATTAATGTATTAAACATAAATGTATCATATGTTAAATATATAAAACTAAAAAGGATACTAATAGAAAATAAAATTATGATAGATATAAAAAAGACATAAACAAGATTATTTATATGGTTCTTATGATAATACAAGTCTAAACTTGGTATAGGTGGAAAGTAGGTAGGAAGACAATTTTGGATCAATCATTAGATTATAGATTTAGTGCCTCTAGATCTCTATATAGTTGTGTCAGCTTGGGATGGCTACATAAATTCTAGTGTCTAAGTTTAATGCTAGTGTCCTATATAGAATATATACTCAAACATGATGTGACCAACTTGATACTTCTAGTTTTATCTTTACCTTCACTCTGGTGTATTCATACTTGGGTCATGGATTGTCACTTCTGGTGAAATGGAAAACCCTAGCTTTTCATATTTAATTTGACCTTAAGTAAAAATGAGTTAGTGGTAACATAGTGTCAATTTGACTCAAAATGACCCCAATATCAAAGGGCACTACCTAGATAACCAAAACTCCAGAAGAGTGCTTCAGACTCATGTGGTTTTCCCATATATGTTAGCTTGTGTGTGAATCATACAATGTGTAAAGCAAGTACAATAGTGACCTAGCTTGTATATTTAAAAATATGACCTTATGATTTCTCATTTATTACTTCATACCTATATCTAGGATATTACTTTGATTTATATCATAATAGGGTAGAATAGGAGAGTTTTTGGTAATTTAAGTTCTTCTTGAGTGCTCTTTTGGTCTGATTGTTAGGTGAGGAATGAATGAGGGTTAATATTATATTTATACCAATCTTATCAGGAAATAAATAACATAAAATCACTTAGGATGACTATTATGATATCTTTCATTTAAAAATTGGATGACTTTAAGACACTAGACACTTGCATCAGGCCAAGATAGTAACATCAATGCTACTATCTATCACAAATGTTAGTGTCCATGGAGAAGGATAAAAGGCACAAGATTAAAACTAGAAAAGGTATAATATAAATAATTTTTAATCATTCTAAGAAAGGTGGGATGTTTGTATAATTAATATAAGACTAGTCAGACTAAGATATAGGCCAAGGGGAATAAGATAGAGTGGATGTGAGGCTTGCAGAAGCAAGACATATGTAGAATGAAGAGGAACAACTAGGGTTTTAGTTTTCTAAGTATACAAGAATTACTACATAATCAAAAAATATCATCTAAAAATCATTCTAAGTTAACACTAAACTCTAAACAACACTAGAATAACTCATAATTCAAGAAAGTAATTATATACCCTAAATTGTGCTCACCTTAATTATTATAATTAATCTCACTAATTTATCTACTTTATCCTAATCCTAACCATTTATCTAATATACCCCTTAATTATTATTCATTCACTAAACTTATATCATCCCCATAAATTTATTAATCCTCCTAAATAATGTCTTATATTATCATAATCCCACTTATCCATTATTTTAGAATTTAAAATTTATGTAACCCACCTACGCACCTACACTAGCCTATTCATAGGCTTTCCTACACCCCTATTCCATAATCACCTATATAATCACCCATCCTAATTCCTCAATAATAAAAATTAATCCTTAATGAGATTTTATAATTATCTAATTCTATAACCTCCTCCAACTTGGCCCCTTCTCTATAGAATCCTCCATTTTAGAGGCTTCCAAGGAATTTTTAATTCCTTGGAAATTCCTCCACCCTTAATCCTCATGGCTCAAATTTGAAAGTGAGCCATAGATATTACCTCCTTAGATTATTTATACAATCCTCTCCTACATGGAGACTAATCAAAAGAAATCTATTTAAGCCATAAGACCGCTATGAATCCACGTGAATCAACTAATCCATAATAGAAAAAATTAATGAATCAAGCCATCAGCATGTCAAAATTCTGAGACCATAAAAATCCACAATCCAAAAAATTGGTTTGATTATCTTGGAGGGAGGTTAGATGAATCAAGGAATTGGTAAGATTTTGTTCATATATTTTGATTTACTTCCATAATCTCTCTTATTAAGTGTGATTGATATTTTAGGTGTTTTCGATATAATTGCTTATTCAAATCTATTTTTATCAAAATTTTATCTACATTTTTAAGACCATAGTGGGATATGCCATCCCAATCTAACCTATTTTCATCCTAGATATGTTTATGATAGATTGTAGAGCTGACTGGTTAACGAAAAAGCATTGGATTTCATCAAATAATCACACCCAGGTTAACTATAGTTTTTCTTTGCAAAACTACTAATTTGCAGTCATGGTATTGTCTTCAAAAGTTGTAATTTTACACTAATTGAAAAATCTTAACCATTAGTATAAAACACTTTTTTTAAGTTTCCACTTTTCCACAAAACTGCAACTTTGTAAGTCACAATTTTGTCTATAAAGGTATGGTTTTGTCTATAATTAAATAATATTACCTTAACTATCAACTTAACCACTAACAGTTTGTCTCTTAATAGGGTATTTAAATTCTTTTAATACTTATAATTCAAAAATCATGATATTGTGATAACATTTGTAGTTTTGTCCCTTTAATCATAGTTTTGTAGACTTTTATTTCAAAATAAACATAAGTAGACTTTGTATCAATTCTTAGCTTCTGTAGGTAGTTTTTATTTGTTTTTGTCTTGTAGGAGTAGAATTTTTTTTTCTCTATTTACAGGAAAGTAGAGAATAAGTAGCCAAAATCACCATCAAACCTCTAGATCAAAACAAAAACCCTTTTCCTACCTACTTCAAAATCACAAATCATAGTTTTGTCATAATTTAAGTGGTTTTGCTTTCAAATAAGCAATTTTTTCCTACTCAAATTATAATTGGTCTAAACACATAACAAGAACCTATTTAATATTCTATGAATAAATTTGGTCTCTGTATATATTTTATCCTTGTTTATCTTTTCATCCTATTTTAAGTCAAAATTATAGTATCTTGATCATTTTCCATTACGTTGTAAAATTACTAATTATGAAATCATGATTTTATAATAAAATATAAATATTAAATTAAATCTCATGGTTTTATAAAAAACCATGTGGTAACTACTTATGGCTAGCCACCTTTTTTAGAATCATGACTTTTTAATTATGATATTACATAAAATTTGTGATATTACACTTTTTGGTTGCAGTATTACATTAGTCTAACTATGTATCTATAGTTTTGTCCTTTGAAGTTGTGATTTTTCTCTTCATTTTTACCTTTGAAATTATCCTTTTTTAGTACATTTTTAGATTCATTTTTAGTGACATTTTGGTCATTCCAAGCATCTCATAAGGCCCAAATTACCTTTGGTATTAGGGGTATTTCCCTTTGACCCTACCCTATACTACGATAGGGAGTGTGCCTAAGGCACTACCCATAAACCCTAAAAGGGGATATACCCCTTGAGCCTATAAGGGGTACTAACCCTTAACCCCATAAGGGGCACTACCCCTTGACCCTTGCTACAACCTTAACCATTGGTGTGTCTAGGGATATGTGTGGCTAACTTGTGGCTTACATACCTCTTTTATATACTTGTTACATTTATCTATGTTCTTAGATAGGTCAGCCTATGGAATAACCTTGGCTAAGTAGACTATATATATAGAATGTAGTGGTTAGTCTTTATTCATTAAGATAAGTATTCTAATATTAGTGCATTATTGTGGAGGTTGTCCCCTTGAAGTGGCTTTGCTATATTATCAAGTATTCTGCTCTACCATCAATTATTATTGTGTGATCTCTCATATTTACTTATTCTATGTTATATAAATTCATTATATGTGAACATATAAGTAATTTCATTATAAGTGGTATCAGATATTTTATTTGGGGAATTTTCCTATGGTATTTGTTTTTGATCTATTGAGGCATGGCTTCTTGCAGTGGTGGGATTGAAAAAACATAACTTACAATCTAGGAAGAATTAATTTTTTTCATTCACGCAGTATTGCTCAAAACACTTTTTTGAAAAAAATATTTAAAAAAATGTCTAAAAATAAAATTTTTCCCTTTCCAAAATTGAAATCATTAGATTCATCATATTGAGATGATCATAATGGTATATTCTATCATTACACTTTTTTATGCTAAAATGTTTACCCTAGTGTGTAAAGGCAGTCATTAGATTCATCTTGGCAAGGCAATCATAATGGTACCATCTCCTAATACACTTTTTTGAGTTAAAAATTATTATAAGGTTTTTATATGGTAGGTCCTTATACTTAGGGAAGAAAAGGGGCCAAGAAACTCCTAAGACTCCTACCAATGACATGAAATCTAGAACTTCAGATCTGACAATTTTTTAGCTTCAAGCAGACATAAAAAACTTGGTGAGACATGATGAATTTGTTTCAGTCCAAGTTTATGTTTTAGGGATGCATAGAGAGATTAATGGGGTTCAAAATGAATTACATCATATCACTACACAATGTCTGCCCTTGCATCCTAGTTTTAGCCCAATAACCCTCCACTTTAGCATTCAAATCCTCTTCTCAATACCAATTCCCATGCTAGTATGAAATTGATGTTACCAAAAGTTGACATGTGTAAGCTTTATGGTAAGGATCCTCTCACTTAGATTACCCAAATTGAGAATCTATTTGAGTTGCATCAAACCCCTAGTTCTTAGAA
This sequence comes from Torreya grandis, assembly GCA_037957365.1. Taxonomy (NCBI): domain Eukaryota; kingdom Viridiplantae; phylum Streptophyta; class Pinopsida; order Cupressales; family Taxaceae; genus Torreya; species Torreya grandis. The sequence goes on from JARHVA010004709.1 coordinate 101,402, forward strand.
GGTGACAGTGGCATCTTTGTATCTGAAACCTGAGTAATTTATTTAGTATCACTAGTTATGTGCTCAAAAGAAAAATAATATTGATCTTATTACATGGTCTATTTTCACTAAGTTGTTGGCTCATTATCAAAATAAGGTCTCTAAGAACTATTTCAACCAATCAACCAAACTATGGAAAATAGGAATTATGAAGGATTATATTCATTAGTTTTATAATCTCTCTTTATAGGTGGAAGATATCACTAAGGAAACTTTGACTGATCTATTTTTGGGTGGCCTAAAAGATATCATCCAATTTGAGGTTTGAATGTTTAACCCAACATCTATATCAAAAGCTATCTATAGGGCACATATGATAGAAGAAAAAGAGATGGTTAAAAGGAAAACTTTCACTACTAGTCATGATCACACCTTTTCGGCTCCATCATTTCAATGACCCACTAGATTAACACAAAGATAAATTGAGGATAATCAAGTCAAAGGGTTATGTTATGGTTAAAATAGAAAATGGAGCAAAGACCATCCTTATGCTAAAAAGAAGTTATTTTACATTGAAGGTGCCAATGATGATGAAGATGATGAAGAAGTACATGGTGAGGATGTAGAAGGTCCTAAGGAGGAATAAAAAAACTCTCATCCTACTATTTCTTGTCATGGTTTTTTAGGTATTATCACTCCCCAAACTCTTAAGGTGATAGGTTTCCTTAAGAAATAGAAGGTCACTATCTTGATTGATTTTGGGAGCACACACAACTTCATCAATAGTAAGTTGGATGCTCATTTGAACTATTTCATTTATCTAGCTCAAAAATTTTATGTTATAATTATAGATGGTGGTACTATCAATTGTTTAGGAAAATGTCATAGTATTAATCTAACCATGGGAGATTACTCGTTAGATTATCCTATGTTTGCTATTCCCATGGGTGGAGCTAAAATTATTCTGGGAGTACAGTGGCTCACCATTTTGAGCACTATTGACATGAATTTCCAATAATTATTCATGCATTTTAATTTTGAAGAAAGGACATTTGAACTAAGTGGATTAAGGGCTAAATATCCATAACTTGTTAGCTCCCATCAAATGATAAAGATTTTTTGTAAGGGTGCTAAAATATTTTTAGCTCACTTGTTTTTCATGAAAGTACAACCAACTCAACCATCTCCACATCTTGATTTGCAACAAGTGATTGATCCCCATTCTATTTTTATGATGACATGCCAAAATGACTTCCACCTAACTGCATGCATGATCATCCTATCAATAATATTCTTAGTAGTACACCACTCAAAATTAGGCCATATAGGTATCCCTATGCCCAAAAAAGTGAAATTGAAAATATGGTACAAGAGATGTTGGATGCAAGAATAATTCAACACAACCAAAGAGAATATTCTTCACTAGTTTTCATGGTGAGAAAGAAAGATGACACCTGGAGGATGTGCCCTAACTATAGAGAACTCAACAAGTATAATATCAAAGATAAGTTTCTATTCATATCATTGATAATTTTCTAGATGAATTAAATGGTGCTTTTTATTTTACCAAGTTAGATATATGTTCTAGGTATCATCAAATCTGGATCTGTGATGAAGACATACCCAAAATAGCTTTCAAGAATCATGAGATCCATTATGAGTGTTTGGTTATGCCTTTTGGTCTAACAAATGCACCATCTACTTTTCAAATTTTGATGAATAATATTTTTAGGCCACTTTTGAGAAAATTTATTCTGGTATTCTTTGATGATATCCTCATTTACAATAAAAATTGGGAAGACCATTTGCAACATGTGAAATAAGTACTATCCATTTTGGAATAACATCAATTATATGCCAGACCTTTCAAATGTACTTTTGGGGCTTGTGAGGTTGAATATTTGGGTCATCTAGTTTATTATGTAGGAGTGAAAGTGGATCTTAAAAAAACCCAAGCAATGATGGACTGGCCAATTCTTAAGACACTCAAGCAGCTATGGGGATTTTTGGGGCTAATTGGTTATTATCATAGGTTTGTCAAAAATTATGGTAATATTGTGTCCCCACTCACCTCTTTGTTGAAGAAAGACTCCTTTTAGTGGACTGATGTAGCCACCCAAACATTTGAATAATTTAAATTGGCTATGTGCACTAATCTAGTATTGGTCACTCCTAATTTTTCCAAGACTTTTATGGTTAAATGTGATGCATCTAAGTATGGTATGGGTGTTGTAATAATACAAGAAGTAGACCACTTGAATTTTAAATTCATCAACTAAAGGGTAAAAATAATCACAAGCCCATCTATGAAAAGGAAATGATGGCCATTTTATATACAGTCAAATAATGGAGACCTTATTTGATGGGTCATCACTTTCAGGTAAAGACTGATCATGATAGTCTCAAATATTTTTTTGAACAATGATTATCATTTAAAGAACAAAATAAATGGATAACTAAGATGCTAGGCTATGATTTTGAAATAATCTACAAAAAAGGCAAGGACAATGTGGTGGTAGATGTACTATCTATAAAGGATGAATCAATTAAGGCATTGTTATGTGCCATAACCATTTTGTAGGCCGATTAACTAGATGAAGCATGATCAAAATAGGATCATGATAGTGCTACCCATGATTTGATTCAAAATCTTCAACAAGGTTTAGGTGGATTTGAAAAATTCACATGGAAGGGTAATGCATTATGGTATAAAGATAGATTGTACCTATGTAAGAATTATCTTCTTAAACAAAAAATCCTTTAAGAACTTCATGTAACTCCAATTGGGGGTCATTAAATTTTTTTAAAAACTTATCATAGAATCAAGTAAGATTTTTATAGGAAGGACTCAAGGGGGATGTCTAAAAATATATGGTTGAATGTATGATTTTTCAACAAAATAAAGGAGAAACCATCAAAACCCCAGGTCTTTTACAACTTTTATCTATCCCTAGCCAGCATTGGGAAGAGGTATCTATGTATTTCATTATAGGGTTACCAAGATTTTATTGTCAAAATGTTATCATGGTTATTGTGGATCATCTCAGTAAGTATGCTCATTTTTGTTCTTTATCAGAGCCATTTTTTTCTAGGATAATACCTATTGTTTTTCTCAATATAGTTCATAAACTGATGGGACCCCTAAGATAATTGCCAGTGATAGAGATCCCATTTTCACTAGTAATTTTAGGATTGAGATATTTACATGTTTAGGCACCTAGTTGGCTCATAGTTCATCTTATCATCCTCAATATAATGGACAAACTAAGGTAGTCAACAAATGTCTAGAAGGATATATATATATTTTTTGTTTTTGATAAATAAGATAAATGGGTTCATTGATTGCCACTTGTTGAATAGTGGTATAATACTTCTATTCATAGTTCTTCTAAAATGTCTCCCTTTGTGGCACTATATGGATACCACCCTCCATCCATCACTTCAACCTTAAAGGTCCATCTTAAGTTTCATGTAGTTGAAGAACATATTCAACATCAATAAGAGGTCCTTGAAAGTTTTCATGAAAATTTAGCTATGGCCTAGAATCGCATGAAGTGACATGCAAATCAACATAGAAGTGAGAGACATTTTGACATTGTTGATTGGGTCTTTATTTTCTTGCATTCATATAATCAAATGTCATTGGATAAAAAAAAAGGATAACAAGTTATCCCCTAAGTATTATGGGCCTTATCAGATCTTGTAAAAAGTTGCTAGTGTGACCTATAAGTTAGAGGTTTTTTCATCCACTCACATACATCTAGTATTTCATGTATCTCATGCCTAAAGAAATTTATTAGACATAAAGTTTCCATTCTAATAGAATTATTAGAATTAGATGAGGAAGGTAGAGTTGTTCTTGATCTTGAAGTGATCTTCACATGTGCACTAAGTAGCTACATTCTAGAGTGATTAAAGAGTACTTGATAAAATGGAAGAATTTACCATGTGAAGATGCCACTTGGGAGGATGAAGCATTTGTGCAACAACATCCAAATTTGCCACAATGTTGAGGAAAATGTTGTTTTGAAGGGAAGGGGCTTGCTATGCCCTTAACCATTGGTGTGTTTAGGGATATGTGTAGTTGACTTGTGGTTACATCTCTCTATGTTCTTAGATAGGTTGGCCTATGGAATAAAATTGGCTATGTAGACTATATATAAGAGGTATTGGTTAATCTTTATTCATTATTTTAATTAATCTGCTATTAGTACATTGTTATGGAGGTTTCCCCCTCAAAGTGGCTTTGCTATATTATGCAGTATTCTGATCTGCTATCAATTATTATTGTGTAATCTTTCATATTTTCTTATTCTATGTGATATAAAATAATTCTATGTGAAAATCTAAGTAATTTCATTACAACCCCCATGTTGCATCCCCCTCACCTAAAGAAGTTATAAAACTAAATCACATTTTTTAGTGGTTTTTATTAAGATTAATTAGACTAAAATTTTATTTCTTATAGGAGTGAATCTAGAGGATACTTTTCCTTGATAATATTATCTCCTATAGGTCATATATTTTTTCTAACATCTTGTCTTGCAGGTTTCCTCTCCAAAATTGCCACTTGAAACTAATAATTATTTTCCTACAAGATGCCCATCAAAGACATTTTGGCATTTTTAAAATTATTTTATTTGCCTAAGACTTTTAATCATTTTAATCACTTGTCAAAATCATGTTTTTTAAATTTATTTTTATATATCTTTTCTATCCTTTATATTTTATATATCTCACATCTACTTAATGAGTTAATTGATATTTTTGACCTGCTTGTCTATCACTCAAGGGCTATGGTGGTGTATGCTCTCCTCCTTACATCCTTGTGATGATTATTAGAAGATTAAAAACTACCCACAAACCCTACCATTTTATTTTATAGAGGAAATGTGATGTGGAATTGATACCTATACACTTGCCATAGTCTTAGGAGGATAGTGACCATAGATTTCATCATCATGCAATAATCCACACTCTATGTTCCATAGGAGTATAAATATTAAGGATAACTATCATTAATCTAAGAAATTGGCCCCATGCATATCACCATAAAGGGGAAGAGATAATTATCTAAACTAGGCATTAGACATCACCCTACATAGACTTGGGCCCCATCTTACCTAGTGTATATCAGGGACACCCTAAATTGCTTTTGGCCTAAATTGAACAATGTCTTAAATGAGGTACTGGTATATACACAATTGACACATCATTTTAATAATACTCAATTAAAATTATGACCCAGTAAATTAAAATTTTGACCAATTTGAATAAGTAACCAATTTCCAAAGAATTGTAAAAAAATTAATTAATCTCACTTAAGCAAATTAATCCCAATCAAGGGATTAAGTGAAAAATCCATGAAATTTAATGAATATTTCTTAATTAGAAATTCATTTCTAAATATCTATATCATCAGGTGACATCATCTATGGGGTGGTATCTATAAGTCATAAATGGAATAAATATATGATTTAAGGCCTCCCATGCCTCATTAATGCTCCGTTCTTCAAAATATTAATGGGGATATTTATGGATTGAGCCTCAAAAAATGAATTAATTCATGGCCAAACATCTTTATCTCAAGATGGATGGTCATGGTTAATTTTGATCATTTCCAAAAATCTATAAATACAAGGCTTCTCACTCACCTTTTGAATCTCTTTTGGTTTAAAATTATTATGTATAATTATCTTCACAAGCCATTTTTTTTAGTGTTATTATTCTTAATTTTCAATAAGATAGCTTCAAATATTGGCTCACTTTGATCAAATACATAAGCCTAGTTCATTGGTGCATTCAGAGATGATGGAGGAGAAAGCCACTCATCAATGACAAAGACTTGGAATACCAAATCAAGGTAAAAATCATGTTTTGAGCTTCATTTGGAGGAGGGATTCTCTTGGAAAGGCTTGTTGGTATATTACTTCTTTCAATAATTCTTATTATTCATTTTCAAAACCCCATTGAGATATTTGGTTTTGTGAGTTATGTTATTTATGATTATTTAAGTTTTTTTTACTAATGCATGATCTAACTCAATTTGAATTCCATCTATACATCTTGGCATACCCAAAGAGACCATGCATACCATACAATCAAGCAAACTAATTTGGTACTCTTAGATATTCTAAAACACCCTTAAAAGTCTCTAAAGATCAATTTTGTCTTCATTTTTAATGTGTTTTTGTTCTTTCAAAGACACATAGTTTACACAATGATTGTAATCAATTTACTTTGACCTAAATTGGTCCTATCCTAACTAACATCTATCCTTGTGTGTAGGTCAAAATGTGGTAGATCACAGATTTTTGGGTTTTTCTTAAGAACATCTAGTGGTTATTCTATGTTTTGAGGCTTGTATGTTCTCTGTTTATCTTTTTATTACAAGAACCAAGAGGTTTTTGAGTTTTTATACTTGTTTGGAAAAACAATTTTTTTTATGAAAACCTTTTTTTTTTGCATTTTTGTAGGTAACCAACCAACATTGATTCATTGTTGTAGACATCCAATTCCTAACACCATTTGTGTTGAAATTGTCAATTTTACTCAAATTGCACTCAAATGCACATTTTAGGCCAAAATCCATAAAACATGTTAAATAGTTCAAGATTAATGTATATAAGTGCTAATTTAGGATAATGTATCCCTAAATGGGGAAATGAATTTTATGAGATACCTAACTTTGATCAGTTCATTTTGAGTCAAAATGATGATTTCACCTTTTTGTGCTCTAGATCACTCTTTTTTTCTAATTTATTAGTACACATCACACACCTTTGATATTTTGTGTTAGCAACATCTTAAATGGAAATACAGTTCTAACGCATCTAACATCACCTTCCAATTCTTCTCTAGTCAAATTATGACCTAGTAATATGACTTTCTAATCATTTTGACTAATTGAGGGCCAATTTCCAAAGATTTGCACAAACATTGATTGATCTTGTTTAAGGCTAATTAAGTCAAATCAAGAGCTTAAGTGGATTTTATATGGATTTTATTGATTATTTCAATATTGAAAATTGATTCTTAATATCTGCATCACCTAGTGATACCATCTATGGGGTGCCATCCATAAGTCATAAATGCATAAAATATCAATATTATGGGTCTTCCATGCCTCTTTAATGCCTCCCATTTATCATCAATGCCCCTTAATCCCAAATCATGATAAGGATATTTATGAATTTAATTCTAAATATTAAATTAATTCATGGCCACACATCTTGATCTTGAGATGGATGATCATGGTTGATCCTGACCAATCTCAAAAATCTATAAATAAGAGGGCATAACATCATTTTAAGCTTGAATTATTGTAATGTTATAATGCTAAAATATCTTCACAACTCATTTATGTTTTGATTATTGTATTATTCATATTTAGATTAGCTTCATTAGATAGGTAACTAGATAGTTTCAATATCATGAGCCTAGGTTTTATGGAGTGTTCTTGAGACATTGGAGGAGTTTCCCACCATTATTGATTAAGACAATAATGTTTGATAAAGGGGAAAACATGTTTTTGAGATACTTTTGAGCAATGGATTTATTTTGGAAGGTAATGGTTTAATTTTATTCATTTTTATCATATTATTATTAATAAAACCCCACATGAATATATTAGCTTGATTTAATTATCTCTCTATGCATTTTTCTTTGATTTCTTAGATTAATGCTTGACTAATCATCTCTCATAATCCACTCTATATTTTAGCATGCTCAGTGGGACTACACCCCATAAATTTGGTAAAAATGATCCTACAATCATCCTAATAATCAATTGCATGTATAATCTTGGAGTTTGAGGCCTAAAAAGGTGAAAAATTAATCAAAATTATATTCATAAACTTCTATGTGAAAAGTTATGGCCTAGGCTATAAAACCTATGGCTTAAACTCACTACAGGCTGCAACTATGCTTGATAACCTATAGCATGAGACAACAAGTTGATAGGTCATCTTCTAGAGCTTGGTTTAGGGCCATACGAACTCCCTTTTTGATGATTTTTTTAAAAACCACATGTTTTCTCTTAAATTTTTAGAATATGCTATTAGTTTACCTTCAAGTTGCATAGTGTTTTAACAAAATCAAGTTTCTACCCAAGTCTAATCTAACACATTTAATTCTTAAGGTTTTACCTTTGGATTAATAGGTGTTTACTTTTTAAAGATATTGGCCTCAAACTTAAAGATATTCAAAGCTAAAGGAAGTTATCTAACTTTTTATGCATGTCCTATATGAAGAGTACTAATTCATATTTGCTTAGATCTTTTTAACCTTATTTTGGGATATTTAAAAAGAACCAAAATATTTCATTTGGTGCTTAAAATTTTTTTTGGGTGGTTTATTGAATAATTTTTATGGTTGTTTCTTCCAAGTTTACAAATTAAGGCCAAGGGGCCAAAGAACATCACCAAAATTTATGATTTGAGTGCTTTAAAATTAAACATATTTCAAAATTTATCTTCAATAGATCATTTTTTTGTTAGAATTGATTGGAAAAAAGAAAGATTGTGCATATATGCTCTCTTACCCATCCCCTTTAGCAAACTTATGGGATCAAAAGCACCATCTTTATTTCAAAGTACCTTAGTCAAAGGTGTAAAAGAGAAGTTTTTAAGGCTCTCCCCAAGACCCTCATGGCTTGAGTGATCTAAAAATAACCTTAAATCTCTTTTACTTGTCATTTATTTTTGCATCTCGGTTTGTGAGATGGACTTCATTACCTCCCATAAGTTCTATGGGGAAGCTTTGACCCAAGAATTCATCTCCCAACATTATCTTCAACCCCTTTTTATGGGGGGTATATAAACTAGGATCACCCCAATGAGATGATGGTTTTAGTAGTTAAAACATCTCTTATCACTAGGGCTAATCCTGATACGTATAATCATGTCAGACATTACACTACACTAAACAAGTGATGAATGTGGTGGTTATGAAAAGGGCAAGACCCTTTTACAAAAAGCCATATGATGTGAACCAAATTTATGTCTTTACTTATATTACATGTTGATGTGAAAGTCTTGTGCATGGGATCCATCTAGAAACACTAAAAAACTTGTTATCTTAGTTAAACCCACTTTTCCACACCTTATCAATTTAGGGCTTTAGATGATTAATTAGTTGATTTGTCTTTGTCTAGATTAATTGGTCTTGTTTTGGGTCAAAACTTGCTTGTTGACCAAATGTCATAACCCAACACATTGTACCCTAATTTCTTGAGCAAGAGAGGTATTATGCTATCCAAGTGGAAATCAATATTTTCTTTGTTCAAATTATTATCAGAAACATTGTGTCATATCATTTATGTGGCATAGTTATACTGCTCATTTGAGTCTAGACCTTTGGCCAAATTTTTCTTAAGTCCCTAATTTATAATTCACATTCAAAATTGAACATTTCTAAGTTCTAAGGTTTGATGTATTAAATTGAGTTTGATGTTTGTACATTAAACTTATTTTAACTTGGGTTCAATTTTCTATTTTTTGAATTGAGGGCCATTTTATAGACTCAAAATCACACTTATCATCTTGGTAGACTTAAATCATCTTATGAATTGCTCTTACTTTGAGTCCTAGAACAAATTTTTTACCATCCCCCCTTCTTATCACCATGTGGTGGCATTGTGATACCATTTTGGTTTTAGTCTTATACTTGGAAATTATTGCATGTTTTCACATCATGAGTTTCTTAGTTTACATTGTCTTCTTCATAATTTGAAGAGATTTATTCTAGTTTTCTAGTAGAAACTCATCCAATTTGGACTATATTTTATGGTATTGATGTATCATAAAGGTATACATTTTAGTGTGTAAGTCACACTCTAAATTTTTGAGTTATCATACCCTCTTCCAATCTATATGATTTTGACTTTATAAAAAGTTGAGTAAATTAGTAAACTAAATATTTTAATTATGTGTGGTTCCATGCCACCCTACTTTTTATAGTCTAGTTAGTACCTTAGTCATTTTTTGAAAAAGAAGATCAAACCCATACCTTGTGTACACATTTGCAAAACATTAATCCTAATTTAATCAAATATATAAGGCACACCTTTCTAGACATGACTCAAAGTTTCACTCATAGTGGGGTCCCTTACATCCCTAACTATGAAGATGAGCACTTTTATTATGGACAAGATAATTCTATTGTCTTTTAGGATATTCCTACAACTATAGGATCTAAAGGGGATTATACTGAATACCAAGAGAACTAAGATGAAACACTTCTTAGGTTGATATAATCAGGTGCTAGATTACCCTCAAATTTTCCTATAGAATAATTGTACACCTTGGTCAGAGAAGAAGAACAACAATAAAAAGAGAAAGATTTTTCACAAATAGATATACCTTCTTCTAGAAAAGGTAAAAAAATCCTTACAGAGTCAAAACCCACAAACCAGGATATTATAATAAAGATCAAGAAAATAAGTCAATGATATGTCATTCAGCTTATCATGAACATAACTAACTCATTAGTTGTTAATTTAATTCACAATGATGGTTCAAAAGAACAAAATAATGTGGTTGAAAGTATGCCACATACATTTGTTGAGAATATAACAATAGTAGACAAAGGTAACCCAAATGAATAGTTAAAGATGCAAGAGATATTACAAACCTTAGAAACAAAAAATAAATTCTTTAGTCATTATGAATCTTTTGTCTCTTTATAAAATCAAAAACACAAACACTTAGTTCATATTGAGGATATCCCTCAAGACCATTTGGCTAGTTCTTCTTAACCAACATAGAAATTGGTAAATAGACAAAGAATTTCCCAAAATCAACAAAACACTATTCATTCAAGATAGCCAAATTTAGGGACTGTTTTACAATCCAAGAATCAATGACCTATCTACTCAACTCTAGGATCAAATCAAAACCAAGTCATAGAACATAAGGTGTATATCCCTCACAAATCCATACAACAACAATAACAATAAGGGCACATTCCACCCCAATAATAAAAAAATAACAAGAGTACATTCCACCCTAATAATAGCAACATGGGAAAAATCCACCCTAATAGAACTATATTCCACCTATAAATGCACCAAACATGCAAGATTAAAACTCCATGAAGGAGATTGTGCAATGATTAGAGATAAACAATAGGGTCAAGAAGTATAAATTAGATGAGATATGTCCATATCCATTTGATTTATCCATTCTCCAAACCCCCTTTTTGCTTTATTTTGAGGCACCAAAATTTGATAAATATAAAGGATAGGGAGACCCGTGTGAACACATATAGGCATTTTTCATCTTATGCCAAGAAGTTGTTTATGGTAGCGAGTACTTACTATGATTATTTTCATGAAGTTTAATATGATTGTTTTCATGAAGTTTAGTGGGATAATATCTTGATTGGTTACTTAAAATTACCAAGGGATCGATTACGGATTGGAATGACTTGTTAAAAATTTTTATCAACCATTTATCTTACAACATAGAACATGAACTGACCACTGTTAACTTTTGCAAAGCCAAATGACGTGATGGTGAAAGTTTTGATGCATATCTATAGATATGGAGAGCATTAGCAAGTCACTTTCAACATAACTTTCTAGACAAATGGTTGGTGGATATATGTGTATAAAGCTTACATCCTTAGGTCACACACAATCTATGTCTAACTTGTGCTAACTCATTCAAGGAGATTATCGACAAATGGGTGTAGATTGAGAAGGACCTTATTACTAAGGGTCTTGTCAATATTTTCATGTAAGCCTAAACTTCAAATCAGGCCTAATCATTTAGATATAATATTATACAAGATTATTTAATAGCTTTAACAAGAATAAGAACATGGTCAGAAATAGGGTGACTAAAATGTGACATGTATAAATGGTGCAGGATTCAACTAATATAAATGTACAATTATATCCCCCCAATCCACCACCTAATTTACATAGACAACCTCCATGCATAGCATTTCATAATAATTTTAGAGTCTTTATCAAGTTAGGAGAACTGGTTGAAATAGTGCTTCAAAATCTCATAGTAGTTAATCTAATTATATGGCTAGTACCAAGGCCATTTTCTTAAGATCAATCAAAACTAGATTGGTACAAAGAAAATTAGTGGTTCAACTTCCATCGCATATTTATTCATGGTGCATACCATTGTGTCCAATTAAAACACATCATTGAAGACTTCATTAAAATTGGTGAATTGGAGATTAAGTTGGCCCTTAATCAGGACACAAATCAGGATATGGGGATCTATAAGGACCCCTTTCCTTGACATAATTCACTTCCACAAAGAAACAATCAAAACCAAGGTCAGAATTAAGGACAAAGGTAGAATCAGAGCCAACATCAAGGTCAAAATTGTAATGAGCATAATCATGATCATAATACACATACTAATAATGTGGCTTATAACAACATGTCATATGACTATAACACTACTATGGGGCACATTTTTCCTACCCATATTGCCACTATTACTATGAAACCATGTATAAAATCTCACATTCCTTTTAGTACAAGACCCATTATTATAGGGTTAATACCCTCTGCCCTTAGTAGTACCACATTGAGTCCACATAGTGCATATATGAATTCATTTGCATAGGTTACTAGTTTTGAACAAAAACATCCTTCTTCTAAATATAAAATCTCCTTAATAACTCAAAACTATAGTAATATATCTAGATTCCCATGAGTCATCATCCAAGGCCCTTTTCCTTCCTCTTCTAATTATAATGGCTCCTTACCACCTCTAGGTTGCAAATCATAACTAGATGCCCAAAAGTCACCATCCAGGGCCCTTCACCCACTTCTTCCTTGAAACCTAATGAGAACATTATGCCAATGGTCCCAAAGCCATATATTGTGCCAATGAGGGCTAAACCAACTCAATCCACATTGAAAAGCCTTATAGTCTAGTGAAGTAATTGAACAAAACACCTACACATATTTTCATATTATAACTCTTATATACATTTAACATCCATAGAACTATTCTAAATAACCTTTTGAAAGAATCCACTATGCCTACTAATATAAACCATGATTAGTTTTAAAACCTATTTTGGCATTCATCTTTATTTTGATAAATCATGTTTGACCAAAAAGACATGTCCACTCCTAGCCAAAATCACAATAACCCATTAAACATTAAGATAATTATTGTAGATCATAAGATCAAGTGGGTTTTTATAGACAATGGTTCAGGGTTGAACATCATATCTCTCAATATGGTATGATTATTGGGATATACTAACAAAGACATTCAACCATAAACAATAACAATCAAGGCTTATGAAAAAACCAAAAGGGAATCTCTAGGAATCATATGGTTACCAATCATGGTTAGGTCCATTTCCCACCACACATTATTCCATATTTTGGATACTAAACTTATTTATAACAAAATTATTGGTCATGCTTGGATCCGTGAAGTATAGGTAGTTCCTTCTACCCTCTATTAGTGCCTTATGTTTCCCCATGATAGGATCTAGGTTACTAATCTCACTAATCAATGGCCATATCAATATTGAAAACATCTTGAGGATGAATTCTATAATTAAAACTATTGATCAAGTTTTGAGTTCATTGAGAAAAATAAAAAAACCATAGTTTCACATCCATCTCCATCTAATTATATTAACCCTCATGATCTAGCTTCTACTTCGGTCGATCCATTTCCCATAGCTCTTACGAAGTAGTTTGTTACTGAAGATGTGGGCATTTCCATGTACCATCTAAAGGATGTATTCCATTTTGTAAAGTTTTCTAAATCCCATAAAATATACAATAATCCTAAACCTTCAAATATTCCTAACAAACCCAACCAGATTTGGCAACCAAAGAAGAAACAATAAAAACCACCAATGGTTTTTGTACCTATTATTACACCAAAGAAAGATCATGAGGATTTTACTGAGGGAGATTGGTTATATTTTGAAGGCCTTACTAAGTGATTTAATAATCTAAAGTATCCAATACATAATAATATCTTATATCATATTGATTATACAAGGATAGGCCTTGGCCCATGATCATAAAGAATTTTAGAACCCTTATCAGCTGGAGTTATCAATTGGAATCATGGTCTTGGATTTATACTGCCTATACTGCCTAGGGGTGACCTCATGACTCTAAATAGTAATTCTTTAAAATTAACTATCAATGAGAATCTTAGAAGTGACACATCATCCCATTATATCCCTTTTGATGAGCTTGTTGACATGGACCTATTTGATTCCAATGCCATTTGAATGATAACACCTATTAAAGCTTCCCTTACTAAAGCACAAACATATCCCACTATTATATCTTCTCATCCTAAATCAAGAACCCATTTTATTAGTGCTTCCATTCTTAAATTAAAACACTATATTTTTACCATTGGATCTTCCTATCTTTAAGTATAACCTCATCATTCCCTATGCATTTTCCATATCAACCTCCTTGATTGGGACCAACATAATTTAGTTATATACCTTGATAAGTTTCAAAATAAAGAATCAATTTCAGAATACATGGGCCTAAGAGATGGATTTCCTATTGGAAATCATAAATAAGGATTTATATTTTAATTAGGTTCTTCTACCTACTTTAGAGAGCAAGTAAATTTTCTTTATCATAATAAAATTGAGACATCAATATCTTTAGGTGAAAACATCTTTGAGGCACTTTTTGGTCAAGGAAAAAGTAAAGATAAAGATAAGCCTTTGAGTGAAAACCTATTTTAGGTTCTCTTAGGAGGAAAATTTTTCTCATCCCATCAAGATGTAGAAGGTCCACCTATCCCAAGTTATATAGCTAGTACAAGCATCTCTTCAAAAGAAAAACAAATGTTTGAGCATCTTGATCTTGAGTTTCTATAGGTTTTTGCTACTTGGCCTTTACCAGAGATCGTAGATTATGATTCATTACACTATCTATAACTTTTATAGTAACAACAAGAAGATGTGGTAGAAGAAGATGATCATAATCATACCTTACTTACAATTCTAGAAGATGGATCCACACTCCTTGTGGAAAACATGACAAAAGTAAACTTAGGAGCCTATGAGGATCCCAAAATTGTTTATCTTAGAGCTTCCCTTATTAAAGAATAATGTGAACAAATTATATCCCTCTTAAGGGATTATATTGACATCTTTACATGGGCATACTCTAACATTCTAGGCTCAAACCCTAATTTGGTTATGCATCACCTTGTTTTACATGCTGATGCTAAACTAGTCAAGAATAAATTGAGGAAGATGCATATATGCATCATCCTATTAGTTAAAGTAGATATGGAAAAATTTCTAGGAGTAAGTTTTATTAGGCCACTAGATTATTTTAAATGGATCTCAAACATCATCCCAATGAATAACAATACCCCAGGTATATGTATTTATATTGATTTCAAAGATATCAATAAAGTGTTCCCTAAGATGATAATTCTCTACCCAATATTGACATGATTATTGACTCAACTATTGGGTATGAGATGTTGTCCCTAATGGATAGATTTTATGGATATAATCAAATTAAGATAGCCCAAGAAGATCAACACAAGATTTCATTCACCACTACATGGGGAACATTCTATTACCAACAAGCTATGACTATCATCTTCTATGACATGATGGATGATATTTTTGAGGACCATGTTAATGATATACTAAAAAAACCATGAGCATAATTTGGACATCATGACATTTTATGAAGAATATTTGAGAGGTTTCATGAATATAAAGTCTACCTAAATCCTAAGAAATGTGTCTTTGTAGTAATATTAGGTAAATTTATAGGTTTCATTATATCACAAAGAGGGATCAAATTCAACCCTATAAAATTCAAGGCTATTTTGGAAACACCTCCACCAAACAATCTTAAACAACTATGAAGCCTACAAATAAATGTTTAATCTATACGTAGGTTCATTTCTCAATTCCCAAATAAGTGCCACCCATTTACACATCTCTTGAAGAAAGGGGTGTAATTTCAATGGGATGAAGATTTTTAGATAGCATTTGTGAATCTTAATACATTTTGGCCAATCCACTAGTTTTAAGACCACTGACATAGGGAAAGCCACCGCTTCATTATATATCATCCACAAAGCATGCAATGGAGATATTTTTGGCCCAACATGATGATCATGATAAGGAGCATGATGTATATTATTTAAGTCACACATTGGTGGCTTATGAACATAATTATATGCCTATTGATATGGCATGTTTGGCCATGGTGTTCGCTACTTATAAGTTATGACATTATATGCTAAATAACAAAACTATTGTCATCACCAAGGTGGACCCTCTCAAGTTACTCTTATCTAAAGAAGCTCTTCAAGAGTGTATAGATAAATGGGTTATGATATTAAGTGAGTTTTACATTAAGTACTAGAATCAAAAGGCAATCAAAGGGCAAGTAATTACTAACCAGCTTGTAGAAGCTCCTATTAAAGATACTCAACATCTCAAATTTGACTTTCCAAATGATTCTATTATGTCAATAGAACAAGCATCATAGGAACTTGAACAATGGAAGTTATATTTTGATGGCTCCTTCACATCCCATAGATATAGAGGTGGCATATTATTGATTATACCATAGGGTATCTGATTCCCAAAGCATTTCATATATAATTTCATTGTACAAATACTATAGTTGAGTATGAGGAATTGATCGTCAGGATTCACCTTGTCATATAATGGAATATTTAAAGCTTAAAATTCTATGGTGATTCATAGTTAATCATCAATTAGGCCACTGACCAATATCAAATGAGAGATGACAAACTTATTCCTTATAAATAAATTATCGATAACCTCAAGACACATTTTAAATCTCTATAGTTTGAACAAGTTTCAAGAGTCAACAATAGATCCATTGATGTAATGGTGATGAATGGTTCCATATTATAGATGTACATCAATGCTAAAGAGTATTAGTTATTAATTAAAAATATTCTACAACATGCACATGTTTTTCCAGATTCAAAGAAGGTATGCATCATTATTGGTCCCAATCCCCCTCCTAAACTACCATGGTACCAATATTTTTATAATTACTTCCATGATCATGTATTCCTAGCCAACCTTTCTAATAATCAATATAAACTATTCCTTCACTGCTTAACACATTATACCCTCATTGGAAACATGCTCTATCAAAAAGGATATGATGGAATGCTTCTTCATTATTTGTCTTTGAGAGAATCCAAACTAGCTTTGAAGGAGGTTCATGAAGGAATGTGTGGGCCCCACACCAATGGTGTAGTCTTAGCAAAACATCTCCTCAAAATAGGAGATTATTGGACAAAAATGGAGACCAATACTTAAAATTATGTGAAAAATTGTGTCCCTTATTAAAAACATGGAAATTTGATATGTGCACCTTCCTTACCACTACAACCAATCAAAACACCATGGCCATTCTCAAAATGGGGCCTCAATCTCATCAACAAAATAAACCCAACATCTTTGAAAGGCCATAAGAATATATTAATTGCTATCGAGTATTTTACTAAATAGATTGAGGCCATTCCTCTCACTTACATTACTAGAAAAAAATTAACAAATTCATCCATTACCATATCATCTATCGATATGGAATCACTACCCATATTATATATAATAATGGTAGATCCTTTATAAACCAAGATGTATAATCTCTTTGTGCAAAATTTAAGTTCAAGCACAGGAAATCCACTCCATATAACCCATAAGAAAATAGACAAGCCAAGGCATCAAATAAAACCATTGTAGCTATTTTAAAGAATATTGTCAATGACATTGGCTATAATTGGCACTTGAAAATATTTCTTGCCCTCTAGGCTTATAAAACTAGTCATCAAACCCCAATAAGAGGCACTTCATACTCCCTTGTCTGTCAAAGAAGCTATTATATATAGAGAGATCAAGTTTCCATCTTTTTGATTATTTCTATAACATATTAAGATGATGAGGGCTACTGATCTCAAAGCTACAAAAATAGAACTTCTTGATGGTAAGAATTTGGTTACCCTAGAAAACTTGTAGTCCTATTAGAACAGATTGTGAAGAAGCTACAACAAGCACATTCTCCCTTAGGATTTTGAGATTGGTGATTTGGTTTTAAAAGAGAACTAGAACAACATAAATTTTGAATGTAAAAATAAAGGTAAAATTCAACATAATTGGTTGGGACCATTTATTATCATGAAAAACTATGGATCAAGGCCATATCGACTAGCTAAACCAAATGGTGAAAAACTTCCAGAGCCCATGAACATGATTCACCTTAAGAGGTTATACACATGAACAACTTTGAATCATTGTCTACAAGACCTCTTACTTGGGGGTAACATGTGTTGAAGTAATTTTATCCTACTATTTTATCCTACCCTAAACACAATTTATACTACCTTGGACCACTCTTCATGTCTCTAGATAATGAAGGCTTTAAACCTTTGTCAATCTAAACATATTTTGTCATATCCTAGACTGTTCTCTTTGAGAACCCTATTCTTTGAACCATTATATTGGAGAACCATATTCTTTGTTATGCCTAGGCATGTTGTAAGCTTGAAGGATTTTTATCCCTTGACCAATTATGATCATGATTATGTATTATGAACACATTTGATGCTAGTTCTAAAAATTAGTTAATTTAGGATAGTATTTTGTAGCTTCATTTATAGACAAGTGAACAAGAATGTTGTTTCTACTCAGGCTCATTGCCTACCACATAGTTCTTCAGATTAATTTCATGTTGTACACTATTTTATAGTACATTTGTTGTTGTTTGTAGGAATTTTTACTTTTATTAGTATCCTCACTCTTTCTAATTTGAGCATGGGATGTTGTAGCTAGTTTAAATATTTTATTGAAACTTCTACTCTTGGATGAGCATCTCCTTGACTAGATAATCTGACCTTGTCCATAGTTTATCTCAAAAACACGAAAAATATTGAAAATACTTTAAAAATACCAAAAACATTAGATAATTGATTCATAAAAGAACAAAAATATTGTCTTATGACTTTTTACATTTTTTCCTCACACTCATACCATTTTCAAATAATTTTATCCTACTAACTTTCCATTGTATAAGTCAACTTATTTCGTGCACTTGTTATTTTTCAAGATTATTTCTTCTCATCCCACCACCTTACCATTTTGCAAGACCAATCTCATTTTTCAAGTCTTTCCTTTTCTTATACAACATTAATCATATGTTTTTGATCATCACCTTTTTCTTCCATCCCACTTCTTGGGACAACTAAATTTGGCCTGAAATTCATATTTGGAACATGCATCCATGGAATTATGTAGGCAACATTTACTTGTCTTGTACATCTAGAGTCAACTTAGTTGATACCTTCCTTTTCTTCTTTTCCCCCATTTATTTTGTTGTTGTTTCTCTTTAATAAGGAAATAAATTTTGTGTCCTTGTTATTTGTTACATTTTTGTAGAAAGTAATGCCTCTACTACACGTACATAAACTATTGTTTTCAAACCACACTAACATTTTTACCCTACTCAGGTTTGTGTGTGTTTATTTGAGTTTTATTGGTGTTTTGTTGTCTTTTCTTGGTGTTTTGTTGTGTGTTTTCACCTCTCCTTTTGTTTCTTATCCTTTTCTATTTTTATTACTTCTTTTATCACCTTGGTCTTATATTTCCCTATATGTTTTTGCTTGTTTTTTGTGTTTATTTGATTGTTGTTAGTGTTGTTTGGTCTTTTTCTTTCCTGTTTGGTCTTGCTTCTTTGTTTTCTTGATTTTTCATTTTTAAACATTTTTTGTTCCTACTTGAATCTTGATTATTCATATCTTGATTTTAATTTAGGTTCATTTATTTTTTTATTTTTTCTATCTTTACTTTTTTGTTTAAATGTAAATAGATATAACTCTAGTTTTGGTCATTATTTTACCATTATCCGTAGTTATAGGTATTCAAATTTGAACCAGCTCAAAACAATTGGAATATTATGTCATTCTAATTTATTCATACTTATTATGCCTATTTTATTTTTCTATAGCAAGAACTTTGTGCTCAAGTTTAAAAGTCTTAATGCCAACATCACTTTGATGAATAGTTCTCAAGAACACTAAAACTAGGCTCAATAGGTTTAGAACCTTGACTCAATACTTAAACATGCAGATCTTTACATACATCATGAGTCTAATCAATATTTGGTCATTTTTATTCATCCCTCATTCCATTCTCTCCCATTTTTAGGTAAACTACATCAGCTTGAGGTCTTACTAGACTATGTCGGTAGTGCTCAATTTATATTGAGGTCAGTTTGGCCATTATTCATTCTTCTTTTCATCTCTTTCATCACTTTGTGCATTCTTGTATGCCTGGTTTTTTATGGCTTTTTCTAATCCATTACACCAGCACATCTATGTTTGTGCCCACTTGATTTAATCTATGTTTTAGGTTATATTTTTGAGCTAATTGCTTACCAATTTGCCCATGATGGGGCACAACATCTTAACAATGTTAGAATCAAATTATCCCTACATGGGAAAACCATTATTTATTCTTTATCAGTGATCAAAATTAGTTATACTGAGGCAAAACTATCTTATCATGATTAAATCTACTCTATTAGGGAACTTCTTATTATCATCTCTTTATGGAGACCATTCCCTCTAATTCTAAGATCTTAACACTAATGCCCGTGATGGTAATGTATTAGTGTGCAACTTATCTCAAGATTAATCAATGTCATAAGCACACAACTTATACTCTCAAATTGGGTGAATTCAAACTATGTCCCTTAAATTTATGGATTGAATCCTTCCCATTCCCCCCATATTTGGGGCCCATTATACTTCTAATTATATTTTAATCATTAATGGTAACCAGGGGTGTAAGCATTAGCTCATTTTTATATGATTTATTCCATAGATTAATCTCTCATTATCCCTCTCATTTTGAGAGTCTATCCTTCTCTTTCATCTTAATAATTCCTCTTGTGGGGGCATCATGGGTCATTTCTAATTTCTTCTTGACAAATATTTTCTTTGAAAAGACATTACTTCACCTGAATGTCTTGCTACACCTTTTTAAACAAGGAAAAAAATTAGACATTCAATTCCTAACACCATTTGTGCTAAAATTGTCAATTTTACTCAAATTTCACTCAAATACACATTTTAGGCCAAAATCCATAAAACATGCTAAATGGTTTGAGCTTATCATTTACAAGTACTGATTTAGGCTAATGTATCCCTAAATAGGGCAATGCATTTTATGAGATACCTAAATTTGATCAATTCATTTTGAGTCAAAATGATGATTTAGCCTTTTATGCTTTGGATCCCTCTTTTCTTCTAATTCATTAGTACACATCACATACCTTTGTTATTTTGTGTTAGAAACATCCTAAATGGGAATAAAGTTCCAATGCATCTAACATCACCTTCCAATTCTTCTCCAATCAAATTATGACCTAGTAATATGAATTTTTGATCATTTTGATTAATTGAGGGCCAATTTCTAAAGATTTACACAAATATTTATTATCTTATTTAAGGCTAATTAATTCAAATCAAGAGCTTAAGTGGATTTACATGGAAGTTATTGATTATTTCAATATTGGAAATTGATTCTTAATATCTACATCACCTAGTGACATCATCTATTAGGTGGCATCCATAAGTCATAAATGCATAAAATATTAGGATTATGCATCTCCCATGCCTCTTTAATGCCTCTCATGCCTCATTAATGCCCTTTCTTCCCAAATAATGATGAATATATTCATGGATTTAATTCCAAATATTAAATTAATTTATGGCCACACATC
Source organism: Torreya grandis (assembly GCA_037957365.1). Classification (NCBI taxonomy): domain Eukaryota; kingdom Viridiplantae; phylum Streptophyta; class Pinopsida; order Cupressales; family Taxaceae; genus Torreya; species Torreya grandis. The sequence goes on from JARHVA010004709.1 coordinate 123,153, forward strand.
TTGATCTTGAGATGGATGATCATGGTTGATCTTGATGAATCTCAAAAATCTATAAATAGGAGGGCATAGAACATCATTTTTAAGCTTGAATCATTGTAATGTTATAATATTAAAATATCTTCACAAATCATTTGTGTTTTTATTATTATATTATTCATATTTGTATTATCTTCATTTGATAGGCAATTAGATAGTTTTAATATCATGAGCCTAGGTTTTATGGAGTGTTCTTGAGACATTAGAGGAGTTTTCCACCATTTTTGATGAAGACAAGAATGTTTGATTAATGTGAGAACATGTTTTTGAGTAGATTTTGAGTAATTGAGTCACTTGCAAAGGTAATGGTTTAATTTCTTTCATTTGTATCCTATTGTTATTAGCAAAACCCTACATGAATAGATTAGATTGATTTAATTATCTCTATATACATTTTTATTTGATTTCTTGGACTAATGATTGACTAATCATGTTTTATTATCCACTCTATAATTGTCAACCAACATTGGTTCTCTATGAACTGATCGACATCAATTTTATTGTAACTAGCATTGGTCCCTATATAGACTGACATCGGTCTCTATGTAATCAAAATAGAGAAACCTGAGAGTAAGTTTTCAAATATGGTTTTATTAATTATATTATTTCTTCAAGGTAAACTTAAACCCTCTAAAAATTATAGGTCACAAGATGGAAAAAGTGTTAAATTTACAAATGGTTAAGTCTTGAATACTTTCATTTGGTTCTTAAAAAGAACCTATATTTTTTATGCTAAGTTATTTTGTGAATTTTTTTACAAATTTTCAATTAAGGCCAGAGTCCAAATTTCACAAACATGCCAATTTGGTACATTAAAGTAAACATTCATAATTGTTTGTTTTATTCTAAATCTTTTATACTTGTTTTTTTTTGTAAAATGAAGGACGCGTGTTGCTTTCCCCCCATCCACTTTAGGGAGCTTAGGTGACCAAAATCATTTCTTTTTTATACTTTGTGCCTTGGTCCAAAAGCATGAAAATAATATCATTAAGGCTCTCCTCAAATTTGTATGGTTTGAGTGATATAGATGTGACCTTTAAAGTTTTTTCACTTTATCTTTCATTTTTACACAATTTATCTCTTGAGTAGGAGTTCATAGACTCCTCATGAGGACTCTAGGGGCATGTTGATCAAGGTTTTCATTACCCAACATCATACTAACCCTAATCCATGGTGGGGTATATAAATTAGGTAATGTATACTATGATTGCTAAGGGGTTGAGTAACTAGCCTCTCTAATCATAATGAAAACTCAAGTTAGGTCTAGATAACTAGGGGATTCCACTAAAAAGTACATAGATGGAATAAAAATACAAAGGAATAAACCCTTGAATAGTAAGTTATTATATGAACTTGATTAACGTGAGGCATCGTTAGTGTTAGTCACACTTATAGATTTAGAACAATCCCACTTGTCAAAGATGTATTATTGATGTAGAGTGAGTAGACCAAAGTTTCATGTCACCATAAAATCTCTTTGAAAAATGGGTGTAAAAAACCTACTTGTAGACACTATAAAAATTCACATGATGGTTCTAGATGTTGAAACACCCCTAGAACAAACCATTACCCAACCTCTGACCATGACCTAGAGTCAAGTTAGATAACTAGCTAAACCAACTCACTAACCTACCATTTTCACCCCACTTGACCTTTGACCCTCATCCATTAATGGTCATAACCATTGATGATCACCTTGACCACTAATGGTCAAGTCCCTACCACCTTAAACAATCAAACTCAGCCTATGTGTGAACCCAAACACATCATAATTTAATACATGTAGAGGGCTAATGCATCAAGAATTAAATTTTTGTAATGAGTTTCTCACCCTTTATAACTTACACATCCATCTATATTTGATATAAAATAGAGGAGTAAGAGGTGAAAAATGGATCTAGAGATTGATTCATTCATCTAGAGAGTCAAGAATTTTAGCAATCAAGCTATTAACCAGCAATCATTAGGAGCTTATAGCATCAAGAACTTATTTGCAAGTCTTCCCTCCATAAAGTCAACAAATAAAATAGAGACCTAAAACTATTATAGAATTATTATTTAGTAAAATTAATGTTACTCTACCCAAATCACTCTAGATCATCTACCAACTATCAAATAACTAGTTAGGTATATTTCTAGTTTTCAAATTATGATTATCTAGTTTCTGACCTAGACCCTTCTACATTATATCTTTTGACATCCCATCCCTAAATAGACCTTTAAAAATATACTAATTAATCACTAACATCATTAGCCCAAGATTTATACAAAACTTCTCAAAACCCTCAGCAACCATCGATGGTCACCTTGACCACTAACAGACACCTTCAATCATTGATAGTCACCTTACCCACTGATGGTCACCCTAACTATTGATGGTCACCCTAACTATTGACAATCATTATTGTAGAAAATAATAGCAAGATATTTCCACTATCTTACCCTCAACTAAATTGCACTTTCTATCTCTCTACCTGTTCATAGAATCCCCACCTATTTTTTGAATCCAACTTGACCTATTTAGCATTAATATTGACCCACTTATTATTATAATTAGTCTATTTCCTTTATCAAGCATTTATTTCTTCTTACATTCCCTTTCAGTATTTTCATCATTTGATGTAATAATTTCATATTTATTTCTTTCAACTTAACTATTCTTAGAGAGTGAATTGATAGCCTCCTAGTAAGCTCACACTTCTTAGATCTAGCTAAAGATAGGCAATCCACCTTGTTATCCATCTGAGAACCCCTTTGATTTAGTATTTTATTATCTAAAAGTTATTATTCCCAAAATAAAGATGATCTCTTCACAATCATTTAGATCACACATACACAAATAAATAGGTTCTTCTACCATACCCGTATTTAGTTTCTTACTTCTTCCATTCCAAGAAAATAAATATAAATTAAGAGAAACATTCTAGCACACCCAGTGGGACCTAGTAGCATCTAGGTTCTATTTTCTTCCTTATTATATGATCATAAAAAAAACAAAATTTATTTTAGGTATAGAATAAACCTTGAATACATTAATTGGTTGCATGTTTAGCTCACATAGTTAAAATTAAAGGCTAAGTAATTCAATCATAGCTTCACTTCTTTATCACCCACCATACCAAAATGTGATCTAAGAATTTGAATCAAGAGAGGATGGTTCTTATGGTGTTAGTTTCAAAATGAAAAACAAAATATAAGAAACACATTAACTAGCATAACATCTCTAGGCCTGGACACTATAAAGAGCTTAGTTAACAAACATGAATAAAACACACAACTAAAATGTAAAAAAAACCTTCTTTTACCTCCCTTGGATGTTCTAAAATGATTTTTGTAGTGGTGGATTACTCATCTTGTGCTCATGAAGTAATTGTAAATGGAATCTTGGCTACCTCCATCTCTCCTTAGTACCTTTAGCTTGTGGTTTGGCTTGGCTTGCCATCAATTTGGCATGGTAAGTAACACTAATTACAATGGCTTTTGGAATCAATTATAAATTATAAATTTGCATTAATTAATCTTTTTTTGAATATATTTGAGCATAATAAATTTTCACCAAAATATCTTAGAAATGATATAGTGAGGCCTCCTATTTATAGATTTTTGCAAATGTCTAGAATCAAACTAAACCATCCATCTTGAGATTGAGATGTGTGGTTGAATATTAATTCAATTTTTGGAATTAAGTTTGTAATTATCCTCATCATAAAATTTTAAGAAGGGGTAATTAAGAGGCATGGAGGACATAATATAAGGCATTGATGAGGCATGGAGGGCATGAACCCTAATATTTGTGGCATTTATGGCCTAAGGATGTCTTCCCAAGAAATGATGTCACCTAATGATGTAGATATTCAGTATTCATTTCCAAAACAAATTATTCAACAAGTTTTCATGGAACTATAAATTATGCCTTGATTTGGTTTAATTAGCTCTTAAGCATGATTAAGCACTTTATGCAAAAATCACTCAAATGAATTAGAATGCCTTATTATTGGTCCAAAATTTGACTATATTGGAATTGGAAATCAATATTTGATGCATTGGAACTATATTCCCATTTAAATATGTTACCCATATAAAATAACAAAGGCATGTATCTTGTGTAGAAGATTTGATAGGAAAGAGCAATCCAGAGCACCCAGGTGTAAAATTGGCATTTTGACTCAAAATGATCTGATCAAAGTTAACCGGCCCATAAATTGCATTGCCCCATTTAGGGATACCTTGGCAAAAAATGGCACTTGAATATGTCATTTTCACATCATTTAGCATGTTTTAGTATTTTTGGGCTAAATTGTGCATCTTGGGTAGAAATTGGAAGCCTAGTTGGAGGTTATCAGTGGCCAGATTTAGGTGTCTACAGTTTGCCCCTATTTGGGAATATGTTACAAACTATAGGTAAAGCAATGTCTTCTCAAAGAATGAGAAATGGCGTATATGCCAAAAAGAAGATGATGACTAGAGAAAAAAAGCTTCAAATGGTTTTGGGAAGCCTATGATGATGTCCCCTTGAGGGAGTGGCCATCACATTTGTGGATGGGTTGTCCCTTGAAAATAAACAAGAAGAAAGGTGGAGTTAATCTGTGGATGAGAATAGTATAAATAAGAAATTACTTTCATACATTGATGTAAAAAGGATAGTGATATGCCCCAAGGCAGTTATAATTAGGAAAAAGTCAAAAATAATGATTTACCAATAGGTGGTTAAAATCATTAAGATGACTTGGATTTGATAAAGATGATAGTGCCCTTGTTAGGGCTAATTAGCAAACATAAATCAAGGATATAGAATAGAATATAGACTAACGATGAATGAGTACAAAGTGATGAAATAGATGAATAGAAGAATAGTAATAATTATTAGTGTGAATGATTCAATTGTACCTACCAATGAGGAGATGATCATCATAATTATCAATGATATAATTAGAATGGTCAATGGGTTGATTTGATCAAGGGGGTGCAAAGATTTGCCAAGGTGCCAAGGAGAAAATTTTATAGTTCCATTGATTATAGACCTTCCTGAAGTTGATTTTTGTTGTAGCATATGATGGTAGGCATCATGATAGAACACCATGAAGACTTGGAAAAAATATGCATAAGCATGGACTCCTAATATCTAATAAATACTAAAAAAAAATAATACACCAATGATAAAAACTATGATGATAATGTTAATGGATGAATATGGATGGACTCAATAATAATGTGCATAAGGAATCACCCAATGAACACATATAGACTGAGTCAAGGCAACAATGCCAAAAGAAAATAAATAGGCAAGTGAATAAACAAACAAACAAAAAGCCTGAAAATAAAAGCAAAAGAAAGCATCCTAACAATGACCATGCCCCAATAAGGTGGATCAAGGATAACTAACTAGGTTTAGACAAGACAAATATTTTTGGATTTTTGAAATGTTATGAATGTTTTTGGCATTTTGAGGTATCTTAACTTGATCAAGAATGACAAGATACCTACTTGCAAAATGGTGAGAACATTTAGCTTAGGTTGCTCATAAAATGATGAGAGCATATGAAAAGGGGGACTGAGGTGACCTCAACAGGAATTTAGCATAACACACATAGTCCTAAAATGACCTCATGTCATAGTAATTCCATCCACATAAAAAGCAAGGAAAAACCAACTAGGTCCCAATAAGTTCTCAAATCTGGTAAATGGCTAGTCAAATGAAAATAGTAATGGCAAGGTGATTCGATAATTCATGGTAAACAAGTGTTGCCCCTAGTTTTCCCATAGGTAGTTATAATTAGGATATAATGGCATAGGTCAATGATACTAATTTTCCCATAGGTGGTTATAATTAGTATCAAGACTAGTGAAACACATTATTCCCATAAGCAGTTATAATCAGGCTCACATAAACAAACCTGATATAGGATGGAATATGAAAGATACCTTACCATATCAATTGTCACACTACTTTCATAGACTGCCATTGTAAACATGGATTGGATTGATTGTTAAAACTTGATTATAATCCCCTTGCAAAAGTGTAGGAAGAACCAAATGAACCAAGATCAAAATAGGATTGGGTAGAATGACTAAAAATAGGATTTGGTCTAGATAGGAATGAAATGATAGGATGAAATAGTCTTGCTAAGGATAATGATTAGTTGGATAGATTGGATAAAATGGTAAGAGGTTTTGCCCCCATGTGATGCGGTAAATGGCTAGGATATTCAATAATGGCAAATGGATATGCGACAACAAAAATGGCATGGCAATGAAATGGTATGGTACATGTTTTTGGTTTGGGTGTGATTTTTGACATATGATTATATTTTTCATGTTGAGATGGAGATACACATCCTAATCAACAAATGATAAAATATAATATTTGATCATGTTAATTATTAGCCCATAACTCATCTAAATAGATACTTTGTCAAAAATATCCTATAGATTGGGTTGTCAATAATTCTTTTGTGATCTTCATTGGTCATTAATTTTGAGTCCTTTAAATGTCAAGACAAGGTATCTTTGTAGCCTCTATAAAGGAAAGTGCAACTATGGATGGTAAATAAGGACAAATAATGGATGGTAGGTTTGTTTTTGAAATAGAATGGTAGATGATAATGGAATGTGGAATGGTGGGGAAACAAATGAAGATCAATACTTTCAATCACATGTAATGTTGTTGATGTTGGATTCAACATAATTTTAGTTGTGGTGGGGCCAACAACTTGTTCTCTTGATAAGACCACTATATTTTTTTATTGTTTGATCTTGAGCATAAATACCATCTAGTTAGGTTGTAGATTAGAAGCTATTTTGATTTGATCTTTGATTTTGTCTTCATCAAGTAGTGAAGAAATTTTGTGCTCAGCTATTAGTGCCTAAATGAGGTTTTCACCAATGAAGTTGTCTTGATTTCCCTATCACATGTAATGTTGTTGATGTTGGATTCAACATAATTTTAGTTGTGGTGGGGCCAACAACTTGTTCTCTTGATAAGACCACTATATTTTTTTATTGTTTGATCTTGAGCATAAATACCATCTAGTTAGGTTGTAGATTAGAAGCTATTTTGATTTGATCTTTGATTTTGTCTTCATCAAGTAGTGAAGAAATTTTGTGCTTAGCTATTAGTGCCTAAATGAGGTTTTCACCAATGAAGTTGTCTTGATTTCCCTATAGCACCTTTGAGAAGGTTTCACTAAGGATTGTTGAATTTTGACTTTAATTATCTTCTAGTGCTTCTAAAAAAATTTCACTAGAAGATGTTGAGCTCTAACTTTGATTGTACCATAGCACCTATAAAAAGGTTTCACTAGGAGAGTGTTCTTCTTCTACATGAATGTGGTCTTCGCATCTTTTCTCTTTTTCAACTGTTATGTCACCATGGATGCAGTTTAATAAAGTGTGATTCTATCAGTCCCAATCAACACTTATGGGAGATAAAATGTCAACAATATAGCTATCTTGGTTTATGGTAATGGCCTTTGGAATGGTAATGGAATGTGGAGATGCTACAAAATCTTCATAGAAGATACTAGGATAGCTTTTGTTGAAGTTGAATTACTCATCCTAAAAAATTATAGAAAGATCATAAATGTATTCAAACTCTACAAGGCATGCATAACCAATATTGTAACAACCATGAACATATTCTTCTTTTGAATTTGATTCTAACTCATGGGACTCTAAATCTTATGTTGAGACTGATGTTTATTCTAATTTTGATGTTAAATCTGATGTCAATTAAAAAATAGAATCTAACTCTAATTCTAATTCTTCATATGATGGGTACTCTATTATAATTATGTCTTGTAGAATATTTATTTTTGGATAAGTAACAACTTGTGATGGCATAATGGGCTCCACAAAAACTAGTTTGTCAAAGTGATACTCCTCTAGGGTGGGAAAAATGTTAAGAGACAATTCTTTAGAGACTGGCTTGTCAATAGTAGGCTCTTGAAAAATAAGCACATGGTTGAGGTAATGATTTTCCCAAAGGTGATTTTAATCATTAAAAAATGATTCAATAAAGACTGGCTCATTAGAGAGAGACTCCGTGATAACTAAGATAGGATCAATAGGTGATTCATCACAAGCTAATTTATCATAAATGGTTGGTTCAAAAAAAACATCTTGAATTGGTTGGTTCTCTTGGCCTTGGTTTCCAATGAGTTAGAAAATACTAGTTTTGAACACAACTAGGTCTTTAAATGATTGGATGGGTTGAGGTTTGGATGGGATTGGTACTAGATGAGGAATGGCTCATGGTTGGATAATGGTAGGGCCTTGGAGAGCATGATTTCTTGCATTATCCAAAGTACAAATTCTTGAGATGGTAATGATAGGGTAGTGTGGAGCATGATTTCTCACATAAGTCAAAGGACTAGGTCTTAAAATGATGTAGGTGCATTATAGAACTTGATTTCTCACACAAATTAAAGGATGAGGTCCTATTATATAAATGTTTGGGCATTATGGAGCTTGGTTTATCACACAAACTAAAGGATGAGGTCTTGGTATGGGAATGGTTGGGTGTTGTGGAGCTTGGTTACTTGCACAAACCAAAGGATGATGTTTTTGTATGGGAATGGTACAACATTATGGTCTTAGAATAGAAATGGTATGATGTGGTGGAGCTTGATTACTCACATAAGATAAAGCATCCAAGTCTTCTTCATAAACCATATCATCCTAGCTGGGAGTGAGCTCATAAGCTAGTTCTTGACTGTGTTCCATGTACTAATTATTGAAAAGAGGGTATGGACTCATATCCCATACAAAATTATTTATAGTTGGGTCTTCAAATTATTATTCATAATCCTCTTCATTCCAATCAAGGTCTTAATTTGGATTTTGTGAATTTTTACTATGTTTCCCATATGGAGTATTGTAGGGAAAATAATAAAACTCCTTAAAAAATCTTTCTCTATAGGGGTTCCTAATGGGACTTTTTGTAGCCATTATATCATAAGTTGGATTGTACATGACTCCACCATAAGTTTAGCTAGACATATCCACATAAATTATGAAATCTCCAAAACAAAAATGCCTAGATTTCTACAAACTCTAAAAAACTATCCAAAGGACAAATGGTTCAAACTTGGTCTAACTTGGTTGAAGGGGTCGAGTTGTATCTCCAATGTGGTTTGAAAGTGGAGTTTTATCTCCAAAATGGTTTGTGATAAGACTTGGAATAAAATAAACTAATGTCAAATGTCTAACATCAAATGGAATACACATAAAAGGTCAAGCATCTAAATAAAAAATGACATGTCAGAGGTCTAGGTTAAAGTGTTCCAAACAAGGTCTAAACTAAGAAGGGAAAAGTTGAGTTTCTAGGTATTTTGTCCAAATGTGGAGTCAAAATATAGACTTAAACAAATAGGCATGTGCTAGGACTTTTATCCAAACAACATCAAAATCTAGACTTGAAATAAAGGCTGATGTGATTTGATTTAATCTAACAAGTTTGGAAATAACTTTGACTAGACCCAACACACAAAATCAAACATAGACATGATCAGTTTTTAGAAGGCATAAGATAAAAGGCTCTTTTAGAAAGGTTGTGTTCTCCCAAATAAATGAATAAATAATGATAAGGATAGGCTTTAAACAAATAAACCATCAATAGTTTTCAAATTTGGGTAATCAATTAACTAAATTTATGCATCCCAAAAGAGAAAGATATATCTATCAAATCCATGAATTGAGGCCTAAACAAGAATCAATAAATGTTTGGATCCAAACTTAACAAGGCTAATTGAAAACTCAATGTTGAAAACTAGGATTTGACTAAACAAATTAGACGAGATTGAATAGCATGACATCATCAGACAAAGGTCTAAATGGTATACATGACATGGTTTGAAACAAATAGTTTTTGATACAAGGTGAAATAAGTCTTGAAAAAAATTGAGTAGCCTAATGGCATAAGCATGCTCAAATGATATGGTCAATACTATGTTTCAAAGAATCAAAGGCAAAATGGTTTGAAATGATTTGGGCAACATAATTCTACTCTTTGCAACTCAAATGACATACACACAAACAAGTTTAATAAAAATTTCAAGGCACAAGTGTGGTGTAAAATCATTAACATAATTCCTCTTTAGACAAAAGAGTGACATATAGACAAATTGGTTTTGACATGGATTTATGAAAAAACAAATAAGTTTTAGTCTCAAAACATACCAAATGAGAAAATGATTGAAAAATACACTAAGTATAATCATCCAAATTCTAGTAAGGGTATGTCGTGTGGGGTTGAATAAACTAGCAAGATTTTGAACGTTTCTAGGAGAATCAATTGCACAATGGCTTTCACATTAAACAAGGCAAAATATAAGCATAGAAATTAGGTGACCACAACATTAGCTAGTTGTAAAAAGGTTTAGTAATTTTTACAACCACTACATCCTAATATTTACTTAGTGTAGTACAATATCTAAATGCACATACATCCTATGTGCAGCTCTAATTAGGAGTAAATGAAGTTAATATCAGGAGATGAAACCTCATGTCAAATCTTCCCTAAAGAACTTGTGGGAGGTAATGAAATCCCCCTCACAAGACAAGTTTTCATGAAAATAAAAGACTTTAGGGTCATTTTCAAGTTCACCCAAAATTTGGCAAGTTTTTGGAGAGTGCTTTAGATGACATTCTTTTTAAGCCTTGGACTAGGCTACTTGCAATAGGAATGACACTTGTGATTCTAAGGTTTCCCTAAAGGGGAAAAATGGAAGAGCATACACACAACATCCCTCTTCTTTCCAAACAAAAATTAGATCAATCAACTATTAAAAACAAAAATATTTGAAAGATGAGTTTATTTTTAAACCTAAATGAAAATGAGGATGTGTTCATTTGACCCCTTGGTCTTAGTTATAACTTTGAAAACTAATCCTTAAAATACTTATTTGTGCACCTTCAATGTTACTTTAAGAACCAAAATAATTTTCCTAAGTCATTTTAAAACATGCAAAATTTGTTCTAAAACATGATTTATCAAACTTGAAATCTGTTAGTTCCATGTCTACCCTTAAGGCATCACCCCAAAAGCAAATATGTTAGATTACAAACATTTTAAATATATTTTCAAAATTTTGTAAAGAATCTATGAAATTTGAAGCTAAACTAATGTCAAAGTATAAAAATTTAGGAGAAGACACATGGCTTTTTAAAACAAAATATCCAAAACAAAGTCTGTATGACCCCAAACCAAGCATTTTAAAATTGCTCTCAGGTTTTTGCTTTTAAGAAAACATAATGACCAATGCCAGTTATATAACTGACATTGATTACACTTACTAGCTAATGACGATTATCTAACTCAAATTAGCTACACAAATAATGACGGATGATGGCTATGTCAATCAATGATGGTTTTACTAACTGACGTCAGTTACTGTGTAAACTTGTGACAAAGAAAAATGATGAAATAAAGATAAAAAATCAATTTGTAAGAGTTTTAAGAGTCTAAATAAATATTTTAAAGTTGCAAAATGATCTTCTTTAGGTGTGAGATGCATTTTCTCCCACTAGGTGGGCCATATGTGATCTAGGAATTTGAATCAAGAGAGGATGGTTAGTATGGTGTTAGTTTCAAAATGAAAAACAAAATAAAATAAACACACTAACTAGCATAACATATCTAGGCCTAGACACTAGGGAGAGCTTAGTTAACAAACATGAATAAAACACACAACTAAAATGAAAAATAAACCTTATTTTACCTCCCTTGGATGCTATAAAATGCTTGTTGTAGTAGTGGCTTGCTTGGCTTGTGCTCATGAAGTCCTTGGCAATGGAAACTTGGCTACCTCCATCTCTCCTTCGCACATTTGCCTTGTGGCTTAACTTGGATTGCAATCAATTTGGAATGGTAACAATAATTACAATGGCTTTTGGAATTAATTATGCATTATAGCATTGCATAAATTAAGATTTTTTTTGAAGATATTTGAGCATAATAAATTTGAACCAAAATAGCTTACAAATGATGTAGTGAGGCCTCTCATTTATAGATTTTTGCAAATATCTAAAATCAACCTAAACCACCCATCCTGAGATTGAGATGTGTGTTTGAGGATTAATTCAATTTTTAGAATTAAGTTTGTAATTATCCTCATCATGACATTGGAAAAAGGGGCAATTAAGAGGCATGGAGGGAATCATGGAAGGAATTGATGAGACATGAAGGGCATGAATCCTAATATTTTTGGCATTTATGGCTTAGGGATGTCTTCCCAAGAAATGAAGTCACCTAATGATGAAAATAGTTAATATTCATTTCCAAAACAAATTATTTAAAAAGTTTCCATGGAATTATTAATCATGCCTTGATTTGGGTTAATTAGCTCTTAAGCATGATTAAGCACTTTATGCAAAAATCACTTAAATTGATCATAATACCTTATTATTGGTCCAAAATTTGATTAGATGAAAATTAGAAGGTATTTTTAGATGCGTTGGAATTATATTTCTATTTAGGATGTTACCAAAAAAAATAACAAAGGCATGCATCTTGTGTAGAATATTTGATAAGAAAGAGCAATCTAGAGCACCCAGATACAAAATTAGCATTTTGACTCGAAATGATTTGATCAAATTTAGCTGGTCCATAAAATGAATTACCCCATTTAGAGATACCCTAACCAAAATTATCACTTTAATATGTCATTTTCACATCATTTAGCATGTTTTAGTATTTTTGGGCCAAATTTTGCATTTTTGTAGAAATTGGTCAAAAACCTAGTTAGAGGTTATCAGTGGCCAAATTTAGGTTTCTACACAAACCACTTAAATCAATCAAAACATCATAAAAATCTACATAAACCTTGAATAGGGTTTCATCTCTTAGTAGATCACATTCACCCTTTAGTTATCTTGTTTGGAGGTCATTACCAAGAAGAGAAACCAAAACTCAACTCTCTGGTTGAGTTTAAACTTTAGAAATTAGTATATACTAGATAAAAACCTGACACATTTATTGTTATAGTGTGTGAAGGTATGGGGTAGGCCACAATACCAAGCCATGCATTTATTTTTTGAGAACCATCCAGAATCAAATGTCTAAGACTGATGACTATAGAGAAAACACACACAACTATTGAAGCTAGAAATAAAAGAGAGTAAAATTGTAATATATATATATATATATATATATATATATATATATTTAGAGTGAGATGAAGATGGAATTTATTACAATGAATCAAATATTATAGATCACTAATCTCATATCTCTAACACTCATATCTTACATAGCTCCTAACTAAGTAGAACAATGCACAAGGCTAACAATCACACTACAAAAATGGCACAAGGGCCATGTAGATCCTCAAGCCTCATTGAATGCTCGAGCTAGTAATGGCTTAGAATGTGCTACCAAATCCTCCAAACTAATCAACACTACTCCACATAGAATGCCTTGAAGAAGAGGCCTATAAATAATCTAGTTGAGTGGGTGGGTAGGTATGTCAACATAATGTTGACATACCCTAAGTAATCTTAACAAGTAATTAGAACTAATTAATCTTAGGCTCATCACTCACCTAACAAAGACCTAATTAGCCTCCTAAGAAATTTGAAGTAAATAGGTGCAGTAAAAACCTATTCAAGGGTAAAACTCTACACCAATACCCCCCCCCCCCCTTAAGCATAGCTTAGGTGGGTATAAGAATCAGGTCCTGGCAACTAAGCTTGATCAGTTACCCAAGTATAAAAGTCTCTCATAAAGAGGAGAAAGGGAAAAAACCCAGTGGAAAAAAAACACCACCACAAAAGAGAGAAAATAAGAAGAGGAGACTAAAAGACCCCTTAAATGATGATGCTAAAGTAGTCAATACTCCAAGCATAGCTCACAAGATGATAAAGGTTGATGAAGAGATCCTCTGTCTGAATATTGTAGAAGCTCCAATTGCATCAAATAATGTTTCTTCCTTTAGGAAAAATAATAACCTGATGTGTATATTGAAAGTCTACCCATTCCATAATGGAAGATGAAAGAAGTAGTACAATGATCTTTGTATGTGGTTTAAATCATATATGTGGCATATGTCTGGTAAGAAAGTGCACAAAATATGAAGGTAATACCACTGAATGAACCAGTCAAAAGAATGGCATGGAACATTCAATAAAATAATGTCCATGTGAAGAGTGGAGCATGGCTCACTAAATGAATAAAGAAAGTCCACAAGAAGAGATGAGTTGTTGATGCTCACAATAGGTGTATTCATACTGTAAGAGTGGAGTCATCTAAAGTGAAAGTCTATAAAGGCTTAGAATGAGAAACAATCTACATAGGAATAACTTTGGAGTCTATAATAAGATGACTGAGGTCTGGTAGAATCTCATCTTATAGTGGGAGCTTGATAGTAGGAAGACCACTATCCACCATGGATATGCCATCATAGGTAACAACATCAAGAGGTGAGAGTACAATAATTTCATAAGAGATAATAAGTAATGGTTTTCAAACTACACTATAAATGAGTCCAATCAAATGAAAGAAATCTATGCACAAGTGATAATACATTCTCAAATAGATGTCAGGATCTACTAATAATGCATCCGAGAATACAAGAGCAATCTATACAAGAAATCACTAGATGGCCATAAGTAACAGTTACAAAAACTAAAGGTGTACATGAAAGAATGTAGGGCCCACAATAAATCTCCTAAGACAATCAATAGTGACCCCTCTTATGTTTTCAATAACAAAGCATGCTCAAGGAAAGAGCAATATGTGATTATGATCAAGTACCAGTGCACATTCTAAGAATGGACATTAGAATTAATTGAAATGGGTCCACACAAGTAAGAGAAATCAGTGCATGAGTGGAAAAACATGTCTTAATGAATGAACATTAGACTCAGCTAAAAATGCATCCATAAACATGAGTAATCAGTGTAATATCCACTAAATTGGCACAAATGAAAACTATAAATAGGATAAGGAGGGTGTCGAACTCTATTGATAATGCATCCGTATGAGGAGAAGTAAATGTGTGAACAAGTCAGGTAGCCACCCCAAAATTTTGACATTTTATAAAGTAGTGCACTCTATAAGGAAAATTGACCCAATGCATGGGAAATAAGAAAATAGACAATTTTTCAAAAGATGGTACTCAATTTTGAGTTACCATTTGTAAGATATTAATAAAATGATTTCTCATAAATAGGCTTATGACTAAAAATATGTACTTAAAACATTAAAAGGGTATCCTTAGGTGAGGTGAAATGTGCCTTCCAACCACTCATTGGAACTGACACTAAATAAGGAATGCAATGGTTTTGTTTGTGAGGGGGAATTGGCTTCCTGCCAACCTAGGTCTCAGCCTTCATCTTCATCGAATGAAAATACAAGGTAAATTTACAAACCAAGAAAAAATCCTTTACAATGTCTTGTTTTTTAAATAAAAAACAATAAAAAATTAGCATGCCCACACATCATGTGAGAACACAAAGGCGGCCTCTATAATTACCCCTACAAAAATGTTAGCCCCCAACAAAAGATATTATCCTCCACTTGATCAAAAAATGTCTACCACTTTATAAAATGCCTTGCTTGAATCTGTTCACCACTAACATAAATTGAAACCCCCAAATTTAAAAAAAAATTGGTCTACTTTAATAAAGTGTCTAGCATTATTCTTGAAATAGCATTAAAACTAGTGGTGGTAAGTGGAAATTATTGGGAAGACTAGTGGATGAAATGGTGATTGGATAATGAATGCTGAGAGGGTGGATGGAAAGAGCAGAAAGGTTGTTGAACTATCAAAAAGGATTAGTTATCCTACTCCCAATATGTCCTAGATCTCTACTACATGAGATGAAATGAACTAGAAAAGACCCTATGTAGGTCCAGGTAAGATCAAGATGTATCCAAGAACACTAACATGTCTATGAGGGTTTTAGGAAGGGTCATAGGATGGTGGAAAGTGTAGGAGGAGGCATGGTTGGGGTTTGAACAGGCTACTAGAGATTTACATTTCCATAGGAGTAGACTCCAATAAGATCAGAAAGATCAAAAGTCATATCACCATTATTAGATCAAAAGAACTGAAAAAAAGAGGTTATTTATATGTTAATTCTTCCAAGTTGATGTGGAGAGTATGAAAAATTAGATCTAATCCTAAAACCATCCTAAAACCTTCCAAAAAATACTATTGATCATACACCTTGCTTGGTGGTGAAGGAAGATGACAAGGGGCAATTTTGACCAGGTAGTCTAGCAAGTTGAAACCATGGATTTGTATGAGCACGTAGAGGAGTGTTTGAGTTGTATAATAACACATAGTCTGTGCCTTCAAAGGAGATGACTCCATATAGGTCTACAGATCTGGTTTTCAACACACTAGATCAAAGAAAAAATTCCATAGTAAAATCAATGTAGCAAATCTAATAAGCTTTGATGTAGCAGTAAGTCTGAAATGCCAAACTCAATAAGAGAGTATAGATTTGGTCAATACCTTTACACTCAGATAGAAAGTAGATCCAACACCTTCTCATCCAAACATCTTATAAAACTCATGTAACCAATGCATAAAACCAACATACCAATAATAACTTAGATTTTTTTTGCAAAAATGACCCCTACAATTTTTTTAAATCCTAAGTTTTTATAGATTTTTAATTCAAAACAACCTCAAAATTTCATAAACCCTCTAAAACATTGATTAAGAATAGAAAACAATATACTGCTCAAGATTTCAATAATGAACAACAACAAAAAATCTAGTGATCATTACTAACACCTGAAGCTCTGATACCATGTGAGAATCATCCAAAATTGAATGTCCAAGACCAGTGACTATGGAGAAAACACACACAATTTTTGAAGCTACAAATAGAAGAGAGTAAAACTACAAAAGATGTATTTAGAATGAGGTGGAGATGGGATGCATTACAATGACTCAAAGCTTACAGCTCTAATGCTCATAGCTTACATAGCTCCTAACTATGTAGCACAATGCACAAGGCTTATAATCATACTACAAAAATGGCACAAGGGCCATGTAGATCCTCAAGCCTCACTAAATTCACAATCTAGTAATGGCTTAGAATGAGTAACCAAATCCTCCACACGACTCCACAACACATAGAATTCCTTGGAGAAGAGGCCTATAAAAAGGTTAGCTAAGTGGGTGGGTAGGTATGTCAACATAATGACAACATAATGTTGACATACCCAAAGTAAGATTAACAAGTAATTATAATTAATTGCTCTTAGGCTCATCACTCACCTAATAAATACCTAATTAGCCTCCTAAGCAAGCTAAAGTAAATAGGTGTAGTAAAAACCTATGCAAGGGTAAATCTCTATACCAACCAATTTCCAACATAGATCCTTTTGAGAGCCTTAAACACCTAAAACCAACCATAGACTTCTTTTCTAGTACATATTCTACAAACCTAGTTCTTCTTCACACTTTCCAACTAAGGTATAAGCCAAAAGTGAGATAAAATGTATCCTAAGATTTTAAATGCACTCTAGTGTATGTTTTTGATTGCCTTGAGATTTTTTATTTTATTTTATTTGTTTCTTTTTTGAGTGGTGAACTTTATTTTACTCCTTTTTATTTCTGATATGGTTTTTACTAGACAATAGTTGAGTAACTAAACCAACTAGGAACCACCTTCCTCTTCTTCTTCCTCCATGGAGTATACCTCAGATGTTGAGGGTTCTCCCCATCCTTTAATCAACCTTACCATGCCTTATATTGTTATCCAAGGTGATGTATATTTTTCCACCCTCCTTGATAACAACCTCATGTCCCTCTAGCATTACCTTAACACCCTATCTTATTATACCCCTACTTCAGTTCCTCCTAGTGATCCACCTTATGGGATGCCTCCCCATATTATGGGAGACACCTTTATTGCTACCACCTCTACCCAACCTATGATCACTCAAACATCTTCCTCCACCAATAACCCATCCACTACCTTTATCTAAACTCAATCAAAAAACCCAACCACTAACCAAACACCCCTACATCAACTAATAACCCCCCCAACATAGATACAACCTCACCTTTTTTTACCAATACTTCACCCACCATGGGGATGTCTTCTACCCATAGTGCCACTATTCCCCTTATCACTACCAACCCACCAATCTCCACCCCACTTCAAAATGTTTGATTTATATACCTTCTACCCTTCCACCTATTAGTACTAGAGTTACCACTCACCCCCAACCATTTAACCCATCCATACCTCCAACCCAATCCATTTTAGTTCCCCAATCTACCAATTCTATCATACCTCCAAACCCACCCACATAAACTCTATAAATACCTATGACACCTTACCTATGCTATGTTCCTAATCCACAAGGATACATAAATCCAACTTCCACCCAACCTATTGTGCCTATGAACCCATATGTGGCACCTTATACCCAGCCTCTTATGCCCATTAACCCTTATGTGGTATCATCCTAACCCTCAATGACTACATACCAACATGTCACATCTTCTCAACCTTCTACCAATTATACATATATTGCATCCACCCAACCCTCAAAACTTACCATATAATAATAAAACTCCCCAACCCTAAATATATTTGGTCAAAATGTTGATGGACAAAATGACCAACCTAAAGTCATCTATCTCTGGGGCTCACAACCTCTTATCTTATGACCAAATCTATAATGAACATATTCACCCACCCATCCCTATCCAAACTTACCCTCCTCATTGGGAACTACCCAATTTTTTGAATTCCAAAGCAATGAGGACCCCTAATAGCACCTTAGGTCATTTAGACATGCATGTTACTTGATTACCTATGATGATTCTATCCTTCTTTGTACCTTCCCCATATCCCTATCCAATCCATCTTTGGACTAATACAGTGTCATAACCAAACACTTTTTGTTCTCCTTCACCCAATTGACTCAAACTTTCTTAGATCACTTTTTGATAAAAATCTTCAAGAATATTTCCATCACTGACCTCTATTCTATCCATTAATTTGATGATGAATCAATCACTAATTTCATAGCTCAATGGAGAGGTCTTATCAACTAGCTCTCTTTCTCTTTCCCCTAACTTGAGTTGATTAAGCTTTTATCTTAAGCTTGTGCCAAAAACATCTCTTCCACTCTATAGTTCAAACATTTAGAACCTTTTATGAGGCTTTCATCATGGTATGCAAACTATAAATTAGATTCATCAATGAGGGGAAGTTGAAACTAAGAAATAAAAACTCTAGCTTCAAATCCAATGACCCATCCCCATCCAAAACCACCAACCAATCTAACCACCCTAGCACTAAATCAAAGGTAGCTACAAATATGGTTGTCCTTAAAACCACTCCACCTCTAATTTTCAAACAACCCAACCAAACCAATTGTTCTGAGTCCTCTAATCAATAAACCTAAAATCAACACTAGGCTACCCTAAAAAAATACACTTCACTAGGGGAGTCATATGCTTTAGTTTTGCATAAGTTACTCAAATCTAACATCATACAACTTATCTCCATCAAACCTCCTAAATAATTCAATGCTTCTCACCCTATGCCTAGTTGGTATAATGAGATTGATCTATGTGCTTTACATTGTGTCATTAGACATGACATTAGTAGGTGTAACACCTTCAAAACCATTGTCTAAAACTTGATTGATAAAGGAGAACTTGTATTGCATAATCCAAATTCACCCCCAAATGAGTCACTTAACATCTTTCAATATCCTTTTCTAAACCATGCCCCCTCTACCAACCACAATGATAACAAATTATAATCATCTCACACTCATGAGGTCCATATGGTCAATGTAATTATCAGTGAACCTATCATTGAAGAAAAACTACCTCAACTACCTCTTTATCCACTCTACTTATTAAAGTAGTGGAATCACCCCCTATTCCTTTGGATACCCAAATAAAGGAAACAACCATCCCATTTCCTTCACTTGAGGAGGTGATGGACTTACCTTCCTCCCTCATCATAGACTCACCCACTCTCTCTTTGAAAGCCATTCCACAATGAGAGATCACCTTATCTACTCCTTCCATGGAGGAAACATCGTCCTAAATCTTAGATCCTTTCATCAAAGACAAGGGTGAATAAATCATTCCCTTACCTCAACCTATGGGCCTAATGTTTTAATCCAATGCCCAAGGAACCAAACCAACTTATAAACCCTTCTCTAGACTAGTCCAAAACCTAGAATGCCCTTCTCAACCCAATACGGATTGAGCCACCTTTTGGCACCAGCTTGGGCTCCCATATCAAAACAAGCATAATAATTTGACCTCACATTCATCCATCCCATCATAAATCATACCTAAAATTAAAAGTATAATCACCTCAACCCCTTCATCAAACACCTCTCCCTCTAAAACCATGGAAGAACCATCCAAACCATTTCCTTCTAAAATTATCAATTTAACTTACACCTCTCTAATCAAAACTATCAAGAACCTAGGGATGATTCCTACTTATAGCCTTATCCATCAATATTTGAAGTTTTAATTAAACCCATCTAGTCCACCAAATAAAACCTTAACCAAACCAATCAAGATAGTGGAGTCACCCAAACTCCCACCTAGAACTAGAACCATACCACCCATTTCCATCGTACCTTCTATCTTGGGACCCCATCCTTCTTCCATCCCAGGAGCACATCCTTCCATCAATAAGCTAAATCCTCTAAAATCTACCCAAACTAAATTTACTCCCTTTTTCATACCTTTACCTACCCCCTCCAAAACATCAAACTCCCCATCATTTTTAACCAAACTATATACCTTTACCTACCCACCCATCTCCAAACCTTCATCATCTTAATCATCCACCTCTAAATATTCAAACTTTAAACATTACATAGAAAATACATCCAACACTAAGAAATCTTAATTAAATCCAATTACCAAATCCATTCTACCACCCCACAACTTCCATTGTGAAACCTACTTCTAATAAGGCTCCCACCCCAAAAAATAAAAGCCCATCACCCTTAACACCTTTTCTCAAATCTTATTTGATCATTTTATAAAGGTTTTTGTAAAATTAATCCTTAAACCTACCACCTATAAAACCCTTTGACCCTTAAAGTCCTAAACCATCTTGGTTCAATGACAGTTTAATATGTTAATACCATAGGACACCTGGACATGACACAAAGAACTAAAAAATTCTCTAAGCACTTATCCATAACTTATGGGATGGATATGATATATTATTAGATGAAAATATCTTGTGACCATTATCAATCCAAACACCAAACCAACCTATCCAACACTTACCCACTCCCCCACTCTCATCTAAGAGTGAGGAAGAACTGAAATAGCCTTTTATCCCAATGCTTCCCATCATCCACACTATCCATATGGTCACCCGATCTTGAGCCCAAAAAAATGATAATGGAAATGAGAAAGTGTCCATTACATGGACATAAAATTACACCCCTCAACCTTCCAAATAGACTCAAGTGCCTTCACATTCACCAAAACCCAAAATATACATTTTGGGTTGCTCTCCCTCTAACCTTTTTAAAATATATCTAACAAGTAATTATGAAACAACTTCACTAGAAATCAATTAAGATGAGCCTATAAAAACTAATCAATACCTCAACCCATCACTTCTAAGCACTGATAGAGAAACTATAATCTATATAGGTCCAATTTGAATACCCTCAACCTCTTACAACCTTTGTATAATCCCTTTGACTTTCTACCCTTGTCACATTAAAGGATTCATAAATACCTTTTATTCATCCTAAAAATCTTGATCCTCCTCTCTTCATCATTGAATATATCAATCAAACCCACATAAAAATGGTGATAATTGATGGGGGATCTAGTATTAACATTATCTCCTTTCATGCTTATGACTAAATCTAGCTACCAAAAAATATCATGTAAGAACCACAATAGTCTTAGGTTCTTTTAATGATACTATAGCCACAACCTTGGGAACAATCATCCTCCACATATACTTGGGACCTCACACACATTTAGAGATATTTTATTTCTTAGGAGAGTTATAATAAATATTATTTGGATTCTCTTAGATCCATTCCATGAGTTATCTCCCATCCACTTTGCATCAATGTGTCAAATTTGAACATGAGGGTCAGGTCATCACTATACAAGCTGACCCTAATCCTTTCACATCTTGAAACATGAAATATTGATCCAATGATGTTATTCTTCCTCACTCATCCACCTCACCACTAACCAAAAAAAATCCACCCCTACCATCGATGAAGCTTTAACTAGCTCATTTATCCATTCTTCTCAGATCCCCATAGATGACCCCTTGGAACCTATGTTCCAACATATATCACTGTGAAGTATCATCTTTTGGCTTTGGATGTCCTTCCTAATCATCAAGATTATGGTAATCTTGACCATAATCTTGGTTATGATCCCAATATTAGAACCATCATTCCTTTCAGGCTTCCCAACCACCAAATTAATTTCATCTATGGGGGACTTGATCATCTGCTTCTTGCTTCCTCTACCACCTCTTCTACCCAACCATTTACCTCTAATTTCTCCTATTTTAACAAAATATAAATTTACAAATTATACCTTTATAGGTTTTATTGTAAGAGATTTGACCTTAGTCATTATAAACATAGACCCCATGAGTTACCTCTGATCAAAACCTAAAACCCTTGTGAGTTAGTTGTCCTTGGGTTCATCCCACTAAAAGAATCCATTGAGGAGGATATTCCATCCTCACCAACCCCATCTCTTTCAAATTCTAAGGATTTCAAAACCATCCCTCCTAACCTTTTTTAGTCAATACCATTAGTTTGGGTCCCTTAACATATAACAAGGGAAGCCAAACTAAAACCTTTCCTCTAATTCATCCTAAAATGGTAGAAAATGATTCTCCTACCATCCACACCATCCAAGATTGAGATGATGCTTCTATTCTCACATATCTTTGTGTGGGGGATTCTTCCATCCAAAAATCCCTTCCTCATAAAAACTAAACCAATTTGAATGAATCCACTATCAATGTCAACTTGGGTACTCATGATAACCCTCACATTATAAAAATTGGTCAATCCTTAGATTCCTTAGAGCAAAAGGATTACCCTTCCTTCATGACTAAAGCATAGAATTTGAATGGTCTTATCAAGATATAAATGAGATAGATCCTTCCATATCCCTCCATAACATCATCATCCCTCCTAAAACTAATCCCATTAGGAAAAAGCTTCATAGGATGCACCCTTGTATCACCCTTCTTGTTAAAGAAGAGCTTCAACACCTCTTATTTATTAAATTTATTCAACCTATTGACTATACCAAATGGGTTTCCAATATAATTCCTATCACCAAACCCATGAGGGGACTTCACATCTATGTTGACTATTGTGACCTCAACCTTACTTGTCCAAAGGATGACTCCCCTCTTCCTAACATCAACCAAAATTTTGAACTTACTACTAAACATGAGATTTTATCTCTCATGGATGGTTTTTTGGGATATAATCATATCTTAATTTCCCCTAAGGATTATCATAAGACTTCCTTCATCACCCCATGGGGAAACTTATGCTATAGGGTCATTCCATTTGGTCTAAAGAATGTTGGAGTAACTTGCCAACATGTAATGACCTACATCTTCCATGATCTCACCCACAAAACCATAGAGGACTACATATATGATCTCCTTGGGAAATTTAAATAGCTCAAGGATCATATAGAATTTCTCAAGATTATATTTGAGCACCTAATCCATTTCCATGTCTGACTCAACCCCAATAAAGTTATTTTTAGGGTCCCATCTAGAAAGCCTCTTGGCTTTATCATCTCTCTTCAAGGAATCAAAGTAGACCCTGCCAAAGTCAAGGTGATCTTCAACATGCCACATACAACCCAAATTAAGCAACTCTGAAGCCTACTCTAATCCATCCATTACTTCATCTCTCAATTATCAGATAGACGTTAGCCCTTTCACCATCTTCTCAAAAAATATACATATTTTAAGTGGACTAAGGACTATCAACAAGATTTTGATTCACTTAAAGATTAATTTCTTTTACCACTAGCTCTTGTCCCTCCTAAAGAAGATCAACCCTTCTACCTTTATATCTCTACCACTAACCATTCATTAGGGGTAATGCTTGCTCACCATGATGAATAAAACAAATATCAAGTTGTCTACTATATAAGTTGAACACTTGTAGAGTATAAAACTTGGTACACCCACATCGAAAATATTGGCCTCACCTTAGTCTTTATGGCTTCCAAAATTCATCATTACCTCCTAAATCACAAAAACTTTGTCATCACCAATACTAACCCACTCAAGTACATGCACTCTAAACCATACCAAAACTAGTGTATGGCTAAGCGGCTACTGATCCTAGCTAAGCTTTACCTTGATTTCCTCACTAGAAGTCAATTAAAGGGCAATTCATTGCCAATAAATTGGATAAATCTCCTTTTCTAGACAACCAACCACTTTCTCTTGCATTTTCAAATGAGTCTATCATAACTCTTTCTCAAGTGAATGTCACCTACCAAATGACCATGTTCTTCAATGGATCAAAGTACCAGTGTGATGGGGGTGGTAGTGTTATTCTCATACCCCTCAATGGAAAATATCTTCCTCTTTCTTTAAAGCTTGATTTTGAGTGTACCAACAACATGGTTGAATATGAGGCCCTAGTAATGGGTCTCCAAACTGCTCTAGCTTTAGGAGTTAAGATGATCGATATCTTTGGTGATTCCCAACTTGTGGTCAACAAGATCAATAGATCCTACCAATGTAAAAATGATGTCTTGAAAAAGTATAAGTGCCTAGTAGATATACTTTAACATCATTTGATCGTTATCTTATCCAATATTTTATGCTATCCACTAATAAGTTCATGGATACAATGGCTTCCCTTACTTCTTAGATCCCATCTAAACCTTTTGATTCTAAGATCTTTGTCACCATTCATCATTTTATCACACCCTATTACATCCAATCTGATATCCCTATATTTTGTATTATGGAGGAATCTTTGTCAGACATTTGGTATGAGAAAACCTTTGACTACCTCAACCTTAGCATCATTCCTCCCAACCTCTCTAATAATTTCTAAAGAGCCTTTGTTTCAAGTAATTCTCATTACACCATACTAGGGGGACTCATTTACAAACATGGTTTCAATGGCCTCCTTCTCCATTGCTTACATAGTCATGAAGCTTCTCATGCTATCAAGGAAATGCATGATGGGATCTATGGGGGACATTTTAGTGGTCTAGCTATCACTAAACATATCCTTTTCATTGGCTACTATAGTCCCACCCTCAACCAAGAATGTTGTGATTATGTGAAGAAGTGTGTTAAATGTTAATAGCATGCTAATTTACGTCACAATGGGGACTATATCTCATTGGGGAAATCAATCCTCATTATTCACAGTAGCATTACTCCATCATCATCACCATCGATTATTTCACCAAGTGGGTGGAGGATATTCCTCTCATCTAGACCAAAGATGATAATATAGTCAACTTCATCAACCATCACATCATCTACCACTTTGGTATTCCCCATAATATCATCATTAATGGAGAATATTTCAAAAATAAGTGATTCCAAGGTATTTATGATGCATTTGTCATCAAGTTAAGCTTTCACTCACCTTATTATCTACAAACAAATGGACAAGCATAATCCTTTAACAAAAACCTCCATAATGTGTTAACCAAAATGGTCAATGCTTCTAGTTGGGATTAGAATTTTCACACCCCTTTCACTTTGTCAGACTATCACACTAGCATTCAAACATCTATGGGTGCTACCCCTTTCACTTTGGTCTTTAGAGTAGAGGTGGTCTTGCCTCTTAAAGTCTAGATTCATTCTCTTTGTATATCCTTATAGGACATCATTTCTAAGAGTGACTATCATCAAGAGTGTCTAGCATGACTAGAGCTACATGATGAGCATTGCCTAGCTGTGCTTAACCATCTTTATGTCTACCAAGATTAAATCAAGAATTATTATAACAAGTAGATAAAAGAATGAGAATTCAACATTGAATACCTCATCCTAAAGGAAAATCAACATGTGATAAATAGGATAAAAATAAGTGAGGCATGTTTGCTTTCAATTGGCTTGGACCCTACGTCATAACCCACAAGTATGGATCAAGAGCTTATCACTTGTCCTCTCTTAAAGGAAAAATAGAACATGTACCTCTCAATGCTTCATACCTATGTCCTTTCTTTTGTTAAATAGGGATCAAACTCACCTTTTGTCTAACTTAAGCTCATCCCTTGATTAATGAGATTTTCACCTTCCTCACACCTTCATCCCATCCCTTTGAGGATAACCAATTACCATATATAACCATGTGATTAAACCATCATAGCCATATCCTAATCTTAAATATGGGTACCATGGCTCTACACATGGCATGGTTCTCATGTATACTTTTTGTCCCTAATTAGATAGAATCCCATGGTCATTGTCTCTCAAACCACTCCTTTCACCTATCATTAACCTTCTTGTACTCTAGTTTTTCCCCTCATAAAGGTAAAACTCTTAGCCTATATGGACTTTTCCATGTCTAGCCTATCATCAAAATAATTTGGGATAACAAAATATTGCTTGGGTCAAATATCTCTAACAAGAAGACTACTCCCTTGAAGGATAACTAACAAAATGAACAAAGCCAAACTTAGACCACTCCCTTAAAGGATGGCTAAGTAAAATTTGTCAAAATAATCATTTGAATCTTATCACATTGATCAGCTTCACAAACCTATCAAAAATAAACAATAAAAAGACCTTATATCAAAATCAAAACAAATTATCCTAAGAAAGCTACAATCAACTTTCATATATAACATCAGTAGACTTCCCACATTAATTAGTCTACACCTTGCATTAAAACATGGAATTGTATATTATGGTTCTTAGGTCACCTATAAAAGGGGAAAACTAACCCATAAAAGGTTACACTACCCTTCACACCACCTATCACCCATTTCCCTTTTATACCATCTACAAATCAAAGGGATTCCTGAGCCTTACTTGACATGATATGATCAAGACACATTTTTACTAGCCAATGCATGGTAATGTGAAGAATTCAAAGGGCTTATATTCTTTAGGCCAATCTAACTTCAATTTTATTTTATCCTTACCAACAAAAAAACATCAGGCCTTTTCCTTATCCTCTCATAATTGGTTTATGTATTCACTTAGATGTATGTCTCACGAGTTTTCATCTCTTTTCTCACATTTAGTTGTGTTATCTAAATTACTTTATGTTTTATCATCAAAAAAATAACTATAAATCATAACATCACATCCATAATCATAAACCACATCACATATCCATGATCATAACCATAACCATAAACATCATAACCATATATTAAAAAAATCATCACATCATCAAAATCATGTATAACCATTTATCATAAACATCATCTATAATCATCACATGCCTAAGCTAGTGAGTCTACATCTCATAATAATAATCATAATAACTATAAGCATTTAAAACATTAATCATAAAACATAAAATCATATTTATATATCATCATCACATTATATACATCATGTCTCATCAAAACAAAATAGTACATGTAATAATGTGCATCTATTTCTCAAAACATATACATATCATTGCATTGGCTCACATTCTGGTATCAAAATAATATACACCTATACATATCACATCATAACATATTCCCCTTGGGCACCACTACCATTTGGTGCTTTCCCCCCTGAGGTGCCTTCCTATCTAGCTATATATGTGACCCACTAAACTGGTGTTGCCACACTGGCACCACCGACCAAGATAGCTCTATAATCACCCCATAAAGGCTCAACTAGGTAATTAATGAAGACTATCACCTCATAATATCATAACTCATGTACAGTGGATATGTATCTATGCATATCAATGTTCCCTATTAGACTTATTAGTGTTATTGCTACTCTTCTAGTCTTTCTCAGAGCATCTCACTCTTAGGTGACCTAGACTAATATAGCCTTATCTTTATCCCTCTAACCCATCACAATGGTTATCTAACCCTATAATATATCCACCTATCCCTATAAATTTGTGATTTATGCTTATGCATTAGCTAGTGTCACTCCTTTTTGTCTATTAGGGCCACCTCCCTATATTTGTACCTATGGACCTCTAC
Organism: Torreya grandis; assembly: GCA_037957365.1. Taxonomy (NCBI): domain Eukaryota; kingdom Viridiplantae; phylum Streptophyta; class Pinopsida; order Cupressales; family Taxaceae; genus Torreya; species Torreya grandis. Next base: position 151,316 of record JARHVA010004709.1, read on the forward strand.
CAGTTGGGTCCACATCCATAAGATACCTACCCTCAACATCCCATATAAAATATACCATTGCATAAAGGGCCTGATACTACATCATGTAGCCATCAACAAAACTTACATCATCAATCTTTGCTCTAGTAGGTAGCTTCTTGTAATTAAGAACCATCTTCACCAGTTGTGGTTGTGGAAGAAAAAACTTAGCATCCTCCCATCTATACCTTGGGAATGGACCCAAAAATCCCCTATATCAAGCTAAACTACCTACAAATCCTATCAAAATGGAGGAGCTTAGTCTTACCCTCTCTCCTCCCAAAAATCCACCAATAGTTCTGCAATGATAAAATATTTTTAGTATAGTAGGACCACCTCATAAAGCTAACATATGGCCTCTAAACCACATCTTCAACCACCAAGGCCTCTAATTCCCATCTAAACCAATCAATATGTCATACACCTTCTCTAGGTCCTATGAATTCATAATCACTCCTCCACTATATAAAACCCACCGTAAAGTCTTAGGCATATCCCTCCCATGGCATCCCCATCAGCCTCAAAAATTAAATGTGCTCATAGGCCTAGTAGTGCAACATAAACCCCATACTGATGTCATATCTCCTATGAGCTTTGAACCTCCACAACTACCTATATATCTATACCAGTAGCATAAGTGCCCAACCAAACACTATGTAACTGAGTAACATCTTCACCACTATGCCCAATAATAGATATGGTAACCTCCCACTACTTGAATCCATCACCATAAAACATGAAACTACCATCATCATTATAGTCATCATCCTTCAATCATCTTTAGTCCTCTGATATAAAGGTTTATAGCTAAAACCTCTAACATGACACCTAGAACATATAATCATCACCCTATAGTTGTTCCATCAAATCATCTCTCTTCCCTCTCAATGTGATATATCAGCTCCCCTAAATAGACAATCATGTGATCTTATGTATATCCTCTAGAAAAATAATCATCTCACTAGTTAGTAGGAAAAAGGTGCTCATGGCCAAATCCTATCTCTCGATGAGGATCATGATCATCACCACATCTCATAGCATGTGATGGTAGTGCATCATCACTCTAAGGCTGACCTCTTTTATGTGCACCCAATCATAATCCATCATCCCATGATAGATCTCTACAAATATTTGAGGAACCTAATCTTCTATCTAGATCTGATCTTGTACTTACACAATTAAATATAGTGAACACACTTAGTTTTCTATAAACTACTTTGCTCATGGACTTTACCCTTTTTTACCTCATTCATCCTACCTAATAATACCTATTTTCTACATCAACCTCTTTTTAAACCTACCTCACACCCCAACTACCCTTAGCATTCCAATACTATAGCATTTTAACTCAGTTATTACCTTAACCTTTTATCAAAAAAACTTGACCATTTGGTCAAATTTTGATGGTCACTATGACCACCAATGGTTAGTTATCCATTTATACTATGGTCTTTAACTATCAATGGTTAGCTATGACTGTCAATGGTTGGGTATGATTATCAATGGTCATTATGTGTGACCGCTAATCAAATATTCCAAACCCTATCTACCCAAAACCTTACCAATAACTCATATCTAAAAACTAACTACCCTGAATTTGTCTTCTACCCTACCTACTCTCCCAATTTCAATTTTCACCTATAAATTTTAACAATAATAAACAAAACTTAAAACTAGTTCAAAACCCAAAACTTGCTCAACAAGGAAAATACCAAAGAAATCAAACTCAAACACAACTAAAATAACCTAATAAAATTAATCTATCAATTAAATGCATCCCCTACCTCATTCTTCAACTATCATTAAGGAAGAATCCTAGGTCTTATTTCCTAGCCACATCCCTATCTACCTGGCATCCTTGATCAACTCAATAGTCACCTTCACACAAATCTCATAGTCAGTAATCAATCCCACCTCATTAGTAATCTCACACAAAATTCCAAATATGCAAGCTCATAGAGTCAAAAGCTAAAAATATAATGAGTGAAAATGACTCACTATTTTTACTTTTGACCTCCACACTTTTAAGGTTTTGTACCTCAATCATTGATGGTTAGGGTAACCATCAACAATTGTATTCATGACCCCTAATTATTGATGGCCAAGATGTTAGCCTTTTCAAATTTTGGCACACATACTTGAACACCCACCTTTGGAGACTACCTTCTCTATCTACCATAAAATCACCCCATCCACCTTGACATTGGACATTTTGGCCCTAACTATAGCATATTTTTCACCACCCTTGCCTTGGTCCTTTTGACCATAACAAACAATATTACCATGTTAAACATTTGAATTTTTAACACCTAGTGAACACTAAACCATTTGTGTTTTTATCCAGAGTACTTCCTACCTTGGATACCTATGAAAACACTAACCTTATTTAGGAGACTTGATAGGAATAACCCAATAAACTATGCCTAATATTATGGCCTGGTTACCCTATCACATGTCCTTCTAGAACCGACCTTATTTTTTTTACCAACTATGACAACTTAGTCTATGCATGATCTTGGCTCTCACATGTATTCACATTTTGTGCACATGTTTACACTTCAAATGCCCAACCACCATTGTCACCAACCTCATGACTCACCATACACTACTTGTCAAACTTATTCTCAATTTGGTTTCACCTTATCCACTCCCCATTTGAGGGGTAACACCTCCTCCCATGATCAGGTAAACTAAACCTTTGAATTGTAATATATTTTGGTTTTATAGCTCATTTACACAAATTACATAACAAAAAGGGGGGAAATGTAGACACTAGAAAACCACACATGATGGTTCTAGATGTTGAAACACTTCTAGATCAAACCATTACCTAACCTCTGACCATGACCTAGAGTTAAGTTAGCTAACTAGCTAAACTAAATCACTCACCTACCATTTTCACCCCATTTGACCTTCAACCCTCAACTATCGATGACCACCTTGAATGTCGATGGTCAAGTCCCTACCACCTAGAACAATCAAACTCAGTCCATGTGCGAACCCAAACACATCATAATTTAATAAATGCAGTGAGCTAATGCATCAAGAATTAAAGTTGTGAAATGAGTTTATCTCCATTTAGAACATACACCTCAATTTATTTTGCCTATAAAATATAGGAGGAGGTTAAAAAATGATCTAGAGTTTGATTCATTCATCTAAAGAACCAAGAATTTTAGCAATCAAGTTATCAACCAATAGTCATTAGGAGATTCTAGCATCAAGAAATTCTTTTCATGTCTTCCCTCTAACAAGTAAGCAAATATGATAGAGATCCAAACCTCTACCAAAATTATTCTTCATGCAAAGTACCATTACTCTACCCAAATCATTTTAGATTAGTTATCAACTATCAAACAACCAATTAAATATATTTCTGGTTTTCAAATTTTGATTATCTAGTTTCTGACCTAAACCCTTTTGTATGATATATTTTGACCTCCTATCCCAAACCAAACCTTTAACAATCTATTACTTGATCAATAACCTCATCAACTCAATCTTTTTGTAACACTTCTCAAACCCTCAACAACCACTGATGGTCACCTTGATTCTCGATAGTCACCTTCAACCATCGAGGATCACCTTAACCATCGATGGTCACCTTGACCACCAATGGTCACTATGGTAAGAAAAAATAGAAAGCTATTTTCACCAACTTACCCTCAACCAGATCCCAGTTTCTATCTCTCTATTTGTTCACAAAATCTCAACCTATTTTTTCAATCCAACCTTACCTATTTAGCATTAGTGTTGACCCACTTATTGTTATAATTAGTTTATTTCCTTTATCAAGCATTTATTTATTCTTTCATTCTCTTTTAGTATTTTAGATCATTTGATGAAAGTATTTCATCTTTATTTAGTTTAACTTAATTGTTCTAAGATAGTGGATTGATAGCTTCTTAGTAAGCTCATGCTTCTTAGATCTAGCTAACACTAGGCAATCCACCTTGCTATCCATCTAAAAACTCCTTTGTTTTAGTATTTTATTATCTACAGGTCATTTTTCCCAAGACAAAGAGGATATATTAACAATCATCTGGATCATGTGTGCACAAAAAAATAGTTTCTTCTACCATACCCACATTTAGTTTCTTACTTCTTCCATTCCAATAAAATAAACAAAAATTGAGAGAAACACTACTTATTCATACAATTTTATTTTTATATTAACACTTAAAATCATCCCAAGAGTATGTATATAGACAAAATTCAATGGTACGATGCAACCTTGTTAGTTTTAGGACTTTGACCATTATACTTAGTTATATTTTATCTTTTTATCCTTTACTTGCTTGGTCTTATTGAGTCTAAAACTCATTTTAAAACCAAAACACATCAACCAAACACCTTCATTATCCACCATTTTATTTAGATGAGGCATTACACTGAACAAATAAAAAAACTCTTTTTGCCTTATTAAAGTCATCATTTAAAACATTATGTTTGTATTTCCTAAATAACATTGTTATTTTGTCCATTTGAGTCTAATTTTGCAAAAATCTTCAAGTCCATTTTTAATTCAATTTTAGAATCTCACTTTTTTAAGTTCTAGGTCAAGGTGTTAATCAATTTACTATTTGCACTTGGTTTGAGTTAACTTGGGTACTATTACCCATTTAGGTTGAAGTCTATTATATATACTCGTCATCCTTTTTTATCATTGTGGACTTAGGTTATCTTACGTTTACTCATGCTCTAAGTCCTAAACCATTTTGCTTCCTATTACCATGTGGCAAAATTATGCTACCCATTTAGTTTTAGTTTTATACTTATGATTTATTATGTGTTTTCACATCTTGAGATTCTTACTTCACATTTTTACCTTCCTCATCAGAAAGACTTTCTTATAATTTTATAGTCACAACTTATCGAAGTTATATCTAGATTTTATAGTATTGACCTATATTTGACATAAGTTTATTATGCTATCTTTAACTTTAGGTCTTAGAGTTGTCATACCCTCTTCTAATTTGATGATTTCAATCCACCAAAGTCAAGTAATTTCATAGCCATTTCTTCTAATCATGTGGTACTATGCCACCTCCTTTTAATATAGTCTTATTTTACCTTGTCACTTGTTTGGAGAAAATTAAAGAACATCTTTTTAACATTTATACAAACACATTCCAAATCTTGGAAAACATAGAGAATAATATTCTAAACAGGATGTAAAGGTATACTCATAGTGGGGTCTCTTATGACCCTGGTTATGAGTAAGAGCATTTTTATGATAGACATGAGCACTCTATCTTGTTTAACGATGTCATCCTCTTTGGGTCTATTTGTTAAATACCAATCCAATCCATGCTGATTTTTATAGGTCATCCCCATCCTTCCCCTTCATCTTGCATGAGACAACAAGATATGTAACACTTGAAGGTTACCATTTTAGGTTATCCTCATTTATCTTGCATGAGCAACTAGGCTCTGCAACACTTAAAGTTACCATTTTAGGTTATCATCTTTTGACTTATGTGATAAATCATGCTCCATAACACTCTAAGATTACTATTTTAGGTTACCCTCTTTTGTCTTGCATGACCATCCAAGCTCTGTAGTGTCCAAAGGTCACTATACTAGGTCCTCCTCCTTTGGCTTGTGATATCAGTCAAACTTCACAATACATGGTAATTACCATTCTAGGTCCATTACCATTATTTATTGATTGTATTGTTGAGGAACATCAATTACACAAACTAGTTATTATTGATCCCTTATTCGATAGTCTAATTTTTAGAGAACTCATTATTAAACCATGAGCTATTATTTATCTAGTACAAAATATTCCCCACTTTAAAAATTCTATGTGGGTCTTTGATCCAAAATAAAACCAACCATTACCTCTTCAAGAACAATCTATTAAGGACAAAAATGTGTTTAAAGTTGATATTCTACAACTAATTATAAACCAAGATCATGATGTTATTGTTGAACCTCCCATTTATGATGAGTTAACCTATGATGAATCACCCTTTGATACTTTAGATATTATCAAGGAGTCTCACTCTGATGAACTTTTTTTTATTGAGTCACTTCTTAATGATTATAATTTCCTTTGGGAAAATCATTACCTCAACCATTATCCTATTGTTAAAGAGCCTCACTCCTTTGACAAGCCAATCTTTACAGAGTTTTCTCTTGACTATTTTCCACTCATTGAAGAATCTTAATTTGACAAGACAATCTCTTTGGAGTCACCCCTTGAGTGGTTCCCTCTCTTTGAGGGGCTTCACCTAGATGAGATAGTCTATGTTGAACCCTTCCTAAATGAACCTATTTTAATAGAGCCCATTATGCCATCACAAGCCATTTTTGTCCAATACCAAGCATTCAGTAAAACATCATTATAGAAGCATCCACATCATATGAAGAATCAACAATGAATTTAGGTTTTACTCTTTAACTAACATCAGATTTAACATTAGAAGTAGAATCAACATTAGTATCAACATTGGATTTAGAGTCCTTTGAGTCAAAATTAGCTTCAAAATCAAAATACAATTGTGGTGGTTGTTACAACATTGGTTACACTTGCCTTGCAAATCAATTTTAATATATTTATGATCCTTATATAATTTTTAATGATGATTACTTTAGCATTAACAAAATTTATCCAAGTATATTCCATGATTATTTTGATACCTTTCATCATTCCATTATCACCATCTAACATAGCCATTATATTGACATTCCACCTCCCACAAGCATCGATTAGGATTGATAGAATCACACTTTGTTTAATTACATCCATGCCAACATATCAAGCATATAATATCAAGGGGACCAAGAACACATTCATGCAGAAGAAGAATAATTTATTAGTGAGACATTTTCAAAAGTGTTAGGGGAAAATCAAAGCTCAAAATCAGCATCTTGTAGTGAAACCTTTTTTAAAGCACTAAAAGATAATCAAATTCAAAATTCAATTCTCCTTAGTGAAACCTTCTTGAAGTAATTATGGGACAATCAAGACAAATTAATTTGTGAAAACCTATTTGAGGTGCCAATAGCTAAGCATAAAGGTTCTTCTCTACTTGATGAAGACATTATCAAAGATTTAATCAATATAGCCTCCAATATAAAACATAATTAGATGGTATCTACTCTCAATATCAAATAATATAAAAATTTGATGATCCTATCAAGAGAATATTCAAAAGTCTTTAGACCCACCATAACTAATTTTTTGTTGAATCTAGAATCAACAATAGTGTGTGTGCCTAAAAATCTTGATATTGTTTTTTCTACCAACCATTATGCATTACATTATCATCCACATTTACATTACCAACTTATATCAATTATCCTATGCCTAACATTATTTACCATCCCTAGATGCACTTTTATTTATAGAGGCTACAAGACATCTTGTCTCGACATTTGAAAGAAGTAGAATAAATGACCAATGAAGATCAAAACAACATTTTTGGAGTTCAAATCTATGGTAGGTTATTGATAGAGCATATATTTTGAAAGGGTATGGGCCAATAATTTTTATGATTGATGATTTTGGGTCTCTCATATTTTGAATAGAATGTGCATCTCCATGTTAGTAGGAGCAGTAAAACAATTTTGTATTTGCCATTTACCATGTTATTTCCCTTGCCTTGTGACTTGGGGGTAACCCTATTGCCATTTTACATCATTTCATTCTTGGCATCTTATACCATTGTGTCCCATTTACCATTCCCTTTTGATCGACATTGACTTGAGGTCCTTTGGGACTATGTAGTTAGCACTCAATTTATATTGAGGTTAGCTTGGTCACTTTAGCCACGCTCTCATTATTTTGCAAGAAATTTTCAAGTTTGAATGCTCTCATTATTTTGTGAGCAAACTAAGCCCATCCTCTAACCATTTTTTGAGTGAATGCAATCATCACTTAGGGGTAACCCTTTTGCCATTATAGCCAAGTGTCATCTTATCATTTTATTTATACCACATATTATACCATGTCTTTACTATTTACTAAAGCTTATTTTTAGTCATCCTACCCAACCCATTTTTGATCTTGGTTCTTTTGTTTTTTCTCACACTTTTTGTGAAGAGATTTTGATCTAGTATCAGTAGTTTTAAAATTTTGTGTCTAAATGATAGTCTAAGGAAGTAGTGTGATAGTGGAATTGGCAAGATATAATTCATTGATATCTTATCTAGTGATGTTGATTATAACTGTCTGTAGGAAAATCAATATTTCATTTGGTACCACTGATTATAACTACCTTTGGGAAAATTAGTATTATGACATTTCCTAGTTATAATCACCTATGGGAAAATTAGGAATAATGCCTTTTTATCATGCATTTCTACATCAATTAGCTATTACTATTATTATTTGCCTTATTGTTTGCCTTTATTTGAAAACTTATTGTGACTTGGTCAATTTTTCACCACCTTTTATGTGGGCAAAATTACAATGACTTGAGGTACTACTAGGACTATGTAGGTGATGCTCAATTCATGTTGCATTAAACTCAATCCTTTATTCCCTTATGATCTATGCATTTTGAAAGCAATTTAAAGTTGTCATGTTTTTACCATTTTATGAGTAATCATTTAAATGCACTCACTCTTTTACGATCCCATTTCCTTATTTTCTATATAACATCAATCATGTTTTTCTTATCATCATTTTTATTCTATCCAATTTGATGGGATAGCTACATTTGGCCTTAATTTTATGTTAGATATCACATCCATTAAACTATGCAGGTAACATCCACTTGTCTCGAACATCTAGAGTCAGCTCAGCCATCCCCTTCCTTTTCTTATTTTCCCCCATTTTGTTTTGTGTGTGTTTATTTGATTATTGTTATTTTGGTATTTTGTGTTACTATTTTATCTTATTCTCTTATTTCCTTTTCCAAGTACATATTATTACTACATGTGGATCTTGATTATTTATATCTTGATTTCATGTTGTTTATTAAGTTGTTCTTGCTTTACTTTTATACATTCTTGTTCCTACTTAAATCTTGATTGTTTATATCTTGATGTTAAGGTTAATTGCATTTGTGTTTTGTTTTTATATTTGTTTTTTGTTTATTTAAATGTAAATAGTTTTAACTCTGATAATGTTAGTTTTTATCATTATCCTTAGTTATAAATATTAATATTTTAGACAAATCATCACAATAGAAATACAATGTCATTATAGGTTACTCATACTTATGATGCATAATTTCATTTTGATATTGTAAGCACAAATTTATTTTGATCCAAAGTCTAAAAGTCAATATAACTCTGAAGAAAAGATCTCAATGCACCAAAGGATACACACCAAACTCTATGAAAGATGTGCATCTCTTGGCATATATTGTGAGTCTAATTGAACAGTGTTCCATAGTTATTCTATTTTCTTTCTCATTCCATTTTATCCCATTTTTGGGGTGAACTAAATTGTATTGAGGTCCATTTTTACTATGTAAGCAGTGCTTGGTTAACTGACATATCTTGGGTTAGCTTGGCCACCCTCATTCTTCTATTCATCTATTTTATCACTTTGTGAATCCTTGTATCCTAGGTTTTTTATGGCTTATTTCATCATTAGACCCTTGCATATGCATTTGCACCCATTCATATTTAATATATGTAGTAGGTTATATCATTGAGATATGATTTCCAATTTTCCCTATGGGGGCACAATATTTAGATCCATTATCAATAAAATCAACTTAACTAGGGTAAAAATTAATTATCAATGATTAAAATCAGCCCTACTAGGTAAACCTTAATTTATCAACCGATCACATCTTCTCTATAGGGGCACATTATTATTTACTTTTTAAAGAGAAATGCTTTTATGTTCCTTCTAATTCCAAGATCTATATATTTTAACCTCATTATAGTTAGTTTCAAAGTATGAAACTTGTCTCAAGATCAATCATTCCCTAAGCATGTAGCTTTCATCCTCTTTTGGGTGTGTCAAAGTGTGTCGCTTATATTTTAGGATTGAATTCTTCCCATTTCCCCCCACCTTGTGGCCCATTATATTCTATTATATTTTGATCATTGATAATAAATATGTGCAAGCCTTAGCTTGTATGTATTTAATCTCATCCATGGGTTAATCTCACTCTTTCTCTCTTTTTGAGATTCCATCCCTCTCTTTCGTCATCATTTATCTGCTCTATGGGTGAGTATGGGCCATTTCCTTCCAACTTCTTCTTGAAAAATATTTTCTTTGAAAAGACATTACTTCACCTAAATGTATCACTAAGCCTTTTCAAATAAGGGCAAAATTTAGACATCCGAATCCTAACACTATTATGTTTAAATTGACAATCTTACTCAAAATTCACTTCAATACATAATTTAGGCCAAAATAACTTAAACACGCTAAATGGTTTAAACTTGTCACTTATAAGTGTTGTTTTATACTAATGTATCAATGAATAGGGAAATGCATTTTATGTGATTACTAACTTTTCTTAAATCATTTTGAGTCAAAATGATAAAAATGCAATTTAACACTCTGAACCACTAAATTCTCTTAATTCAAAAGCACATGGCACATGTGTGTCTTATTTCATGTTGATAATGTACTAAATTTAGTATTCATTCATACACAATTGACATCTTTTTATAATTATACTCAATTCAAATTATGACCTAGTAAATTAACATTTCAACCAATTTTATTAAGTGAGCAACCAATTTCCAAAGTATTTCAAAAAAATTAATTAATCTCACTTAATCAAATTAATCCAAATCAAGGGTGTAAGTGGAAAATCCATAGAAGTTATTGAATATTTCTTACTTGTAAATTCATTTCTAAATATATACATCATCAGATGACATTATCTATGGGGTGGTATCCATAAGCCATAAATGGAACAAATATTTGGTTTAGGGCTTTCCATGCCTACTTAATGTCCATTTTTACCAAATATTAATGAGAATATTTATGGATTGAGCATCCAAACTTGAATTGATTCATGGCCACACATATTGATCTCAAGATGGATGGTCATGGTTGATTTTAATCATTTATAAAAATCTATAAATACAAGGCTTCTCACTCATATTTTGAAGCTCTTTTGGTTTAAACTTATTATGTAAAATTATCTTCACAAGACATTTTTATGTAGTGTTATTAAGCTTAATTTGTAATAGGATAGCTTCATCTATTGGCTCACTTTGATTAAATACATGAGCCTAGTTCATTTTTGCATTAAGAGATGATGGATGAGCAAGCTGTTCATCATTGGCAAATACTTGGAGCACCAAATCAAGGGGGAAATCACATTTTGATACACACTTGGAAGAGGGATGCTCTTGGGAAGGTTTGTTGGTATATTCCTTCTTTCAATAAGTCTTATTTTTCATTTAAAAAACCCAATTGAGGGAGTTCGATTTGTGAGTCATCTTATTTATGATTATTTAAGTTTGATTTACTAATGCATGATCTAACTCACTTTGGATTCCATCTCTACATCTTTAATGGGTCCTTAACCTACAGCCTCACACACAAAGTTGTTAAATGGTGCAATCATTGGGTTATAATCTCATTTAGTTTACTAATCTTAGTTTTATGATTTACTTGATTTAGTGAGTGTTATGATAGACATGTGTTATTTTTAAACCAAGTAAACCTTTCACCCAAACCTACACACACATATATAGATTTTTTTCACATATCATCATCTTATATATCCTTGCCTCATCACATCCTTATCATCATCATCTTGTTCATATTATCCTTATACATCCTTTTAATTATCACATACTATCTCCCATCACCATCTTGTCTTAATTCCATCCTAGTCTAGTCATATCCACCCATAATTTGTCATATCCCCATCACTTACATATCATAATCAAGTTTTACCATCCTACCGTCACATATTATCAAAGTCCAACCTCATATTCTTCACTTAGCTTAACATTAATCATCCCTAACATCATATTTATCACTTAGTCCACCTTGTATATAACTAATCTTGATCACCTCCTAGTTTAGTCTCATCCCTCCACATCACCTATATATCCTAATCACATATTATCATCCACATCTTTTCCTAAATTGAAATTATCCATAACTAATCATTTATCTTGATCTTGTCTTAACTAGTCACCTTATCAACCTAGTCCTAATCATAGTCCAACCCAACTCATCCCAATACTAGTTATCCCATCCAGTATGTAGTCATACATTAGTACTCATCCACATTAGCAAATAGGTCTTTTGACTAGGGTCATAATCATTAGCTTTCTTATGTATAATCAAGTTTGAGTCCTACACATTATTAAAATTTCATCAACCTATTAATCCAATCATCACATTTTATTTGAGTCAATCATCTTAGTATTGATCTAGCTTAATCTAAATCAAAATCAATCTCTTGGGCCAGTCTATCCCCTCATCTAATATTAGATCTTATCGTAGCTTACTTAGTCAAATCTAATCCCCATTATCAAATGTCTAGATCATATCCTAATTAGTCTACTTAAATATTACCTTATCCCATCTAACATATCATATCATCGAGTCAAACTTGAGATTAGACTAAATCAAGCCTTTGTCCAAATTTATTTCACACATTCCATCCTCATCCCTTAGTATTTTCATTCAATCCCCCACACTTGATGATTGGGTATGGTGAACTACATCATCCATACTTTCTCCCACCCTTATCTATGAAATCTAAACCTATTTTTTTTAATAACTTGATTAAATAATGCCTCATTTCCAATATGTATATGATCCTTTCTCATCTCCTTAGGATGAGCACTCCACATCCTATAGACTTAGACCCCATCTACTTACCATTACATCTAGTCCAAACCCATCCACGTGAGTCCCATTCAAATCCTCCTTACACCAATCATGTCTAGTTATGTACCCCTTCCTATACTAGCAAAGGGAATCTTATCTTGGCCACCTTGTCTACTTCTAGTCCACACACCCAGTCACGTCAACAACTATATGATCTAAAGTCCAATGCTTCCACATATAAGTCAAGAAGATAAGAGAACTCCTATACTCCTCTTCCTATATCCTTATAAGCCCTCTTCCAAAAACTTGTTTCCACTAATATGATGGTCTATACTCTCATATGACATCTTAATCCCATCAAGCCTAAACCCTCTTGGTATAAAGATAACCAATATTGTCCATATCATTAAACCTAGGGGCATACCAGTAATTGATGTTCTAAATTTCAAGAGTATGTCCAAGACTTCATTGACTATGGTGACATATAAATAGAGAATGAATTATATGATTACACATCCATAAGTGAATAATAAGAGTAATGCTAAGGTTCCATTCCTAATCATGATCAATCCCTTTCCCTTCCAAGCCAAGGTCAAGACACCACATTAATATTTCATGGTCCCCCCATCTTTGATAAATCTCCCATTGAAGATGAGTCTATTCCCCATGAATCTAGTCCTCATGATTCCTTTTATGGACCTATTTCTATTAAATCCATTATTCTTCCATCATTTTACTCTCATCCACCATATCAAAAACCTCATGTTGAGAGGTCACATGTGGATAACAAATATTCTACTAGTAGTATTGCATCATATACATCAGAATCAACATTAGAGTTAATAAAAGTGTTTTTTACATCAGGATCATGTTCAACACCAATATCTAAATCAAATTACTCATCAAAAACATCATCCCTCATCAATATTATAACAGCTAATGACTATGCCTCTCTTTTTGATGATATATCTATTTTGGATGCAAATCAATCACTAGGCATATCTTTTGATCCCAATCAGGATGATGAAGTCATAACATAGTTCTTGTAAGCTTTATCTATCAAAGATAGTTAGGGTGAATCTGATCCTAATTTGGAAGTGTATGCTACAACTAGTACTAGTGATCCTTTTGCTAGTCTTGTGGAGATATTCTTTGATGGCAAAATTAGGTCTTCTAGGAAAACCTATGAGGACCCTACTGACCCATCATCACACATTGACCTCATGTTATCATCTCCCCTTCCTTCATCAACCATGGATCCTTTCCTTCTAATCAATGATCATTTAATCACCTCCCTCTATAATAATGGACATGAACATCCATCATTGGACCCTTCCTTGAGTAATATCATATGTGCCACAAATACAAATGTCTAAGGTCATATTCAAAAATTTGTAAATAATGATCAAATAACCTTTGATCCAAGCCTAATCCAAAAGTGTCTTCCCCTAGTGAAGCCAAATATCATGCACTAGGGGACCATCAAAGTCAAAATAATCCTCATCTAATTCAAATATCAATCTCCTTTCATGAATACAAATGTTAGGCACCAAGAAGTAGCCAAGATATAATCAAGTCTAAAAATCAAAATAATGTTGAAAGTAGTATCATGATGGATAATAGTCCTTCAAATAATAGAATCATATAAGAATTGAATAACCAAAGTGTGTTGGATCTCTTTCAGTCTTTTGTCATATAAAACTAATCAAATATAAAATTTCCAACATCTCCAATGATGTGTGTGACTATTAGTCCTAATCCCCAATCACCCATCACACCATCCTATCATGATCCTATTATCCATTCAAATCCAATACCCCACCATCAAAATCAAGATTTAATCTAGTGCATAAACTCACATCATCCACCTAGGCAACATTGTCTCTTATATGGGTAATGAATATACTTGGCCTAGATATTTTGAGGGGTTGTAATCAAGAATCAATAAAGGTCACAAGGACAATAACACATCTAGTGGTGATGACATGATCCCAACATTACATATCTCAAGAAAAGGTGTTAGATAAAGATAAAAAAATTGTCAGCATTCCTTCATCTCATACAATAAATCAATATATCATCAAAAAAGTCAAAATAATTTTAAAATAAAAATAAAAATAAAAAATAAAAAATCATTCATCTAGTGTTGAAAACTAGTCTTCTAGAACCTTGGGCAAGTACCATGATGAAAACTAGTTTTTGGCATCATGGTAAAATAATCTATTTTCCAAATTATACCTCAATAATTGGGGGAAAAATCCATCCATTCCATCCACATAATATCCCTTATCAATCTCATTCATT
Organism: Torreya grandis; assembly: GCA_037957365.1. Lineage (NCBI taxonomy): Eukaryota > Viridiplantae > Streptophyta > Pinopsida > Cupressales > Taxaceae > Torreya > Torreya grandis. Next base: position 166,362 of record JARHVA010004709.1, read on the forward strand.
TCATTGTTTTCTATCTTATCCTTCTATCTATTGTTATTACACATCATTTGTCATAATATTGTGCATATTATTGTGTCCCTCCTCTCTTCCAGTCATGACCTTCATAAAGGAAAGTAAGGTGTATTGAGAAAGTTTCTAGAAACATCTTGGCATAGCTTCCAGTGGACACTTGAGTAACTAAACATCTAGCTCATTCATGATGTGGTCATTGTCAATCTCTAGTCCATTCCTCAAACATCATCCCATTTTCCACATTGCCATCATCCTTTTATCATCCCCTCCATTATTCCATCCATCCTTATCCCATTTTATAGGCTTAATATCCCATTTTATAATAATCCCATTTGTATAGTGTACATACATATCACAAAAAATACTAAAAATTAAAAAATCCACAAAATTTAAAAATACCTTAGTCATCTTATTTTATGTCATCTTGTCTTATGTCTTACATATCCCAATCATCCTATCTAATGCCTTATCCATCTTATCATATTGTCTTTTCATCTTATCATCCTAATCATCTTGTCCTATTATCTCAAACATCCTTATCCTAATCCTAGTCCTTCATGTAGTCAAAATTCATAGCCTTATCCAAATAGTTTTCCTCATCCAAATCACTAGTCTATTCCATTTCCATACCCTCTCAAATATCCTATACTTAATACAAACTCACATCATCATCATCATGACCAACTTAGTCCAACTCATCACCTAATCAATCATCCTCTCAACTCTCATATAGACCATTAGACAAGACACAATGATACTGCATGTAGATACTTATGTGTGCTACTTGTATGTTCTATGTTGTTTGACTTGTTTGCATCATGTCTATATCATGTTTGTATTATGTTTTGTTTGTTTATGTTTATTTTTATTCTTGAATCATATCTATTGGAAAATGAATGAGGATGGTATGATGACACCAGAAGCTATCATGATGCTTTTATGTGCTCTTGATGATGTAGATTTTTTTATTTACCCATTTTAAACACTTTATCACCCTATCCTCTTGGTCATACATATATCATGGGGCATATTTCCATGTTATATATTTAATGAATAAGTTAGACTATGATAAGCCTTATTACAATAATGATGGATTGATCATTTCTCATAATCCATTTAATCATCTTACTCCCATCATCAAATTGATCATCCCAGTCCACTAATCTAGTATCAAATCATTCCTATGAGTCCTTTTATCATCACTTCCATATCATCTAACTAATCATCTATCATTTATCTAGTCATCCACATCTAACATTTCAACTCAACTTTCAACCCAATTATCACACTTAACATATATATATATATATATATATATATATATATATATATATATATAAATTAACATGTCCAACAATCATCATCACCCTAATATCATAATCCATCATCATAATTATCATAATTTAGTCTATCTTGTCCTCTATCATCTATTCTTAGCTGATAAAACTAGTTTAGATCTACATAGATTCGATAGGTAAATAATAAAGAGAGCATAGAAATAATAAGAAAACATAGGAAATATTTTAAAAACAAAACTATTATATTATTAACTCTCCTAATTATTCATCTAGGTCATTATAACTTTATAATAATATCATTCCTATAATCATGGAGATTATCTCTCCATCAAACTCTCACCCAAATCCCTATGAATAACTCACACTAACAAGTAGACTATTAAACAAATATATTGTTATCACAATATATTAGAATAACCAATCTAATAACTAACTCACCAATATATATTTATCTCTCAATTAATATCCAAAATCATACAATTTAATAAAATAATTCCTAACATCCCCCTCCCTTAGTTTATATATGGTGCAAAACATTCACATTCTCACCTACAATATGCTCACCCATTGTGGCATGCCATATTTCACTCATGACCTTGATACAAAGAAAGGCTCACTCCTTCCATGGTTTTAATTAGGTTTACCACAAACCTTGACATGAATATAAACCTCCTTCTATCCATTATTCACTTTTGATGGTTTTATGGATCTACCATAGACCTTTTCAAGATCCATCAATTGACTTACATTGGTGTTTTCTATTATTTCACTATGTTCTCACATTATGGAATTATGTTTGGAATAACACACAAATTACATTACTTGAATAGGCATGTATTTCTATTCTTATTTTAAAATATACAAACAAATTCTAAAAATATAAAATATATATATGAACCACTATAGCAAGAAGTGCCCCTTCATTAGTGGCTAATGAGAGGTGTAGAAAGCCTCCATCATCCAGTGTCATCCAGCCTCCAGTATAAGAATTCATTTACTCAGTAAGAATGCCAATGAATCTTAGATGTATAAATTCAAGGGGTAATCCCTTCATAGTTGGGATATATTTGACATTTTACGTTAGAATTTCGCATACAAGTGATAATACATCCTTTTACAAATAATTTTTGACATAAAACTAACACTTTAACTCATTTTTTAACATTTTGACAATATTAACAAAATGACTTGAATTAGACCGACACTTTATAATTTTTTACCTATGAAAAACTTTATTGACTTTGACTCTCATGAATTTATAAAATTTATTGACAATAAATTTAATCCTATTAATTAAACTTATATTTACCAATGAATTTTATTTTGACTCTAATATTGATATTGATAATATCAACTCTTTGTTAATGAAAATCATAACCTATAAAATAATAGTGAAACACTATAAAAAAAAATACTCAAATTTTGAAATTAATGATTTCCTTTTCATAATAAAAGATTCTTAAATCATGAAAAGTGACTAATGAATAACTCAGCCTACCCTCTTCAATATTTATAAAAAGACTAAAAAAAGAGACATAATATAATTTAATACCTATAATTTTGATTTATAAACCATAGGTGATGGAAAATAATTTACATGAATTAAGGTGATGACTTATACCAACACAACAATCTTAACATCAAAAAAATATTGATAAAAAAAAGAGTCATAAAATAGTAAACTTATTTGAACAATAGACGGAACCTGAGAAAGAATAATAGGGCAATGGATAATCATGACAGTATATGTGAAATGGTACAGGTTGGCATAATGAAATACAAATAAAATAATTCTTAAATTCATAGGTTTATTAGTATAATTATAAAAGGATGTGACCGGTCCACTCATTCTTTCCCATTTGATTTCTTTAGTAGACATCACTACATGTCTTCTTCGACTCTGCCAATAATTTTCTTTAGTTTTGATGGATAGATTTCATATAATGTTGAGCTTGGTATAATGTTAATTTGGATAACTCACCATCTATCTCCTCTTTTATATATAAACTAAGATCAAATCCATCCAAATTTTTTTTTTGAATAAGCAAGATATAGGATGCACAAACTTTTAACTTATTTTCCCATAATTATCAGATGTGGGTTGTGCTATGATGATAGGAATAAGTTAATAATTTTTGGTGTAATCATTGCTATCATTATTTATGATAGGATGACCATGTAACATATCTGTATTATCCCTAGACACCACTCATAAAATAAATAGATGTCAATCTAAATGTTGAGTGGATCAAAATTGAGTTTCAAGCCAATAACTATGACTAATTCAAAATTATATTCTTCCAATAGTTGGTTGCTTAGTGATTTCTCCACATTCAGGCATATTCAAACAAAAATAAGTAAACATATATGTTCTTAAAAAAATGAAATATTGAGCTTACTAGTACCAAGTCAAATCTAACAAAAAAATCTATGTAGACTAGACATAGAAGACTATGAATTCCTCAAATTACTCTCATTTTTGCTTGCTCTGATACTAGATGATAGAACTAGTTCAGATCTACATATATTTTATAGGGAAATAATAAAGAGAACATAATAATAATAATAAAACATAAGAAATATTTTAAACATAAAACTATTATATTATTCACTCTCTTACTTATTCATCTGAGTCATTACAACTTTATAGGAATAACATTCCTATAATCATGAAAATAATATCTCCATCAAACTCCACCCAAATCCATATGAATAACTCACACTAACAAATAGACAATTGAATGAATATATTGTTATCACAATATATTCAAATAGACAATATAATAACTAACTCACCAATATTGTATTTACCTTTTGGTAAATATCCAAACTCCAATAATGTAATAAACTCATTCCTGACATTAACTACATTAGCATGAGTTCTCTTTAGACTCTGTAGGTATCACTCATAAGCCAATATAATGATAAAAAACCATCCTTGTAACTATCTTCTTAATATTTTTGTCAATCACTTGCACCTATTAATTGGGCCTGACAAAATAAAAACATCTATCCTTTCTTCCATATCACTAATTGGTTAAAGTTAATGGTTCCCTCATTGACTAGGGGCATGACCAAAACCATGAATTTATCATCATATTTCATTTCATTGATTCAATTTAATGTGGTCCAATTCTTTTATTTTTTCGTTTGGTCACTTGATCATATCATCACCTTCATCATATCACTTGATTTAAGCATTAAGCTACATTCATGACTCATATTATCAAATCTTTGTCTTATCCTAGCCAATAGCTCTCACTTGCATATGTCCTTGCTTGGGATTCATCAAATTCTTGTGGATTTTTATCCTAACACCACCATGTTATAATTTATTCCCCTTTGAAATGTGTTGATAATTATGACACTATCATTTCCCCTCCTTATGCATAGGTCATTATTAGGGGCATCATCACTTTACAACTCACTACTAATGTCCATCTCTTCTTCATCATCAATCTCACTTCTCACATTCCATCCCCTTGTATATTAATTGCATCCTAAACCCTAATTTCCTCTTTAGTGTGGTCATTTGTCTCACTCTTCCCCACATGTCCCTTCAAGGGGGAATCACATCCACTAACATCATCTACTAACATTCATATATGAAATGGTATTCTTTGAATTACCATTACTCCTTACACTTCATCCACTCATAATGCCATTTCAAAGAGGGGAAAAATGTATACACTAAATTCTACCCACCAATTATTCTAATTAATCTCTCTAATTTATCCCCTTTATCCTAATCCTATCCATTTATCTGATATCACCCTTCATTATTATTCATTCACTAACCTTATATCGTCCTCATCAATTTATTAAACCTCATAAATCATGTATTATCTTATCCTAATCTCACTTATCCATTAAATGGGGATTTAAAATTCTCATAACCCACCTACACTATCCTATTCTTGGGCTATTTGGGCAATAATGCCACACCTCCACCACAACATTTATAATTAGTTTTGAAAAATTGTTACTAGTAAAATATATTTTAATATATTTATTATTTACTAATAAATATATTTTTATTAAAATATTTAATTAAATATTTATATATTTTAATATGTTTATTGAAAATTAATAAATATATTTTAATATATTTTTAATTAAATATTTATTCCATAAAGTTAAAAAATTCATACCATTCTTGTTTCATGTTACATGCATATTAAATCTTTATTTAAAAAAAGATCCTCATGTTCCATACATATTAATTCTAATTATAAAAAATAAAAAGGGGATTTTATGTTGACACATGTCATTAAAAAGACATGGACTTTTATCTTAGCACCAAAAGTATATATGCAAAGGAAGAGGCATTAACTTATACTTGAGTTTTCATATTATGGCATAACAACCTCCACAAAACATAGCATGTTAAACTAAACTCAAGTATTTATTTTATATCATTGAAATATTATTGAATATTAGCACCAATGGAATGTAACAAAGACACATGACATCATTCTAATGTTGGAGGACTAGAGTCTTGGTGTAGAGGCTTGCATGAACTTTAGTTAAGCTTAGAAATATTGATTTAAGCCAAAAAATAAAAATCTTGTTATGTAAATCTTGATCTTGAAATGCCAATCTTGATCTTTACATGTAGTTGGCATATTGGCATGGAAATTTATTATTTAAATATTCTCAAAGATTCTTGACAGGTATTGTATGTAGGAAATATTAACATCAAAGGGTTTATATATGTTAAATCCTATTCAAAGCTTGCATTAATTACATAATTATTGTTAGAGCAAGAATTGTATATGGCCCATTTTTAATGGAATGTCAACCCAAAAGTAAGGAAAACTCCATTAGGGGATTTTGGTTTTGATTGGTTATAGAGCAAACCAAATACAAGTAGTAGGAAATCTTAGAGAGCCAATGCCATTCTATCAAAATGGGAAAAACCCCAATTCAGATAAAATTTGAGTACCCCAGGGAAATTTTTTATTGACCAACCAATGCCAAATAGTGTTGAGAAATATATAAATGTAAGTTATTTTATAAAGGTGGTAATAGGATTTTTGCAAAAAACCTATGGATTTATATAGGGAAAATTACAGATAGAGATATATGGATATAGAGGTATTAGAACCTCCAAAAGGTTTATTTTGTTGCACAAATAGATATCTGGTATGAAAATAAATTATTTACTTAGAAAGATTTTTGTAATTAGTCTCAAAGAGTTTTAATAAGATCAAAACACTCATAGAGTGGACCTAGGGATGTAGCCATTTGGTGAACTCTGTAAACAAATCTTTTATATTATAATTTGTTTTTAATTTCCTCTCTATGATAAGAAATCCTATCAATTTTCTTTTATTAAATTATGGAAGTTTTATAAATTAATTTTTTAGATTTATTAAAAAGGGAATTGAAAATAAAAATATTTTATTTTAATTTAAATCTGATCTAAGTAAATTGTAAAGGTTTTTATAACTTGGATTTTTAGATTAGTTTGGTATCAGTGCTTGTGATCAAGGCCATTGAACATATTATTTAGCAATTGAAATAGTCTTGTATGTTAACCAGGTCTTGATCAAGATGTGGTGAAGGATAACTTGTATAGTTTGATCTTAAAATTGGTGCAAGATGTGCAAGCCGATAGTCAACTATGAGAATAGACATGATTGTGGTAAAATTCTAGCGTGCTTTCCTCAACATGAAAAATATGGTTAAAGAAATATATTAGGAACATAGAAAGGGGAAAGAAGAAAAAGAAGATCAAGATGAAAAAGAAGAAATTATTCTTTCACCTTCATCTTCTAAAAAGTTCTCCTCTTCTATAGATGGAAAAACTATCCCACATTTGAAATCAGATGTTAAATTTGATTTTCCAATTTATAATGGCGAGCTTAGTGCAAAGAAATTAGATAACTAGATCATGCAGATTGAGATATATTATAGGATTCAGAATATTCTTAGTGAGGAATCCAAGATATAGTTGGCTACTCTTTGTATGAGTGGCACAACACTCATCTAGTGGGAGAGTAAGATTCAAGAAGATCTCAAGTAGCATGATAAGGTAATCTCTTCTTGAAATGATTTTGTTTCTAAACTAAAAAAGAAATTTTATCCTTTGAGTTATACGCAAAAAGTTACTATGGATTGGTAGAATTTAATATAAAATAAAGGTTAGAGTGTGTAGGATTATACTCAGGACTTTAGAAAGAGGGCATTAATGTTGGACATTCTTCTATATAGTTTAAAAACATTACTAAAGTATATTGAATGTTTGTATAGTTATTTGAGACATACTATTCTCATGTTTAATCCTTCTAACCTTGATGAAGTCTATGTTTAAGCTACCCATATATAAGATAGGGGTATATGACCAAGGAATGATATGGAAATAAATCTCACAAGCTAGTTGATAATAGAGGAAAATGTAAAGGAAAGGGTAAGGGTATTGACACTAGTAACATATTATATGCATAGTAACATATTCTCAAATAATTAAAAGGTATTTCATGCTTACAACTTCAACAAAAATTGATGAACTAACTATACGATGCCCCCTCGAGGGAACAGTTGGCTCAAGGAGGTCGACAAATAGTCCCTCAAAAGAAAGAAGCAAAATAAGGGGACTAAAGAAAAGAAAATGATGGGGTGAAAAACATAATGAGTTTGAAAAAGTAGTCTAAAATCTATGAGAATTCAAGTGAGATGGTGTACAATGATTTTCCCAAAGGTGGTTACAAGAATTGTACCGTAATCATGATAATGTAGCATGAATACACAATGATTTGCCTAAAAGTGATTATAATCATTGGGCTTCCTTAAACTTCGTCGCCCTTTCTACTTGATATTTTGTTTCATGCATGTGCTTCATCATGTCTCCATGTGTGGTGACGACTTCTCTTACACATTTATGGACATACAGAAACCTTACAAATATCTTTCTAGCTTCTTTCACCTTCAAATGGAGTTCATTGATACTTTGGTTATTGCCTCCACATGATCCTCAACCTATGATTTTAATTCCTTGACCCATTTCACATGGAGTCTTTAATATTTGAAGGTTTGAATAGGTGTTAAGAGTTGTGGACAAGTATTCAATTGCCATGACCAACTTTTCTAGGAGTGGTTACCAAAACACATCAACATCCCCTTCAACTTGTGAGTTCTCTACTCCAACCAAAGAAGATGGAGCTACCTCAGTTAGGACAGCCAAAAAAGATAATAACATGCTCATTTATGGTTATAAAAAGTAAATTGGTGACAACACAATGATTTTCCCATAGGTAGTTATAATCATTAAGAAATGTAGGTGGGATAGTAAGCAATGATTCGCCCATAAGCAATTATAATCATAAGGCCCTGATTATGGAAAAAAATATTGATTTGGCCAAAGATGATGATAACTTAACATAGAGGGTAATGATTAATTGGAATAACCTATTAGTTGGGAGATGCTTGTCCGAATTAACAAAGGTTAAAATTCTTTTGTGGTTAATTACTCTATTTAGGATATGATTGGGATTAAATCAGGATGTCGGTGCCAAAGAGATGTTGGCAAGAATCATGGTATAACATATTTACTCTATCTGGTTTGTTGTAGCACATGTTGTTAGGCATCATGGTATAACATCATGAGGACTTGGCCAAAATATGCATAAAGATTGACTCCTGTAATCCAATACTCAATAGAAAATAAAGCACCAATGATAGAAACCATGATGCCAATGTAGACGTATGAATATGGATGGATTCAAGTGTAAGTGTGAGAAATGAATCACTTAATGAATTCACATAGACTGAATCAAGGCAATAATATTAAAATCAAACAAATAGGCATACAAATAAAATAATAAATAAATAAACAATTTAAATTTAAGCCATATGAAAATTACCCCTATAAAATAGGTGGTAACTTAACAAACTAATAGAATGGGGGAATAGAAGAAAAGTAAGGGGGTGGCTAAGCTATCCCATATGCACTAGGCAAGAGGCCACTACCTACATAGTTCCATGGACATAATATCCAACAAAAACTTTAGGCCAAATGTAGTTTTCCTAGAAAATGAGAAAAAAATGATAATTGATGAAAACAACATAATGGATACAATAGAAGAATAGGAACGGTCTTGAAAAATGGAAATCACATGGGAGAAAAGGACAAAAAAGATGCGAAAACTAAGTGATAAGTGATTTTCTTATAACTTAGTAAGGGTTCCCAGAATCCTTAAGGCAAAGAAATGGTCAATGCTTTTTGTATTTGGTTTTTAGTTTTTCTTAATGGTTTTACAAATGCTTTTGTAATTTTTAGATTATCTCAACTTGATCGAGAATGAAAAGACACTAAATGGTTTAAGATCATAAAATGGAGAGAGCATGGATTAGGTTACTCACAAAATGATGAGAGCATGGATAGAAATGGTGATTGAGTTGACCTCAACAAGTATCAAGAATTGCCTACATAGTCACAGATTAGGACTTTAAGTCATTGTAGTTCTATCTTATAATGGAGAAATCCAACTAATGTAGTAGTCAGTTACAAAAAAATAGGAACAATTGGGATAAAGGCATAGTATGGCCTAGGAAATGGCAAGTTGGTATGTCAAGGCTCAATAAACAAATGTTACCCCTTGTTTTCCCACAGGTTGTTATAACCAGGATATACTAGCATAAATCAATGGTACTAATTTGCCCAAAGTTGGTTATAATTAGTAGCAAGACCAGTGATAATAAAATAACAACAAATGAAGGATACAACTACTAAAACTTATGTCATACTACTCTAAAATACTATTTTGTTTGAAATGCTCAAATCAATTATTGAAACTGATCAGATTCATTGGTGTTGAAAATATGTAACTAATGGTGAAATTAAGGTCAAATAGGCTAGGTAGATAGGATTAAAAACATGCTTGGTTGATATAATAGAATGGTAAAATATATAATTAATAGGTAAAGAGGAATGATAAGAATTATATTGTACAAAGAAGAATAGTGATAAAATCACACAACTATAATGATCCTTATAGACAATACACCATAGTGATTAAGCATAGTACCGCTTGAGGTGAATAATATTCATCAACTCAAGAAGTTCATCTCCATCTGGTGTGTAAGCCTATATGCTCATGATCCATAATTTGTAGTAATGATGAAAATCCCTATCTAGTTTGGTTTGAATTTATCTTTATGCTTCTTCTCACTCATGGTATTCTTTTGGTTTTCTTTAAGAACAATATCTCCAAGTTCAAATGTTCTATACTTGACATGTTGATTTTAATGGCCTTTGAGTTATTTCTAATATGCCTAAATATTTTTGAGTATTGCTATAAATTTTTCATCAAGTCTAGGTCTTGTAGATGAGCTACTCGATAGTCATGATCATCTAAGACATGCTTGAAAGATATGTGTAGAAATGAAAACATGACCTCAATGGGAAGGAGGTCTTTAGTAATATAAAAAAGTGAATATGGAGTGGCTCTTGTGGGTGTATGGTGATTGGTATGATATGCCTAAAGGGCACAAAATATTTGAAGGTGCCAATCATGACTGGCATCATTGATAATCTTTTTGAGAATGTTGACAATGGTTTTAATTTATGCTTCAACCTAGCCATTACCTTGAGGGTAATATTATGTATAAATTTTTTGTGTGATGTTGTATTCAACACATAACTTATCAACATACTTATTCTTTAATGATCTTCCATTATCAGATATAATGTCATAGGGGATACCCTAGTGGTAGATGAGATGGTTGAAAATGAACTTGGAATTTTTTTTTCTAGTCATGTAAGTGAGGGGTATAGCTTCAACCCACTTAGTGAAATATTTCATGGTGGTAAGGATATTTTTATGGCCATCTAAAAATGTAGGATTGATTTTCCCAATGAGTTCAAGTCCCCATGTAGCAAATGGCCATGGTATCAACATTGGTTTAATAGTCTTGGCTAAGGCATGAATCAAATTAGCATGCCATTGACATTTATCACACTTATTTACATATGTAGTTACATTTGCATCCATTATGGACCAATAATAACTAGTACGCAAGAGATTTTTGGATAATACTACCCCACTAGAGTCAGCTCCATATACTCCTTTATGTACTTCCCATAATGCTAGTGTAGATTCTACTGAAGTTAAACAACGAAGTAGAGTTCCATCAAAACTATGGTAATAAAGGGTTGATCCAAGTAGAGTATAATTAGTGGAGTGATGGATAGTCTTTGTTTTATTTTAAGAATATTTTAGGTGGTAAAACATGGTCAGGAAGGTATTTGTAAAGGTCTGAGTACTAGATAGAACTAAGACCAATAATATTACAAATCAACATGATAGTAGAAATCTCATGAGCTGGTGTGAATAATTTCTCAAAAAGGAATTGATACTCTCTAGATTTATCTATTTGTTGAATCAAATATATAATAGTGGCCATGGTATTTGTAGTTATATTACTAGCCCTTAGTATATGCTCAAATTAGATGTCAGCAATCTATTATTTGAGAGTGTCGACCATGGACTTATATGGAACCAAATTTTCATCTTTGGTTTGAAAGTGGTATGTGACTTGATTGATGATTAACTAAGAATCACCATAAACCTTAAGATGAGATATATTCCATTATACCACTTGGTGAACCCCTACAATAAATGCTTCATATTCAGACATGTTGTTGGTATAAAGAAAATTGATCCTGAATGATTTAGGGATTAGATCCCCCTATGGTGTAATAAATAAAAGGCTTTCCCCTAATCTATGTACCATAAATGATCCATAAAAATAAAAATTATATTTATAATCATTAAGAGGTATGTAAATGATGGCCATTATGGATTCATCAAAAAATTAGAATGTGAGTGGCTCTATGTTTGCAAGGGGTTCTTCAGCAAGCTAATCTATAATAACTTGTTCCTTAATGAAATTTTGATTAACATATTCGATGTCAAAATCACTAAGAATCATGATCCATTTGACCATTATACCTTTTAAATCTATTTTAGATAGTAGATAGTTGAGCAGATCTACTTTTAAAATGATCATGGTCTTATTATTCAACATATAGTATGGTAATTTTTGAGGTGCAAATACCATGGATAAATAGGGTTTTTCAATAGCTGTATAGTTGTGTTCATACATGACCAATATATAACTTAAGTATTACACTACATGATCTTTTCTATTGTCATCATGTTAAGCTAGAAGTGCCCCCAAGGCATTATTTATAGCTGATAGATAAAACAAAAATGGTTTTCCTGACATAGGGGGTAATAAAATAGGTAGATTTACTAGGTAATATTTTAGCTACTAAAAATCTATTTGGTAGTGCTTATTCTAGTGGAATGCAATTCCCCTCTTCATAAGATGTGTAAATGGATGAGACTTATTTGCTAATTGAGATATGAAGCATCAGATTGACTAGATCTTGCCTTATAAACTATAGAATTGCTTCAAATTGGTTGGTGGTGGCATCTCTATTTTAGCTTAGACTTTGGCTAGATTAACTTCAATGCCTCTGTAAGACATGATGAAGCCAAGTAATTTTCATGATGTTACTCTAAACACACATTTCTTTGGATTTAGTCAAACTTTGTACTCATGCAGTCTTTCAAATATTATACGTAGCACTACTAGATGGTCAACTTTGGTTTTTGATTTGCCTAGTATGTCATCAACATAGTCTTCAATAATATCATGCATCATATCATGGAATATGATGGTCATGTCTCTTTGATAGGTGGATCTAGAATTATTAAGACCAAATGACATTACTTGATAATAGAATGTTCCCCATGGAGTGGTGAATGTTGTTTTATGTTGATCTTCTAGTACTATTCTTACCTTGGTGTATCCTAAAAATCCATCCATGAGTGAAAGCATCTCATAACCTGTTATGGAGTTGAAAATCATGTCAAAATTAGGTAGTGGAAAGTCATCCTTAGGGTAGGCTTTGTTTATGTCTCAAAAATTAGTATAGATTTTGATTCTTTTAAGATTTTTGCTAATAGGTACAACATTAAATATCTATTTTGAGTAGTCAATGGATCAAATACATCCTGATTCTAAGAGTTTTTCAAACTCTTTATTTACTAATATATTAATGTGATGATGCATCTTATGTAAATTTTACTTGACTAGTTTGGCATCAGGATTTACCACAAGGTGATGTAAAACCAAGGTAGGGTCCAAACCTGGTATGTCAGAATAAACCCATACAAAGATATCTACAACTTCTCTCAATAGAGATATAAAGACTTCACATTCCTCCTCAGTAAGGGACGTACCTAATTTTATCCATTTTGGGTCAAATGGAGTCCTGTTATTTATCTCTATTGTATCTTTGACTATAAGGGTTGAGTTATCTTCTAGGATAGTAGGAAAATACTTGAACTATTAGATGATATCAAGGTCCTCTATTAGGACTTAATCTTCAAATTCTTCTAGGCATGTTGAATCTAAGTTCCCTAATGGAAGATTAGGTCTTGTGATAAAAATAATAAAAAATTCTTGAAGAATTTGATCAAACACTTATTGTTGCTCAAAATTAAACATAGATCCATAAGCAAGTTCATCTTTAGTAGTCTCCTAGTCTAAATCCAAATAAGAATGAACACCCCCATCTAATGGCACCTGAAACAGGTTTTCACCACTAGAATAGACTTTATCTTTACTTTTTCCTTGGTCAAAAAGTGACTCAAAGAGGTTTTCCCTTTGGGACCTCAATGCTTTATTTTATTTTTGGATAAGGGTATTCACTCTCTCTCTAAAATAGGCTTTAGGATCCAATGTGATTGAGAATCCTGATTTATGATCTCCCAATAGAATGTTATCTCTAAGGCCTAAAAAATCATAGAATGCCTCATCATTCAAAAACTCATCAATTAATAAACTAGATTCTTGATGGTCCTAATCTATCTGTTGGGGATAGTATAATGGCAATGGGTTGTGATGAATGACTGGGGTAAGTGTAAAAATGGTATTATTATCAAATAGGTTAGTCTCAACTAGGTCATCAAATATAAGGCTATGATTAGACTCTGCTTTACTGTTAACATCATAATCACTAGTCATTGGTGATGGAATGAAAATAAGATATGTGGGGTTACCCCCAAGTGGTTTAAATCCAAGTCTATAGGGTATTCTATATTTGGTCATGGAAATTGGCTCAATGGTTCCTTGTTGATTCGGTTTGAGGCGACTTCCTTCATAGTCTTGATTCTCCATGATCCTATTAGGAATAAGATACTTTGCACTCTTATAAAAATCATCTTGGTTATCATTATTATAACCATGATTCATCTCCTTCAAGAGGGTCTTTTTCTTGGCTAGATGTTGGTATGAACGTGACTAGTCCTTTATTTTTGATCTTTTGTTACCAAGGTATATGTGGGGTAACTTTAGGTCTTCCAAAGGTTTTTGGATTCTGAGGAAGATTAGAAATATGAAAAGTATCATGCATTAAATATTCTATTGAACCATTATCTAAAATGGTGTAATGATTGGAAGCTTAAAGAGGTGGCATGTGGGAAAAGGAATCCAAGGTATTGGGATCTATGCAATTATCCTCTATAGATCAATAAGTATGGCCTTTCCTTTATCCTAATTAGAACTTTGATTCATGCCATATTCATAATTATAGGTTTGAAACTCATCCTTGAGATGTTTGAAGTCCTCATATGGGTGAAAATCCTAAAATATTCACTTCCATCCCTGAGTGGGAGAACTTGATACATTGGTATAGCCTTAACGGGACTACACAAATCTCATGTAACCAAGGCCTACCTAGAAGCATATTATATGACAACTCAAGATCAAGCACATGGCAAAGTGTATCATGGGTCAAAGGCCTAATGATAACTAATAGTATAATGGTGCCTTATGATTCTCTTTCTTGATTATCATAAGCTTTGATAGTTATCATTTCTATTTGGAGATCTACCATTGTGTACTTAAGAAGCTTGATGAGATTTAAAGATACTATGTTGAGGCCTAATCCATTATCTATAAGAACACATTTCACTTTATGTCACTTTATATAAACTTTTATATATAAAAAATTATTATGGAGTAGGCCAAGGGAAAACATATCACTTTATTTAAATGTGACTTGTTGGGCAGGAGCTAGGTGTCTAACGAAAGCTTGAAATTTATTAGGAGATGTGTCACTGGAAATAGTGGATTGGGTTAAGAACTCATTCAAAATTTTCTTTTGGATTGTTTACATTCACAACAAATTTAAAATATATATTTGGGTTGGTTTTTCCGACAATTATTCTGTAATATCAAACTTATTTTTTGGGTTAATGGTAAATGGCTTATTCTAAGGTTGAATGACTAGTTGGGTAATGGGTAAAGTGGCAAATGGTTGTGGGCCTAGGATGGTAAACTTTGACCTCTAAGTTGTTATTTCAAAATTATGATTAAATATAGGACCATGATTTCTAAAAAATGGTCGTAATGGTGTGGGACCAGATCAGACAAGTCTTGATTGTTGGTGCACTTATATGTGGTCACAAGGCAAGGATGTGTTATTGGTATAAGGTCCAAAAGTGGAAATCCCAATTTTTTAATTTGCATATGTGTAGTACTAGGTCAAATAAGGATTATCCATGTAATTTGGTTGAGTGGTATTGTTTAACAATGGTCAAGATTGATTGGTGCTTGGTTTAGGATTAATGGAGATGGTATTAACACTACCCCTATAATATGACCTATAACCATGTTGTAGTTATGTGCAACTACATGGTAATTTTATTGGTTGTTACCATTTTAACCTTGGTTCTATTAATTATCTTATGTTGTTGGTTTTTATATTAATTTTTATGTTTCTACTAGTTCTACTAGGTCTGTTGATTTGGCCTTTGATTTTGGTACTATTGATTTTGTTGTTGCACTAGTCATGGCTATTTTTATTATTGTTGTTTTTTATTATGTTATGAAAAAGGGTTTTTATAGATGCCAAGAGTCTAATTGGAGGTGGAAGCACCACCATCCAATGTGATCTCCCCATTCTCTAACATATTCTCAATCAAATGCTTGATTTTCACACATCTTCGTAAATTATGTTTGTTGAATTAATGATATTCACATAATTAATTTTCATGGTACCAATTAGGATAATTAATGCCTTGGGGATATTAATTTGGTATAGGCCAATTAATCAAATTAGTGATAACAAGTTTATGAAAAATAGACTCAATAGGATCTCGAAGGTCACTAATAACATGGTGAGTAGGTAATGTTCTTTTTAAAGGAGGGTTTTGTAATGGCAAAGGTTATGGAATTTGTTGCATGGGTCTTAGTTTTTGTTATTAAAATGTTGGTTGGAGAGGTTATCAGGTAGGAGTAAGCTAAAAAGGTGGTGCAGGTTGAATACATGATGTTTTCATTGATTAGACATGATTTGACTTGGTTACTCTATTTCCCACAACATTCCTATTGTGGTTGAATTGATTTGGTCTATCTTGATTATTGGTCTATACTAGTTGTGATGCTTGAATTTGGATTAGATGTTGGTTTTGGCCATTTCCTTTATTTTTACCTTAGTTTTGATTAGTTGAATTAAGCTTGATGAATCCTTTATTAGTGAGTGCTTTCTCAATCAATAAACCTTCGTCAATGATTTATTTAAAGGTATGTGCACACTATAGTTCTAGATGATAGGTTGTTCACTATGAAATTTTTTAGTGAATATAGAAGCTAATTATTTATTTGGTAAACTATGAATGAATTAGCTTACAAGTGCTCTCCATCACTGTATATAACTAGAAAAACTCTCACCATCTTTTTATTTATCTTCCGTCAAATCAACTAATGAAATATCATGCTCGAGATTATAGGAAAAGTGTTGCATAAACTTATCTAAAAGATCACCAAAATTAGTTACTAAATTTTTAGGTAACTTTAATAACCACTCCAAGGCTTGTCCAATTAAGCTCCTCGGAAATAAAAATAAAAGGTAAATATCATTATATGCCACTGGTTGGTATGTGATAAAGAACTTGGTTAAATGGGCTTTGGGATCACCTATCCCCTTATATTTATCAAATTATGGTGGTTTGTATCTTAGAGGAAATAGAATCTATAATTACTCCATATTGAAAGGATAGAAACACACATCATCCAACTTAAACTTTTTAATTTATTTCCTCTCTTGGATGGTAGTGATTGCATCCTTCATTTGTTGTAACTCTTACTCTAAGAAACTTGTGGGAATATTGGCCTAGGCAGATGGTTAGGTCATCACAATTGAAGCACTTTGACCAAGGTATGATGAGGGTATTTATTATACATTGGATCAGTTGGGAAACAAACTAGGAATATGCATATGTAGATTAGGATGTAGTTATTGAAATTGTATGTTTGGTTGTGTGATATTCTGGTTTGGGTTGGTGATGAAGGTTTTAATTGGAGGATTTTGAGGTTGGGATGGAGGGATATAATGATACTATACTTGTTATGGTTGAATAAGGACCTATTGTTGAATATTCAAACCTTGTTGTTGAGTGGGAACTTGTGAGCCAAGACCTTGTCTCTGAACTTATGGTATACTCTACACAAAAGGCAATTATTGCCTAATAGGTATTTGAGAGATATTGGAACCTATTTGTTACATGAATCCCAGTTGGGAAGTGGATGCATGTTGTATTTATGGTATTTTTCATTGACCAACATGAATACAATGCTAATTAAACATTGTTTAGTTTTAAATTAGCATGTTGGTATGTAAATAAGAAGGTAAATTTATACTACCTAATGAGGTGGAACATTAGTTTCCCCTTGTTGAGGTGAAAATATGTTTGACCTTTGTTGTGTTGGTATATTCATTTTTGCCTATTGTTATGGAATGCTACTTGTCACCTGTTGACAAGGAATAAGATTCATCACATTCTATTGTTAAGGCATGACATTGGTTACTAGTTGAATACTTGATTATATTGGTTGTGTGTTTGATGAAGCAACTAGTTGAGGTTGGGGTGTAGAAGCTCCCATTCCTAGGTTTATAGATCTAATCATGGTATTAACTAAAGGCATATGTTTTAAACAAGCTATTTGTGTATTAGTACCACTTTGATTTGGATTGGGCATTACTTACACATTTTCCACTATGTTTTGCTCATTATTCTATGTAGAAGTACAAGACACTTATTTGATAATTGGCATATGCAAAAATTTGTCTACCAAAGTGTTTTTTATAAATTGGTTTAAATTCTGATTGTCTTAACTAGCTATCTCTATTAAAACTCATGTTGAAATAACTAGGTCAATAAGAGGTTTACTCACCATGGTCATCTGATTAAAATTATTTGCTAGATTTAGGTAGGTTTGATATGTTATTTGTATTTGGTTAAATTCATCTTCCATGAGGCTATTTCCTTTATTAGTCATATTAGGGTCCTCATACATCATTTGGACTATAGTTAAAGGATTGCTAGAAGAATCTTATTGACTATACAATATGTTGTGAGGCATTCTTACCATGCTTGGTAAATTTTCATGAGGGAAGTTTGCTAGAAACTTAGCCCCTACTATTATGTCTTTAACCAGAATCTCATCTTTGTTCTCCAATAAATGATGCTCAAACACAAATGGATCATATGTGGAAGGCATATTAATAGATTACGATTATTGAGGAACTTGTTCTTCAACTATGGGTATTGTAGCTAGGTATTGTGCAGTTTGTTCTTGGTCTTGTTTTGAATATGGTGGCTTATTAAATAAATAGTTAGCCAATGGATCTTGGGTTTATGCTCCTATTTGAGTATTATAAGAGGTATAAGGATCTATATCATAAGAAATATTATATGTGTAGGGGTCTTTCACCATTTCTTCTTTCACAACCACATTACTAATACTTGGATTGTACATAATTCCACTACGAGTATAGGAATACATGTTGGGATCCATAGTAAATTTTCTTACAGTATAAAAAGAAGAGAGTTATCAAAACTCCAAAAAGACAATGTCTAAAAGATGATGTTCAAACTTGGTCTAGATTTATCCAAAGGATGGAAAGGTTTATGTAATGATTTGTGATAAAATAAGCTAACATTAAGTATCTAATGTTACATGTCTTATACAATAGAATCAATTAAATGGACCTAAAATTGAAATGCCAAACTCTAAGGTCAAAGTTTTTCAAATAAGTCTAAACTAGGAAAATAAACCATTGCTAGGTCTTTTGGCCAAATGCCATGTCAAAATCTAGACTCAAACAAGGCATGTGCTAGGACTCTTGGCCAAATGGAATCAAAAGCTATACTTTAAAATAGCTAAGTTATTTAATCTAATGGATTTGAAACACTTCTCAAAAAAATAGGAATTTGACTCTTGGACATAAACTCAATTAAATAGGTATAAGGTATGAAACAAAAGGTACTTTAGGGATATTTTTTTTCTCACAAATAATGGTATAAAACTTAGTTCTTTTGATAAATAGGATAGACAAATGTGAACAATGTAATTGTACTAGACAAAGATTCACAAAAGGTATACTCAGACTGGATTTAAAAATGTGTGCAAACTTAAACTCTATGTAAAAAGGTCTATGAAATAATGTTTGAAATGTTTTGGGTAGCATAACAATGCTAAACTACTCAAAAGACATGACAAAATGTTTGTTTCAAAAACTCTCTAAGGCAAAGATGGTTTCTCAAAAATTTGGCAGTGTAACACTACCTTTCTTAACTCAAATGACATACATATCTTCAAAGTTTTTACAATATCTTGAAGGCAAAAAGGTATGTATTCAAATGATTTTAATTGAAATAGGATAGTAGAAAAAAATGTTTGGTGCATAGACTCAAAGTGAAAGTATTTATCACAAAATGACTTAAGTCCATCAAGTGGTGATAATGATTATGGGTCTTAAACAGCCTTCAACCCAAATTGGAAATTAAACCTAAGTTCCCTCAAGTTTAGTTCAAATGGTGAACCCATTTATCACATCAAACCTATGAAATTATGAAGGTATAATTTTGAATTTGGATTATAAATGAATGACTTTAGATAGTGTTTGGTAAAATTCTAGACTCAATTGGGCAACATAATTATGGCAAAGTGGATGATATGAATTCAAGTTTTGATGAACTTTGAACAAGGCAAATTGATGATTCACATGGGTAGCATAACACTTCTTTATTTAAAGTAAAATTAGGAATATGTGTTTTGGTTTATATCACTTGTTCACATCAAGTTTTGACTCCAAAAAAGACTTTAATCTATGAAAAAATTGACTAATTAATCATTCTTAAGTCTTAAAGTGACAAGTTTATTAGAATACATTAATATACATCATTTGAGATGATTTTAGTGTTCATACAAAAAGTAAAATGTGCATTATATAGTAGTATTTTTACACCCCCCTTCTCTCAAATTATAGTACTATGACATAGACCTTGAGGTACACCTTGCACCACTAACACTGTTGTGATAAGTGGGGATTTGTCTAAGAACTACAAATTTTCAAATGTCTAGGTGGATCAATTGCCCAATGAATTTAATGTCATGTTTCAAAATAAATTCACTTAAATTAGGTGTCCACAACACTTGGCTTGTTACAAAAAGGTCTTATCTTTTTTGCAACCACTACATCACCTATTTAGTGTAGTATGATGTCCAAAGTGCAGATACATCCCATGTGAAACTCTAACACTATAAGGTGGTTTAAGTGCTCAAACCTCTGATCCTAGTGGGAGTGGTTAAAGTCAGTGGTAGGAGATGAAACCCTGGGTTGAATCTTCCCTAAATAAATTATGGGAGGTAATGAATTCCCACTTCTAAGCTAAGATATCATTAAATAAAATACATAAGAGAAAGACTTTAGGGTCATTTTCAAGATGAAAAAACTATTGCAAGTTTTTGGGGAGTGCTTTAGACTACACTCTTTCTATGCCTTGAACTAGGCATGCATGAAATAAGGATGACACTTTTGATTCCAAAAGTTCCCTAAAGGGGATAGATGGAAGAGCATACACACAATGTCCTCCTCTTTTCCAATAATATACTAAGTTTAACAATTATTGAAGACAAAATTTGACAAGTGTGTTTAATTTTAAACCTCGAATGAAAGATAAAGTGGTATTATTTTGACCCCTTGGTCTTAAGTTATAAATTTGAAAGCAAAATTTGCCAAAATATTTACCTAAGCATCAAAAAAATTTGTTAAGAACCAAAAACAAGGTTCCTAATCCATTTTAAACTTTCAAAAAGGTCTAAAAAGGATGTTTTAACAAATTCCAAGTTGGTCCTATAATGAAAAAGCTAGAGTTTCCTTTAGCTTTGAATCTAATTCACAAATGAAAGAAGAAACTTCAAAAAATAAGCTCTCTATTTAAAAATCATAATTACATAGTCTAGTGCACTGTTTCCCTACAAAATAGCAACTACCAAATAATAATATCACTATTACAAATTAGTTCAGACACAAAACACAATATCATTATTTTCATGACAAAATCACTAGCCAAAGAAATGATATCATTTCCCAACAAAACAAAATCACTATTTACCAGATATAAAACATAACAAACACAAAATCATTATTCAGATGATTAAATTGATGTTGTGAAAAATCACCACCCAAAATAATGAAATTAATACCCAATAGAATGAAATTACTACCCAAAAGAATGATATCACTACCCAAAAAGATGATATCCCTATTCTAGATAATGATATCACTGGTCAATTATACAAAATCATTGTTTAGAAAATAAAGATTTCATTCACACAAAATTGCTACTGTGTGAGCAATGATATCATACTAGAGAGCAAAACCAAGTTTTATAGGAACAAAAATGTTGCTAGAAAAATAAAATTTTAGCTTAAAATTTCACACTTTTTAGCCCTCTCACTCCAAGATCCTACATGGAAAATATTAGTGAGTTATTTGAAAGAGATTTGTGACCAAATTTGTAAGGCTAGGTCCCACTGGGCATGCCATTATATGAACTAGGAATTTTACTCAAGAGCGGATGGTTAGTATCATGTTAGTTCCAAAATGAAATCAAGATGAAATAAACACACTATCATAACATCTCTAGGCCTAGTTACTAGGAGGAACTTAGTTAACAAAACAAAAATGAAAAATACAACTAAAACATGAAATAAAGACCTTCCTTAACCTTCTTCGCTTGCTTGGTTTGTGCTCATGAAGTCTACATCAATGGAAGCTTGGCTACCTCTATTTCTCCTTGGCATCTTGTGTGGCTTTGGATTGGCTCAATATTTGGGTACTATAAAACTAAGATTCAATGATTTTTAATGCATTTGGGCATTATAATTTTGGCATATATGAGAGCTTAGAATTCAATAGGCAAGGCCTCCTATTTGTATATTTTTGCAAATGGCTAGAATTAACCTGAACTGTCTATCTCTAATAGAGATGTGTGGATAAGCATTAATTAAATTATGTAATTAAAATTCATAAATAGGTTCATAAATATTTGAGATAGAGGGGCATTGAATAGGTATGGGAGGGTTTAACCTTGATATTTTATGCATTTATGGCCTAGGGATGTTTTCCCTAGAAATGATGTCACCTGATGATGCAATTAATGACAATCAATTTCTAAAAATAAATATTCAAAAAGTTTAATGGAAAATTAACTTAACCTCTTGATTTGGTTTAATTATCCTTAAACATGATTAGTCAACTTTGATGCAAAACCTTAGCAATTTGTTCACAAATTAATCAAATTGGTCAAAATGTTGTATTATTGGCCCAAAATTTGACTGGATTAGAATTAGGATGAAATGTTAAATGCATTGGATGTTCCATCCCATATAGGATGTTTCTAACATAAGATAACACAGGCATGTGTCTTGTGCAAGAGATTTGATAGAAAAGGGCAATCCAAAGCACCTAGGTACAAAATTGGCATTTTAACTTGAAATGATCTGATCAAAGTTAGTTGGCCCATAAATTAAATTTCCAAATTTAGGTATATATTTTTCAAAATTGTCACTTCAAAATATCAATTTCAACTCATATAATGTGTTTTAGTGTTTTTAGGCCAATTGTGCATTTTGGTGGAAAATGGTCAAAAGCCTAGTTGGAGGTTATCTATGGCTAGTTTTAGGTGTCTACACAATCAGGATGGTATAGTATTATAGATATATTCTAGAAAACATATTAGGTTGACTAGGATGGTATATTTTTTCATAGGTTTCAACAAATAAGGAACTACAAAACTAGGTTGACCTCGTTGACATAGTTGGTAGAATTTGCATGTTACATTCAAGGCACTTAAAAAATAATATCACATTCCTTTGCATCTACCAAACCACCAAGATTATTTTATCTCTTTTTATTTCATTTAACTCATTCCTTATATTTCTATTTTTCACAATTTTTAATCTTTAAAATTTCCCTTATACAACAAACTAGGTTGACCTGGTTGACCTAGTTATGTATTTTATCTTCTATCTGCAAGACTAGGTCGACACTACTGACATAGTTCTTAATAGACCCTTGATTTAGTAGTGACGCTATCAATTTTTTAATATAATGATACATTATCATCTTAACCAACACTATACTATGTTTCAAAGTTATAATTAACATCTATATGCTTGTAATTACTTCACACTTTCACTTTCAGTTTGCATGCTTAAAATAGATCACATAGTCTAGTTAGGTGGTTTTTCAATATACCATTTAGCTTTAATATTTTTATTTTTATTTCAAACACTACTAAATCACATAATCTTAAAATTCATTTAAACTTTTATTTACCCAAAGCCTACCTACTTATATTTCATCACCAAGGAGGAAGCTAACTTGGTTTTGTATCCAAGTATAAACACATAGTTTGTGTTATATATTTGAAAGCACATAACACCATTATCATGGTGGGATTATTAAGTGAGGGTGTATGCCCCAATATCAAGCCATTACCATTGCCAACATAGATCCCTTTTAGCCTAAATGTCTTGAAACCATCCATAGATTGATTTCTAGTTCCCTACTTTCAACCAACTTCTCTATCACATTTAAAATAACATTCTAATAATCTAAAAAAATTTAGGATGACAACTTAGTTAGCATTTACTTTTCAATTTGACTGCTTGCTCTTTACTCATTATATGTTGTATTACAAAAGCTTACATTGTCTAATGTTGGTGCAAGGTTTTGTGCTATGTGCCTAAATTAGATCATTTTCATTGACCATATTTATTATGTGTTTCCTTTAATTTATTTATTTAAAGTACATTTTTAAAAAAAAACCCTATTTTATTAAAATTTTCTATTCAGCATAGTCTCTTACAAACTATTTTTTCCCCTACCTGTAATACTAAGTCAACCTGATCAATCTAGTATTATTTTTTGCCTCCCAATATATAATACTATATTGACCTTATCAACTTTGTATCCTTATCAAGTTGTTCTCTATCCCAATTCACAATACTAGGTTGACCCTATCAACTTTGTATCCTTATTCATTTAGTTTTTAGACCCTGTTACAAGTACTAGGTCAACCCAATTGACTATGTACCCGTATTTGTATCCTTCCTATCTCTATGCTTTTATAGATATTTATGTGTGGGTATATAGTCTCATTTCATAATGATGACACATTTCCAACCTTATCTTATTCAAGAACAATACATAATAAAGTATTTATATCCTAACCTCACTTATTTTATTACTTCATATGAAACTATTCACTTTCTTCCTTCATCTCTTCCTAATATAAAACCAATCACTACATAATGTAATGTAGTTGAGGTCCTTCATCCTATTCTTCCTCCCAGTATCAGTGTTTGGAATCCTCCACCCAATACCCTTCCTCCCATCAACACTAATAATCCCACTCCTAACAATACTAATACCCCACCTTCAAATACTAATGCACAAATTGACACAACTCAAATTATTTCTCAAATAGTTCAACAAATTAACATCATGTAAACAAATAATCATTCCCAAATTATGCACATACAAAAAAATTTATTACACATGACTACTCAACCACCTCAAGTCATCATGTCTCAACCAAATCAAAATATTTTCCCTCCTCTTAGAGATGCTAATGCAAATATCATCCTTCAACCTCTAATGAATAATAAAATTCTTCAACATCTTCAAAACGAACCTTTAGCCCTATTAATTTCATCCATATATATTGGAAAAAATTCTCCAAATATCACATATAATGGGACTAAGGACCCTATTATATTTATTAAGTCTTTTGGTAATCTCTATAAGGAATGGGTCCTAACTAATATCTTTTTTAACACCAAGCTCTTAGACAAAACAATTGGTTGTGATGCACTTCAATGGTACAACCAACTTCCTAGACATTCCATTTGACAACTAGAGGATTTAGTCAATGTTCTAGTGAAGGAATTCCAATATGATGACCTTCTTGAAAATTACCTTAGCCATTTAATCAATGCCAAGTAACTTCCTAATGAATCTACTCATACTTTCATCAAATGATGGAATTTTATAATTCATAAAGTGAACCATAATATGAATGATGATCCTCTTTTAAAATTATCTATTACTACTTTTAAATCTCCCCTTCAAAACAAATTTTGAATCTTTTTCCCTAAAATTTTATAAGAATCGTTAGACCAAGTAAAAAAGCAAGACTTTCTTATGACACAATTTAAAACACCTCAAATAAATACTAAAGAACATTTCCAATCATTTTTTCATAACATTGACTCATCCAAGCCTCCCCAACCTCAAAATGGAGCATCCAATTCAACAAATTTTAACCCAAACCAACCTCTTTTGAGTTTAGAACAAATTAAGAAAAAATGGCCACCCTCTAAACCCATGAGCTTTGATCCTTCCAGCTCTCCTCTAAAATGGTACAATTTTGATAAATTTTATTGGTGTCATACTACTATAGGTCATTCTCATGAGTCTTGTCATGATCTTCACCAATTTATTCTTTATTCCTTTCTTGGTCCATATTTCAATCTTGATACTCTCATAAAACAACATTATCAAGACTATCTTCAAGATTCTCAAATTCAATCTAAAGAACCATAATCACATCAACATCAACTACCTAATGAGCAATAAAAATTATCCCATACCTAAACCTCATCCACTAATGTTGTTCAAACCACAATTAATCCTTCTTCCTATACCAATAAGGAAAAGATAACTAACATGAACAAATTTAAACATGTTTTTGCATCCATTTTACCTCAACCTCTTAGGTCACATGAATCAAAATAGTATCTAGTTCAAATAGCTACTCTAAAGCATATCATAAATGGTCCTCTATTACCTCTTCATACCTCTCTTACACATCATATGTCAAATTAAACCTCATTAAACTATAGTAAAACCACATATTTACCTATCTCCAAATGCACCTACCAATCCAATGCAAAACATTTTAATGGTTCAATGCTACCTCACTCCACCTCACATGTTGGGGCATCTTGCAATATGCATCCACATGTCCATTTAGACCTAGGAACATATTATTATGCCTATCTATACATCCACTTACCCATTGGGTTATCTTATCATTTTCACTCTTATTCTACAATACATAATACCAAATAAATTCAAATTCAAAAAACCTTCTGAGACTTATAGACTTATATTTCACATGTTCATCTTTGATAAAGATATTAGCATAGATCGTAAATGTTATTTTTTGTCTTGTGTTTCTTTATTTTTGTGAATTTTACTTCTTTTGGTCACACTTTACTATCATCATTTTCACCTTTGGGTTTTTTGGTTTTATTACACATTACATTTTGCATTTCTTTTCATTTTTGTTCTTAAATATCTCTTTTATTTTTGTCTTTTTATGTCATTCTTTTTCTTAGTAGATTTATGATTAATTTTCCCCTTATTTAGCATTCACATCATTGGTTTTCACCTTGTGATTTGTAGTGTAAGACCATGGATAGGACCTGACCTTCCTTATAAATTACCACATTAAAACATATTTAAACCACTTTTTGGGAGGATTACTACTTTCATTAGTGTTTGTGCTAGATCCATTGTAGGTTAGCATGGATTCTCTTAGTGACATGACTATTATAACATAGCCCCATCCATTTCATAGCACTACTTTACCTCCTTGTGATTAGCTATGAGCATATTCATCATTTTATCACTTATTACATAGATGAATCTATCATGAACCCCATATTTCCCTTATTTCCTTTCATTTGAGGCTCACATTGATCAATTTTGAGTTTGCACACTTAATTATGGGCATATATAGGAGTCTTTATACTCCTTGGTCTTTAGGTCCTTCTTCTCTAATGAATATGTGTAATATATCTTGTGTTTTTCACCTATTTCACTCATTTTTGGTTATCTAAATCTATATGGAGGATGAGGAATATAAAAATCCAAAACAAGTTAAAATCCAAATCATAAAATAGAAACAAAATGCAATGATTAAAAAGAAAAAACAATATTAAAATTCATATCACACCAAAATATGTGATCTATATTTGGCACATCTCCTATCTTAGTCAAAGCTAAAACTCCATAGTTGACCTCATGATATAGCCAAAGTCCATTGGGGTGTGGTACGCCAGTAGACTGGGGTAGGAGGTTTCATTATATCATATACTATCTAGTGTAACTTACTTTTGCATGTAATTCCCCAATTTTTTTAGTAGACTAATATCTCTGTAAAGTGTCTTAAGGAATGAGGAACACATTGTAGGAAGGTAGGTCCATTTTACTTTTCATGCATATATCCATCATGAGTTGATCTATGTACTTCACTTGTTATCCCAAAATTTGTGTTCATTAGTAAAAATATCTTAAGTCCTTGGTGTTGATAGTTCTTAGCCTTTCTCACTTGCATAGTGTGTCCCATTATTGTTAAGGATGTTCGCATCACCCATGTGGCACCTCACATTCCTTATTTACATCATATTTTCCTTATATTCCCATTGTTGGATATTATTTTTATTTGATCACATCTACATTATTACACCTCTTTGTTTATAGTTTGTAAGTTGTAATGTAATATTTTAGATAGGACTAGGCCTTCCTCACAAACACCCTTACTCCATTTGTTGACCACATCATCTTATTGTCACACTAGTTATGTCATTAGGTGGTTGTGTATTCTTACATTGTATCTTAGAACAAGCACTAAGTTTGAGTTTTCATCTTTTATAGCTTTTGATTTTCATCTATCTATGATGTTCTTATTTGATTTTTATGAACTTTACTTATCTCACATATGACATTTGGCATTACTACATGTTTCTCTCTCTATATGACGTATTCATGTTTGTCTTCCATATTTACTTACATTTAATTTTCAATCATTCATGTTTTTATTTATATTTTATTTGAAATTCTTATCTTACATAAGGTTACTTGTCACTTACATTATTTTTTAAAAAGTTTTCTTGTATTGATATTCCTTTTTACCATTTATGTTATACATACTTCGCAATGTGATTTAGTATGTTCTACATTTTTTTTTCAATTTATGTTTTACATGTTTTCCAATGTGATTTAGTGTTTTCTACAATCATTTGTCATATATTTTCCATAAATTTTTCATTCATTTGCCTTCAATATTCTAACCTTACCTTAACAATCCTAATTTACCAATTTTACTAAGTCCCTCATATATTTGTCTCTACTAAATATTTTCCCAAAACCATAAAAAGTTATAGAATTATGGCATTGTATAAAATCTTTTCCACTAATATATGCCTATATTCCAAAAAAATATATTTTTGTTTGCTCTTTTTGCACTAATCTCTACAAATTCACCTAATATTCTTTATATTGGACACCATCACATATCTTACAATCTCCTTCTTTATCTACAACACTAAGGTAAGTAAAGTACATGTCTTTCAATTTTGTCTTTTCATTTATCTTATTTTATCCTTACTACATTTTACTTAGCATCAGTGTTATGTGTCATCATGTTTTATTCTTAAAGCACCATCCTATGTGAAATTATGTGACACATGATGAGATTTGAGTGGGGCATATGTATACATAATATTTTCAAACTGTTATCAATTAATGATGATCTCTTCTTATAAGAACCCATTGAGTCTCAATCTCTTGAAGTGCATACCCTAAGGGGTACACCAGGAAAAGTGTGGGTAGACCATTGGTGCTTCACAAGATTATTGTCCCTTTTCCACTAGTTATCTACACACTTGTCTCCTAAAAACCATATCCCTAGTTTTATTATTCTCTCTTGTATACTCCTTTAGTCATTTCCTACCTTTATTTCCCTTATTCCTAACTTAAAACCCCTTTTGAAAATTTATAGTACTAGGTCAACTAGGTCAACCTTGTACTCTTATGGGTGAAATGTGTTTAGAGTATAAGTTAGATCCTGGTCGACATGCCTGTGACTTAGTGATTTTTTGTCCATAATAGTACTAGGTTGACTGGGTTGACCCTATCGATCAAAATGTTTAGAATGGCTTAGGGTTAAATTAGTATATATATACAAGATCATTTTTCTATTATTTAGAGAAGATAAGTAAGAACTATTACACATCTACTTATCCACCATTTTACTTGAGGACCAATCTTAAGGTTTCATACTTTGTTTTGAGTTATAGGTCTTATCTTGTGGAGAATTATTTTAGATGCATTAATAGGTTGTGTATCCTAGATCTAATTTATCCTTATCATCCTTACATACTAAAACAAACTCTTACAAAGCACCTTGTCTAGGGGAAACATTGAGGCTTGGAAAGTTTGTCTTCAAAGGTAAGTATTCCTAAATTTGTTCCTCCTTTATAAGAGTAGATAGAATGAATTTATACTTATCTTCCATGCATTAATATTTTGTATACATTGATGTGAGTGTATCTCTTCTATACATGTTTAATTTTATTATTTCTTACCCCCACTTTATGCCACAAGCTTTCATGAGCACTATATTAAACTTTACATTACTTTTTATTAGTTTAGTGAATATGAAAATATAGGGATTAGTTAGGTTTATTACATGTTTTTTCTTGATTAGAGGATTTAGAACCCTCCCTAGTCTTATTAATGTGATAAGAGATCCTATAATTGGGTCTAGTAGATCCACATATTGATCATGTTCCTAATTATCTAATGTATCCCCAATCAGAAGTGTAAGTAGGACACATCTTATCTGAGTTAGGATTGATTTATAGACTTGATGTATTTCTGATTGCATACAAAAATTTCCTTAGTAGATAAAGATAAAGCTACATGGTTTGTCAAAGTACTATGTTCTAAAATTAGATTTGCTATAGCACATAATCAATATGATACTAAGGCAAATGTTAGATTGTATACCCTACAAGTGGAGAAACTTGAATATTATGGGGAGGGAAGGTCCTATAAGGGGTTCTAAGATTGAAAATGCATTGCAAGATTTTGTGAAAAGGATAGAATAATATCATAAATTAGATAAACCTAAGCTAAATATATGATGTATGGAGTGTGGAAAAGAAGGACATCATAGGAATAATTATCCTAAGATTAAGAAAAAGTTCTATGAAATATGTAGAGTAGTAGGGCATGTAACAACATAGTGTCATCTCATAAAATAGTATGTCAAAAACCCACAGGGTTTATATTGTAATTTGTTTAAGTCACACAATCATGATAAAAAGAATTTAGGGCTTTACAGGAGCTCAAAGAATACATTATAAAAAATGTATTCACCATCATTGTGTAACAAGTGTCCTCAATGAAGCAAATGATTCTAAGCCTAGAGGTTGATAAGGTTTGTGTCAACCAATTAGTTCTGCAATGGATTCCTAGTTTTCCTTAGTACCAGCCTCAAGGTTTGGCTAGATGGACCCCTCCTCTGATTTTGACACCACTATCACCACAATACTAGTACACATCACTTTAGAATATGGTAATGATGCATCAATAGAAAACTAGTTACACCCCACCAATTGCATTATAACAATTTTTAATTAGATATAATACCCAATAGAATTAGTAATGGAATAAAACATAGTAATATGGAGGTTATATAGGGGGTTATCAATAAAATAGAGGAGGATTAAGGGTGGATATAAATGAGGTTACCAAGGCAGTTGAGGAAAAATTATCAATGCCCTCATTTGCAATGTTACTTGTGTGGAGATTATAATCATGTTCAATGAAATTTCCCTTTGAATCTCTAAAGACAATATTATTGTGAATATTATAGAGTATATGAGTATCATGAGATATAAGATTACCTTTTCTTATAAAATCAAAGAAAGGAAAAGGCTGTCATTAATGCTAACATGGTGAATTCACAATCTTAGGAGGATGCATTCCTGAATGTTGTTATAAGACACAAACACATAGAGAGAGGATTACCTCCTCTCAAAATACCTCAAGACCAAGGAATTTGGAAAGCAAAATAGGAAAAATACCTAGACCTAGCTATAAAATAGGGGCTCATGTATGAAGTTGTGTAGATGTTGAAAAATATTTAACACCAAGACACTACTGAAGCAGATGTTGTAGAAATATATTCTCAAATGTATGGTTATATTATGCACATTATGTGACAAGATGGAGTTTTTACTATGTTGATAGATTTACTAAAGTTATTAAGTATATTTTGTAATGAAGACATCTCTTAGAACATCATAACTTGCTTCATAATTTACTAGAGTGTGTATAGCAAGGGAAATAAAAGATATAAAAACTTGTTTGGTATGTCAAAATAAAGAATCCATGGGATGTAGATGTCTAAATCAACATTGAAGTTGAAAAATATGAAATTTCAAATGTTACCTTTGACTTTGGCCGCATGGTCAACATGATCCCTAAGTTTACATGGGAGGCAATTTGATGGCCAGTACTAAGTTATAGCCTCATGACTCTAATCTTAGCAAACTATGAAATATTTCAGCCTATTGGTAGATTAGAAGAGATTGAAATAAAAGTCA
The DNA here is from genome assembly GCA_037957365.1 of Torreya grandis. Lineage (NCBI taxonomy): Eukaryota > Viridiplantae > Streptophyta > Pinopsida > Cupressales > Taxaceae > Torreya > Torreya grandis. The sequence continues at coordinate 198,509 of JARHVA010004709.1, forward strand.
CAAAATTGAACATATGAGGTGATTTTGAAGTCATCGATATGAAGACAATAACAACTCATTACCCTATACTAATTGACAAGGAATGGGCATATGATGGTCAGAAGACTATCAATACTTTGTAAAATCAACTAGAGGTGTATCAAGGAGATAATATTATCATCATTCATTTGAATAAGGTGCACAAATATTACATTATTTTGGCTAAACTAGACTCCCCTTATGTTGCACAAGAAACTAGCTAGATAAAGGTAAACTCTGAAGAGAACTTGAAATCTCTACATGAAGCCAAGTTTAACTTCTTGTATTAACATACTAAAACTTAGGTACGGTCTTTACTCACTCAATAGTTGAAGACATATGAAAAATGGAAGCCGAAATTAGTAGTTACTCAACCAATAGAACTTTAGTTTGTCATAGAGGATAGTGCATCCATGTCTGCTAAATCCCATACTCACTCAGACTTTTTTTTCTCTATCATGTAGATGATCATATGTAATATTATATAGATCCAACTAGAGAAGAAATTTTTCCATGGGAAATAACTTCATTTATTAATGGAGTCTTAGATATGTATCTACTTAACTGGGCTCATGGTGATCATAAAATTTGACCTATGAGAATGGTCTTTTCCTATTAGAAACAACTTCCTTTGTACTATGTGATCAAGAATACAAATAAATTCATTCTATGCCTACATTTCCATATATCTACTATTAGTTAGTGGGTTAGTTCATTGAGTTATGCTTTGAAGGGAGTTACACAACACAGTGGGAAATACGTAGAGATGATCAAATCGATTGGGGAGATACGTGCACACTTATGATTAGTATATTTCAATTACTATAGGAAATCAAAATTACTTTTATTTTATTTCAGGAGAGTGAGTGCCCTGAAATCCATATCCACAATTTTTTTGAGTTTTGGACTTAATAACATGTGGCACCAAAGTACTAGATTCACATCTTTCATTACACACTTGCCCCTTTACCATCAACATGGTATATGCATAAATAACGTAGGAGGGAGACATATCATTGGGTGTATGTGTAGAAAGACTTCATATAGAATTATTTCTTTGAATATGAGAATCCTCTAGTTCATAATGCACTATTGAAAATCAAACATTTCCTATGCCATGAGTGCACAAAAGATTTAAGCACCATAATGGAATCCACTATGTAAAAGAATGCATCTTATGATCTAAACACAAAATTACAAAGATATAAAGATACCAAGATGGAATAACAATCTCCTATGTAATCATGCTACTGAATATGGGATGAAGAAGAGGAAATTGAATATTTAGATACTGATGGTGATATTGATCTAACTAATTTATTTGAACCTAAATGACTAGTAGAACTAGTAAAGGACTTAGTCATAAAACCCACTAAAGAAGATAAGTTGCACAACATATAGATTAAAAAATAGGAACAATAATATATTTTTGATGAAAATCATAAGATTTATTAGTAGCCTATCAAAAAACACATTTAAACATCAAAATTGAGGAGATTCCTAAATTGGCACATATGGGTGACTATTAGATTGAATTTGAAGTTTCATAGGATTTGTAACTTTTATGGGACTATCAAGATGTGTTTCCCACTAAATTTTAAGATGTCATAGGAGTTGATCCATCCCTAGGTGAAATGTATATCAAACTCAAGGAGTGCTCATGACCCATAAAGAAATGGCCATACAGGTTGAATCCAAACATGAAGTTAAAATTGAAGGCTATACTAGATATAATGCAAGACATAGGTATAATATATCCCATAAAAAAGATAGATTAGGTTAGTCCCATCGTAATGTATCCAAAGAAAATAGGGGAAATCAGAGTATGTAGTGATTATCAAATTTTGAATGATGCATGCATAAATGATCCATTTTTGATTCCCTTAACATATAAAGTTTTAGAATCTATTAGAGGTTATGAAGTCTACTTTTACATGGATGAATTTATTGGCTATCATCAAATACCCACTATAGAAGAAGATAGAGATCCAACAATTTTTACTATGGAATGGGGATCCTTTACATACAAGTTAATGCCTTTTGACCTCAAGAATGCACTTGTAGTTTTTCTCAAGGAGTGGTGATTGCATTTAAGGTTTTTATTCAGAATTTCTTGGAATTCTATCTCGATGATTGAGAAGTCTTTTATTTATTTAAATAACATTTATCGATGTTTCACCTCATGTTAGAATGTTGTCTAGATTTATGCATTGCATTAAATTTGAAAAAATGCTTATTTTTTACACCTTTTGGTGTCCTACTAGGTCATGTAGTGTGCAGTCAAGGCATTTCAGTAGACTAGGCCAAAATTGTAGTCATTCTGAATATGCTTCCACTAGTCAAATCCATTAAAGTGTTATATTTTCTTGGCAAAACATGTTACTATTAGAATTTTATCAAAGGATATGCAACCATTTTATATCCATTGGAGTATTTAAAATCCAAAGGTGCAATGTTTGTTTGGAATTCTAAGTGTCAAGCAACCTTCATAGAACTAAAGTAGAGACTAGTCACTATGCCTATTCTCATCTTTCTAGATTGGAGCAATCCCTTTCATGTTTACATTATTTCTTCTAGTCTCATAGATAGTGTTGTGATTATGTAGCTAATAGATAGTAGACTGGATCACCCCATACATTTTTCACGATAAAATTTGTGTGATGCAGAAAATAATTGCACAACTGAAAGAGAAGAACTAGTTATAGTGTTCACACTACAAAAATTATAACACTATATTATTGTGACACCATTTGAAGTTTTCATGGATCATCGAGCTCTGTTCAACCTTGTCAATAAGTCAATGCTTAGAGGATACATTTCTAGATGGTTGATGTTATTTCAAGAATTCTAATTTCACACTAACATAAAGCTAGGGAGAGAAAATGTGGGGCTAAATCATCTCAATCACATCCTAAATGGTGAATAACTAGAAGCACTATAGGAATATTCTCCTGATGCCCATCTCTTTTACATTTATACAATTCCCAAAAAAATGAGGCAATTATTAATTTCCTAGAACAAGGAGTATTCCTTGTGTATGACTAAGAAAGAGATAAGAAGTAATTTTTCACTAGAGCTTTACCATATACTATTATAAATAGTATATTGTACTATTTAGTGAAATATGAAGTACTACAAATGGTAGTTATAGAACACAAAAAACCACATCTCTTACAAGAGGTATATTAAGGAATAAAAGGAGCTCATTTTGCCAGTGAAGCTACTATAAGGAAATTATTATAGTGGGTTATGGTGGTTGAAATGTTTTCAAGATGCATATAGAGTAACACATCATTGTAATGTATGTTAATGCATGGGTAATCCATTACAAAGAATGAAATTAACTTATATCCTTTGTTAGATAAATAACCTTTTGAATAGTGGGACATCAATTTTGTAGGACCTATCAATCCCTCAGGTAAATGTAAAAAATCAAGGTATATTATCATTGCGATAGATTACTTTACCAAATGGGTCAAAGTTATTATGACACCCAACTATTACGTAAAGGACATAAAAAAATTTCTTTATGAGAATATCATTATAATATTTAGATATCGCATCAATCTCATTAATGAATGAAGGATACACTTCCTAAATAATACCATCAAATCTCTTACTAAAGAATTCACAATCTCTCATCATAAAATTATTGCATACCATCCAAAAGCTAATGTCCATGATGAGGCCTCTAATAAAGTGTTAGGCAAAATTTTGAAAAGTATCTATGATGTCAAGAGAGATGATTGGGAATATTGCATTCTTATGATTCTTTAGGCATATCTCATGAACTATAAGAGGGATATAGGTTTTACTCCATTCCAGTTAGTCTATGGGATTGAATAAGTAATGCCAATGGAATACATAGTACCCACTCTATGTACTGTAATGGTCATGAGATTAGGGAATCATAAGTCTTTCACCAATAGGATTATCAAACTAAATAGGATGGACGAGTATCAATGCATAGAATCTTGGACACAATAAGTTCATAAGCAGAGCTAGAAAGCATGACATGACATAAATTTGCATCATAATAAATTTCATAAAGACCAACCAATTTAATTATATGATTATCACTTCATATCATTTATGGGTAAATTATAGATTAAATGGAAAAGGCTTTATGTTATATATGAAATATCACATCAAGGAACCATTATTTTGAGAGATCTATGGGGAACTATTTTGATAGGGTGGGTGAATGGTTGTAGGCTTAAGACCTACCACCAATAGTCTTACTTGATCTATTTCTAATAAATGAATAGGTGTTAAGTAGCCTCAATTAGATTAGGATTTCCAATTTTTATATGTTTTCTTATGTGTTACTTTTTCTATGTGTGTGTGTGTGTGTGTTTGTAGATGATTGCTTCAGTAGCTTTTGGGAACTAGGATACTAAGTATAGCATGTGCCAACCATGTATAGAAAAATTTAGGTGCACCATTGTTAATGTCAATAGGAGCAATATAAATTAATTAAGTTTGGGAAATGTATGGTCAAATCTCATAAGCCAAGGATCTTCATCATATAATGGTCATCCCCATGAAATTAATTCCATATCTAAGGTTTAATTGACATAATATTCAAAAAATTGGTGGTCATTCAACATCCACAATTCATACTATAGTATGGACAATAAATCACACAATGGCATATCTAGACACATGTGCCAATGACTAACTACCTTAATTTCTAGATTTGATTGATTTATCACATAATTTACATTGATGTCAAATGGATAGATCAGTTCAACATTTGTGCAAAAATCAACATGTGCAAAATCTATAAAGACATAAGGTTACCAACCAAGCCTACATTTCATTCTTGAAAATATTTTCACAAGCTGAAGTTTCAAGAGCTAAGATAAATTTTACTATGTAAAAAATAAAAAGTTATTCAATATTACTATTCACATATCATGGATCATTTGAAACTCATCAAGAGTTTGATAGATGCTTAGAAGGAGGAAATGGGAATTTAACTTGCACTTTGGAAAACAAAATTCATTGATCTACAGCCACTTGATTACCTTCAAGTGGTAGAGTAGAAACTCTTTTAACCAGATCCTATTGATGTTGCATAATTATTGGCTCTTGTAGTTCCCCATCAATTCGATAACATAGACATCAAGTGTTTATTTCACATGCCCACTTTTGGTGACTTGGGGGATATTTTCAAAATCCTTTTGGCCTCTACAATGATTGCAACATATACATTATCCCTAATACCATGATAGTCATCAACATAGATGCAATAGATCAAGCTTTGGGTATTCTTGTATGAGGTGATTCACTTACCCCATATAATACAAGAATGCCTCATATCCTTTAAGAGGTTAGATATTTATATATTTTGGGATCCATAAGAATCCCAATTGAATAAATTCAAGACAAACCAATGCACATCCTAGTTGAATGCATCACACAGAGATTTTAGAAAACCACCAAGTTTGTAAAACAAATTCCAAAAGTGGTGATGGACATTGCACTTCAAATGATCTGTCACAATGATTAATTTAATTGGAATGAATATTTTTTTCAACAACCACTTAAAAACATAAAAAAGTGCCGCATAACTTCCAAGTATGTCTTATAGTACTAGTTTCTCATCTTTTTTCTATGCTTAAGCTAATGGAAATATCCTAAAGGAGAAGTGTACCCCAACACCAACTAATGGCCAGCACAAAAAATTTATAACCTAATATCAATACTTGAGCATGGTGCCTTATCCCATGAGGGTAAATTCAAGACATGGTGGGAGGAATGTTTAGAGCTCATCACCATACATCCTTAAGTGTTGATGGACATCATGAAATACCTGAGACAACATGATTTTATCACCTTACTATCAAAATGTGTGTTCATCCACATCCATGAGCTACCAAGGTTTTTAATTGGACCTATACCATTCATTATTACCATGGCCATGGCATAGGATGAAGTTTCCAAATATAAATCCTATGCAGCTAGGCATGTAACATCACTCTAGGACATACCACTTGGTGTAACAATCCCTTTAGTAAAACCACAATAAGAAGACACAACTTTAAAATAATAGAAAAGAAAATGAAAGTTCTATGTCAATCATTAATCATCATTACCTTGACTAAATTACAAGATAGGAGCACCAAAAACCTAGATAGATGACCCTAAGGTGCCCTAGATTGGAAGATCTTGTAACCTTCTTCAAATGGGAATAGATGTGTAGGAGGTTTACTAGGTAATGGTTATAAACATGGTAGGATATTTTTATGATAGGGAGGAGGAGGATTTGTTCTTCTAGAAGGTTCTTCTATGTCTGTGGGTGGAACTACCATCATGCCCTACATATATTATGGTTGAGACTATGTGTAAAGAAGCTGAGAAAATACAACAAAGGGTCAACATAATCCAATAAAAACCTTTGACCACTTTCACAATCATTAACATATATGTGACATTGTTGGAAAGTCCACATGAGTCTCTAGTGTGCAAACTAGAAACTAGACACACGGTTAGGGTTTCTCCTACCCTTGAAGAATGCACATTCAATTGAACAACCATAGTAAAATAAGTAAAACCTTCTCCATATTTGATTACACTACCTTTCAAATGCAAGTTAATTACATTGGGGTGTAAGAAAGCACGTGTCTATCTCCATGGTCAAGCCAAGTGATTTTTTATCTTCACAACAAGCCTTAGAAGTTGAAGAACTCATATTAGAGCAACCTATAACTAAATAAACATAGACCTCATGGGAGGAAGTATCTCACATAATATAATTATGAGTTATACAAGAGGAAAAGAAATGTTAGGAGTAGTCCCAATAATAGTAAGCTCAACAAGTAAGTTAGCAAGTTGAAGAAGCTAAGGCCACATAAAAGGCCCAAGACATATAAGCTAACTAACAAAAGGATCTTGAGGTGGAAAAGAAGGCACAAAAATCTATTGTTGCATCAATTTAGGTACAAGAGGTGTAGTATAATAATATGTATGAAGAGAAGAAGAAAAAAGATGATGCATTCAATGCTAAGGTCAAGGCCAAAGATTATAAAAAATAATAGGATGTAGTGGTGTAAGAAAATAAATCAATAGAGTATGCCACTCATGTATTAAAAAAATTTGAATAATATATAAATAAGAAAGAAGAAGAATATGAAGTCATACACAAATAATAGACCCAAGTGTAGTAACAACAAACAAATACAACAAAGGCATATGTTGATCTAGTATCACATACATAGGCCAAGGCCAAACAATTTAAGGTTGTTATGATTGAGGATTATAAAAATTAAGAAGAGCATGCACATAAGCTGTAGGAAGAGGAATAAGAGAAAAAAAGTTGTAGAGGATGAGATCCATAGGAAGGTAATAGAAGAAGATAAGAGAAAACAAGATGACAATACTATACATCACATGAATCCTATAGAAGAGGCTAAAACATAATAACAACAAGTGTCTAAACAAAAACAAGCTAGGTCAAATCAATTAGAGTAAGAATAATACCAACCCATAGATCCAATAGGTGCATAGCAACCAAAATTTACTTTGAGAGGAGTCTAGCTATGGGATATTGTGACTATGGGTGCTCAACATACCACCTTCACACTTATACTTGCGACCATACCATAATCCAACCCTTCAATGACTAAAATAACATTGGAAACATTCTCCCTTTATTAGGAATCCTCATTGGATGTCTTTAGATTACCCCTAAATAAATAATTATAGGGTGCTACAATATTCAAGGAATCTATTGTGTAGAAGGCCACTTCTCTAGAATAGGAGATTGACCAATCTAAGGCCAAGAAAATTGAGTTGAAGGCTCACCTGTATGAAGATAACAAACTTATCTAAGACATATTTTTTGAGTTGGTCACTCAAGTAATTAGGGACAAAGTCATGTCTGATCAACACAGACTCAAAACACTTATCTCTAAGTTAACTAAGGACTGGTGCATAGCATAAAAAATCCAAGAAGTTGTAACATTGGGACATGATGTTAAGACAAAGGATATGACTCTCATCACTCTAATGTAGGAGTATCAAGAAATTCTTGACATCATTGTAGTTCAAGCATTATATGCTACACATAGCTTGCTAAAGTAGAAGCAATAACTAGATACCTCTTTATCTAGTTCTGGTGTAGTCTTTTCAAAGGCCACCACCACCAAAGAAACCATTGTAAAACACACTAAAAATATAGAGGAGAAGTATGGAACCCTATAAGAATTTCTAAATGCTTAAGATAATGTGCATGATAACCTTCTTAATTAGTAGAGAGTTTTCACATAATTATTTTTCTATCCTCCAAGCTCAACAACACACAGATAAGATGAAGCAATTGAGTGGAGAGATTAAAACAAGGGTCATAAACACCAAGGTATCCTTAAGAATAATTTATGACATATATATCAAGTAGATCATTGGATACCATAATCTATTGTGTAGCCTACTATGATTGATCTAAGAAGTGATGCTAGACTGGAATGCATACAAGACAAATCTGACCTATTTTCTACTATAGTTACTCAGACTATCAATACACCTATGTATAGGACACCATAAAATATATAATAGATCATCACTCAATGCAATTCCATACAATCCAAATCCAAATACTCTTATGGTTAATCATCATCTATGTCCATGCTACCACCATTAAGTTAAGTAGTGTGTAGAGTACCAATTTTGAAAATTTTGTATAACATTTTGTATTGGGGATGATTTAATAAGACAAGCAGGGCTAGGATGGTTAAAAAAACATAAAGGGTGGACACATAGTTACTCCAGCCTATTTAAAACATATAAAGTGTGGTAGGTTGGTATGCTACTTAGTTGAAAACTAGAAAGGGTATCTAAGTAGTGCGTAAGAGGTGAAAACTAGAAATGTCATCTAGAGTGATTACTAAAACTCTTATTGGTCTGATAATTTCTTTAGAATTTAGTCATTTGCTCATTTTTAGAGATCCTGTGATGTTTTCTTGAGATGAGATAATGCTTTAAGTTTAGGAAAATATTGGTAAAAGAATTCAGATTGTAAAGATGCGCAGGATATTTATTTGATATTCATGCATTATATACTCATTTTTTCATTTATAAGTCTCATTTTTTCTATCTTCATGACTTGTAATAGTCTAAAATATGAATATACTCCATTTTTTGTAGCAAGTATAAGAAGAATATGAGAATTCATAGATTGGGAATGTCTATATATACTTTTATTTGCTCGAATAAGAAGGTTTTACTTTTGAAGAGATTAGTAAAGATCATTTGGTTATAGTTCCATGTGTGATTTCTTATTATGTTCCTTGTGTGCATTCTCATGTATAATGTTTGGTTAATTTCTAATTAATTTAACCAAAATTGTTTATTTCTATTTATAAAACATTGGTTTTTCTTAATTATTGAATAACATAGGATAATTAATGATTACTATGTTTCTATTATCCAAACTCTTGTATGAATACAATACACTATTCTACACACATAAAGTATATCATGTGTATCCTCATCCTTAGCATGTTTTGATGCTTTGGAAACATCGACTAACATATTCTATATCCAAAGCCAAAATCTAAAGCCAATGAATAATTTAGAGATATAAAATATCAAGTCATGGATCTAAGGTAAGTGACTGAGTCAATGGGAAAAGTTGAAAATGGAATGTCAATTTGCCCAGTTGGATGGTATGTTTGATGATATAACATCATTATTAAAAAATTGTTAAAGAAAATAATAATGTAGATTGCCTCAATTCAAATCCTCAATATAAATATATATATTAGTATGGCAAAAGATAATATAATTTTAGATCCAAACATAGAAAATAAACCCTTATTCACTGTACGATGTGATAAAAATATAAAAAATATCAAACCATCATCTATAGAGTTACATCCAATAAAGAATGTGATTACACTCCTAAAAATTATTTTATTTGCTTCTAAATTTAATGCAAACCCAAGAACTACTACACACACATATACATACATATATACATACACTCCCAACATAATCTACAACTGTTTACATTTCACCACTATTTAAAAAATAATTCCTATTGAATGATAGGAATAATTGACCTGGTCTTCACTTAAAATCTCATATGATGAAAAATTCCAAGAAATTTTAGAGACGTCCCATAGGAAGACAATGCTCTAATACCACTGATGTATTTTAACCTATTTTACTATAAAGAGTCAAAGCTCAAAATCTGCAAAATCATGAATTTAGTCAATCAACATCCACATAATAATAAATAATAATGTTTAAAAATATATAGGAGTGAATCTATAACTCCTATAACATTAAACCATTAACACTAATCTAGGTAGGTTGTTCTAAGAACCATTATTCTCTCCATCCTTTTTCTCTCCTAAATCACTACATGATTTGAACAATCAACTCATTTTATATTATTTCACACATATCTAATAACTACCCTTAATATTATTTCTCACCATTTAACGCAAATTTGAGTAATAACTTAGGGTTTTCCTAACACATCATGTGCCTAAGATATTTTTGATGAAATTTTAAAAATCTAGAAGCATCGAGAAGGCTATCTCTAGATTATGTCTACACCCACTTTTAGGCTTTGTACTTATAGTAATTTCAATTTTAGAATATCTTTAAAACACCATTATATATGTAAGATATTTTTAGTTACTTGATCTAATGCTTTAAAGATAAAATGATGTAACTAGTTAAACAAACTTAGCATACATTTCCTTACTTTCTAACATTCTTCCATGGAGAGTGAGTAGTTTCAACCCATCTTTCCATTTTACAAGTTAGTTTGATCATTGTTATGATCTTTTTATATTTTTAGTTTGTTAAATGTAATCTAGGCTACCAAACAAATAGTGAAATAGAAAAAAGTATCATTTCTTTCTACTTCCTAGGGAGGATCATGTTGGAAATATTGTCATTGATGTTAAAGGTCTAGCATTATTGGTGATAAAGGCCCCATTGCATTTAATGATGTTTGTAATAGATATATCTTGGCTAATGTGAGTTAATACTTATTTAATATTAATGAATATGTTTTTGGTTGCATATGAGACAAAATAAGGGCCCATGGAGAAGTCAAAGAGTCATGGGGTAAAGACAAAAGAAGGATGCGACGCATTTTCCCATGAAGAGTCATCTTGGGGAATTCCAAGAGTCACCAAGTGAAGACAAAAGAGGAAGGGCACAATTTATCATGAAGGGACACTTTGAGGAATACGAAAAGTCACTAAGATAAGGACAAAAGAGGGAAGGACATTTTCGCTCATGAAGGGTCACCACATGACTTTTCAAAGGCAAGGATATGAAGGGTCATACAAGTTTGGTGCCATTTTCCATGAGGATTGAAGGGTCACAAAGGGGGATGGCCAAAAGTCATTTGGAAAGCTATAAATAAAGCCTTGAGAAGCCATTTGTAATATGAGAGATAGAGGTTGATTTGATATTGTAATATCTAGCTTAGCAGAGCATTTGTGAGAGATGAATATGATTTGTATTTGTTATATCTAGCTTAGAAGAGCAAATGTGAGAGAGAGAAAAGAGATGTTGTAATGAACTATCATTTGTTGAGATAGCAACATTGAGAGATAGTTGTGTGGTATACACAAAGGGGTTGGTGCTCCTGTGGGTTGGTGCTCACGAATTGTTGTTGGGTTGGTGCTCCTATGGGTTGGTGCTCATGAATTGTTACTAGGTTGGTGCTCAAAAAAGGGGTTGGTGCTCTTATGGGTTGGTGCTCATGAATTTTTACTGGGTTGGTGCTCTTGTGGGTTGGTGCTCATGAATATTTGTTGGGTTGGTGCTTAGCAAAGGGGTTGATGCTCCTACAAGTTGGTGCTTGTGAATATTGTTTGGGTTGGTGCTCATTCATATACTTGAGATTGTTCTCTATGGTTTTTCCCACATTGTGTTTCCACATTATATCTAGTGTCTCTCTCTATCTTGTGTGGTGTTCATTGTTTTAGTTTTATTACATATCTTGAATGTTTGATTAAGTGGAATTTGATAAAGGGAAAGTTTTATAAGATATATGATATACTGATTCACCCCCCCATCTCAATATATCTCATGCTTAATAATTGGTATCAGAGCAGGTTTCTTTAGAAAAGGTTAACAGCTTGAAGGTAGATCAAGGAAAAGCACAAGATGGCCAAGTAGCTAAAGAAGGAGAATCAAGAGTTGAAATCTGTGGTTGAAGATCTTAAAGAACATGTATGTATCTTAGATTCTAAGTTGGCTATAGAAGTAAAATAAAATAAGATATTTATTCATGATCTTAAGAATCATTTAGAGGTTGAAAATTCAAGTTTGAAATCAAGATAAGAAGAGTGTAATCAGTTGAAGGTTGAGTTAGGTTCTTTAAAGGATAATCATGAGAAGCTTATAATCAAAGTTGAGAAAGATCATGAAATATTAGTCCAAGGAAAGAAGGATGTAAGTTTTGAAGTCAAATCAAACAAGCCAATCAGGCAGCACAATGCTTTCAAGTTTTCAAATTCTTTTCATGGCCATTGCTTTGTTTTTCATCATGTTGGTCATAGGGTAAGATACTATATGAGGAGAAGCAATCAATCAAAGGGAGATCTCAGTCACATTCAAGAAAAAGGTATGAGAAATATTGTTCGCTTTTGTTGTCATAAGGTTGGCCATATTGATAAATTATGTCAAAATAAAGTAAAGAGATATTCAAGGTATGTCAAAGGATATAGAGCCCCTAGAAAATATGAGAAGAGTCAAATTCAGGTTTGGAGACCTAAAATAGTAAAAGTTGATCGAGTTGAGTTTAAGAGTGAGAATGAATTACTTGCTATAGTAGAAAAAGAATCAAATAAGAAAGATTGTGATGAATCTCTTGCTACATTTGTGCATGAGCTTTGTCAAGATAAGTTAGTTGCAAAAGTTGAGAAGATGAAAAACATCATAAATGTTGAGGTTAGTAAGTCAAAAAGGTTAGACATGCTTAAATGGATTCTAAAAGAAAAACCCAAGAAGATTAAGGAAGAAATAGAGGAGATGTGGGAATCTCCTAAGATTTGTTTCTAGGACCCTTTTGTGTGGGGTGTCTCTTCTAGGCTTCAAGGAGACACTTTTAAGAAAAATTGAAGCATGGTGGATGCTACTGGGTCTTGGCTATATTGCATGACAAGAAGGTGAGTTGGCAGATTAATTTGTATATCTTTTGAGGGAAAAAATTTTTGAAGAAAATTTTGCATCAGTATTATGGTTTGAGGCTATGTAGTGTTTAAAAGTCTTAAGATGTCTCAAATAGATATCATCATAAGAAATTAGAATGTTGAAAAAGAGCTAACATTTTTAGAAATAAAGAGAAGGATACTCATGCAGATTCAATCAAGAAAGATCAGAGTTTCAAAGCTCCATTCATCAAGAAGAAGGTTTAGACATGTTCATGGCAGAAGAAACAACCTAAAGATTTTATGATGGTTTAGATAGCTTTGCATGTAAGAAATAAATATCAACCATGGTTCGTTGATAGCGGATGTTCGAGGCATATGACAAGAGATAAGAGTAAAGAAGATCAATGGTGGCATAGTGAAATTCAAAGATAGAACAACTGCCAAGATAGCTGAAAAAGTTATTTTAAGTTTGGATATTAGTAGAACCAAAGCTAAGAATGTTTTGTAAGCATAATCTATTGAGTGTTAGTCAAATATGTGATCAAGGATACACATTAAAGTTTCACGCTGAAGGTTGTGAGATTAGAAGAAAAGATTCAAATGAGTTGTTTGTAGATGCTCATAGGACAGGGAACAATGTGTATGTATTATTAGATATCTTCTCAAAGGCACAATCAAAGGATACATTCAAAGATATGTAAAAGGAGTTGGGAGTAATTTCTATTACTTCCTACCATTGATGTTTAGCATCAATTGAGGGGGAGCTAAGTGTTAGCTCTAGGTAGGCCCTTTGTCATTGATGTTAAAGGGGGAGAATAAAAGGTATAGGTAAATTTGCAAAAATAGGTATAGGGAATAGGTACATGTTGCTATAGTAATGGGGAGTTACTGTATGTTTTCAGATGACAGTATGTGTAGGTGATAGGATGTGGTAGTTTCAGGATTAAGGTTGCCATCAATGAAAAAGGGGGAGATTATTGGAAATATTGTCGTTGATGTCAAAGGTCTAGCAATATTGGTGATAAAGGCCCCATGGAGAAGTCAAAGAGTCACGGGGTAAAGACAAAAGAAGGGCCCATGGAGAAGTCAAAGAGTCATGGGGTAAAGACAAAAGAAGGATGGGATGCATTTTCCCATGAAGAGTCATCTTCGGGAATTCCAAGTGTTACCAAGTGAAGACAAAAGAGGAAGGGTGCAATTTCTCATGAAGGGACACTTTGAGGAATACAAAAAGTCACCAAGATAAGGACAAAAGAGGGAAGGACGTTTTTGCTCATGAAGGGTCACCACATGACTTTTCAAAGGTAAGGATATGAAAGGTCATACAAGTTTGGCACCATTTTCCATGAGGATTGAAGGGTCACAAAGGGGGAAGGCCAAAGGTCATTTGGAAAGATATAAATAAAGGCTTGAGAAGCCATTTGTAATATGAGAGATAGAGATTGATTTGATATTGTAATATCTAGCTTAGCAGAGCATTTGTGAGAGATGAATATGATTTGTATTTGTTATTTCTAGCTTAGAAGAGCAAAGGTGAGAGAGAGGAAAGAGATGTTGTAATGAACTATCATTTTTTGAGATAGCAACATTGAGAGATAGTTGTGTGGTATACACAAAGGGGTTGGTCCTCCTGTGGGTTGGTGCTCATGAATAGTTGCTAGGTTAGTGCTCAGCAAAGGGGTTGGTGCTCTTGCAAGTTGGTGCTTGAGATTATTGTCTGGGTTAGTGCTCATTCATATACTTGAGATTATTCTCTATGGTTTTTCCCACATTGGGTTTCCACATTATATCTAGTGTCTCTCTCTATCTTGTGTGGTGTTTATTGTTTCAATTTTACTGCATATCTTGAATGTTTGATTAAGTGGAATTTGATAAAGGGAAAGTTTTATAAGATATATGATATACTGATTCACCCCCCTCTTAGTATATCCTATGCTTAATATATCATGTAAGGAATTAATAGCAATAGATGTATTATGCTAGTTTGTAACTCTTTTTATCAATCAACAAAGATTTTAGTAGTTTTAGAAATATTGAGTTGATTTCATCTTGATCCAAGGGAGAGTAAGGGTCCACTCACCTAAAAAAATTGACTTGTATAGTAGTTATGTTTATCACTTCATTATTCAATAAAGTTTTAATAATATTGTTTCTGTGTAAGTTTGGATTGTTAACCTATAAGATCATCTACGTTTATGTGTGTACATTTATTTCCCAATTATTTTCCATTAATATTGACTTCATTAATTTGAACATTTCCTTAATAAGTAAATTAAATTTTTTAATCCTTGGAATTGAAAAATACTTGCTAGAATTGGAAAATACTCTCTATAATTCTAAAGATGTTTGTAAAATAGTCTTTCTAAAATGACTTAAGGGTGATGCTAGGGATTGTTCATAAATTTATAGGATTGGAAATTGGCCAATCCTATAGCTTAAAGGGTCATAGACTATGTTTAAAATTTGATTTTTAGTCAAGTTAAAGTCCCTCAAACATCTATAGTTAGTTCCTTATTTGGTCACTTTTCAATCTTGTCTTAGTAACCCTTGACTAAAGTATTACATGAAAAAGATGTTCTTGATGCTATGTATTTACTCTACAAATTTGGTGACTTGGCACATTTTCTATCTATAGATACAAGCTTTGAAAAATGATTTATAAATTTAGGAAATACCTAGGGACATAAAATTGAGCTCCATAAATAGTCATTTGGATTCAAAAAATCCTCTATGAGCTCCTAGTGAATTCATTTCTGCTAAGTGTCAAGTTATCAGGATCTCATGTAACAAGAATAATGGCACAAAGATGGAAGCTCAAGTGAATGGGACCACATAATCTAATGGATCATGTTTGATCTTGTAATCAAGATTAGAAACAAAATCAAAGGTCAAAAATTTAATTGTTCCAAGTGGTAAGATCATGGAAGCATGACGTATATATGATGGTTTGTGGCAATCTGCCAAAGTTAGTGGGTCCAGATAGATCCAATATCACATGTTTAATCATGATATGAAGATATAATGGTGTGAGTGAGGGTTAAAGAGTTATAATAACTTAATATTAAACTCAATTATTCCAAGTGTAATGATCATGGTGAATAATGTTATCAATGGTATGCATTTGATCTTACTAATAAAGATTAATGACATGAGTTGAATCATGTAGATAAGATCAATAGTTATAAGTCAAGGATCCTAGATAAAATGTGAGGGCACCACATGGTAAAAATGAATGATATAGATGGATTCTAATAGTGGATCCATAGGAATCGTGTGAGATTGAGGAGTGTCACATTATCAAAGGCTAAAATCAAGATGAATGGGTGGCTAATAATTGGCACCATATAGAGAGCCAAACATAGATCGAAAGTTAATGATGAAGTTTAAAACCAATAGACTCCTAAGAAGATCAATAGAGTAGATTTGATAAAATATATAAAGGGCATGAGATGATAACAAGTGTCCAAAATTGATAGTATAGTGTGGTTGAGATCTTGGCATGAAACACAGAGTGTGTTCTTCGATGGACTCAGATTAGTTAAGGGTTTATAAAGAACATTAATGAAATTAGGATCTTGAGGAGATTCATGTGTCCATCCATTATTTATTTTAGTAGAAATTCTAGACTTCATGACCTTTTCTCCACCCTTCCATGTCGATAAATTCATAGTGAAGGGGATTAATATAGGGATAAATGGGAGAAGGAATAGTGCGATTATTGCAACTATTTTTTTAGGTGGCCTTGATCAATTAAGATTTTTTAAGGAGAATAAACATAGGATAGTTGTAACATATATTCTAAGTGGTATTGAGCTCATTTATGACCCCTTCAATGCCCGAATTTATCTCCCTAGCTTTTCTTTCTTCCTATAAATTTAGGCATTGAGCTCTTAATTTTCATCTCTCAAATGGGTATAGCAAGCCTCTTCTAAAATCACTTTGTAAACTCTTTTGAATCAATATAAGATAATTTCAGGTTCCATTTGAATGTTATGTGTACTTTATTGGAGTTTTATTTATAGAGTGTATGTTTCTTATTCATCACCTGTGTGTCCTTCATGTACCTTGCTTCAAGACTGTTAATTTCTTACAAGTTTTGTGAAGTGTTAGATAGTGAGGTTTGACTTAAAGTATCATAATTCCATAGTGTCTTGCATAGCCTATCTCTTTCTTTACTTCAAGTTTCAGGTCTCTTTTCAACCTTCATAAAAAATACTCATGTTTGGAACCTTGTTACTGAATATGATCAATTCTTGTTTCCATTGGATTCATTAGTAGTCATGAAAGTGTCTAAGATGAGAGTGAATAATTGAACATCTAGTAAATTACCACACTTAGAGTATATTTTAATTCATGAAAATTCTTATCTATTTTCATCCCAACCTATTTAGGTCTTAGGTGAGGACTATAACAAACAATCTAAGGATATAGCCTCATTAAAAACCCTAGAGGTTTGAACCAAAATTAGGTAACCTAATGCCTAGGGTCATTCCCATGTTGGAATAGGTTTGAGATGTTGGAGAGTTTTCAATGATGTCATGTATGTGTCTAGGTGAGTAGATGAATTTCCTTGATATTCTTAGTAACAATGACAAAGTGTGCAATGTGCTTATCCTAGTATGCTTAGAGTAGGCTTGGTTGATCTTCTATTCTGCCATGGTTAGAGTTGTTTAGGGATGAGTATGGTGATTTGAGGATTTGAAAGAGATAATTAATATTTTTTATATTCTTTTATTTCTTATGTTTATAATTTTAATTCATTTGGTAGTTTAATATTCATCTAGACATTTTGGGTCTAATACCAAAAAAATTGAGTAGGCAGTTTGATGACATCACCATCACCATGCATGGATGAGTCTAGGGAGTTGATGATATGGTTGTGATAAAATTAGTCCCTAGTTGATTTGAACTAAATTTAATATCATGTGCCATAGTGCATCAAAATATATGCAAATGCAAAGTTGGGCTTCCAGGTAGTTTGATAGTGTTTTCCCATACTTAGTAAAATTTTCATGAGGTAAGAAAGAGTTGACTAAATAGTTTGGAGATGGATTATCTTACATGTGTGTAATTTTTATGAGAATTTGATCATATTGGTTTTTTAAATTTTGTGAATATTTTATTTTATCTAAATTTTAGATCATGCAATGAATCATGTCAAAAGATATGCATGTGCAAAGTTGGCCTTTTCGGTAATTCTTGACATAGTTGGCTCTATGAATAGATAAATCTAAGGAGGCATTTTAATGTCATTATATATCACATGTTTGAGGTTTATAGGATAAAATTTAAACATATTTGTATTATCCTATGTGAGGAGGTCATATTTTCCAAATTTTAGAACATGTAAGAAGGCGAGGCAAAATATATGACTATGAAAAGTTAGCCTTCTAAGTAGATAAGCAAGGTTACCATACATAGTAAAATTTTCACAAGATAAAGTTTGAGAAACATTGATGGAGCATATTTATACCAAGGGATGATTTAATATGAGGATTTTTTTTTTATGCTTAATGTTAAGTAGAGATAAATACTGAGTATCTTCCAAGGATCAATAGTTTGCAGGAGTTCATACATCTAGATCTACAGTGCATGGTAAGTCAAATGGGTCAAAGTGTTTGATGATTAAACTGAGTAAATATCAAGTTACTTAAAAAAGGATCAATGGAGTTTTTTCATTTCAATATATATGGAATTATCAAGATTAGGAAAAATTTTTGATGTTCAATGTCAAGTAGAGATAAAGACCGAGCTACATACAAGAGATCGATGAAGTGCATTAAGTCAGATAGTCAAGATGAAGATCCAATGATGAGAATTTAAAGGTAAATGTTAAGTTACTTAAATTAATATCAATGGTTCATGATTGATATATGCATTTCAGACACAAGATGACATCAAAGTGACCAAGGATTAACTATGACCATTTGTATTTAATATTTGAATTTAATAAAGAAAAAACTAGTGCTTTGTAGTTTGGCTATATCTTTCTATCTATGTAAAACTTTCTCATCGTTTAAAAATTTAACTTGTATAGTACTTCAAGGTTTATATGGAAATATAAATTTAAGGATCTAAAATTGTGTACAATCAAAGTTATAAAGTTTCAAATTTGACTATGTTTTTGTATATGTTATGTAAGTGACTTGAGAAGGATGTTTGAGCTTGTTTTGATATTATTTCGATATCTCTTGATGAATTAGATATTGGGGAGTGTTTTAGACTCAATGAGAACAATATTTGTGCATTATAATTTTTTTAACATTCATATATAGTATAAAAAAATCTTAATAATTCAAATGTGTATTTGTTCATGGTGATTGTGTGCACATAATGTTGTTTGAGCAAATTATGCTTAAGCAGAAGGGTACTATGTTGGTTGTTGGAACTTAAGGGGACATATAGATCATATGAAATGGTTCCATTCATTTTAAATTGGTTTTGTGTTCTTTTTTTGTTCTATTAAGTGCAAAATAGGTGAGTAGGTATCCATGAGAACTATAAGAGCTACAAGATCTTAATTGAAAGGTGTAACTACTTAAGGGTGACCCATAGATGCTATGGCTAACGTATGAATATTATATTGATCTATGTATTAATATGATATATTACTTAAAGGTTAAGTTCCTAACATATGACCAATATGTTGATAATCATGATAACTCTATAAATGGTGAAACCAAATGTGCTGGTTTCTAGTCTTGTGAGAGACTTACTGGTAGAATGTGCATTTGAGATCATAGTGTTGTGAAGTGAAGGAAAGGGTAGGTGAATAGTGGATGAGTTGAAGATAATAATAGATTTAAGACTATTTATATGACTTTTAGGTCATAATTTTATTGGTATAATAGTGCTCTTGTATATTGAGTGTGAGTGAAGGTGAAGTGTGATAATCAAAGATCCATCATCAGGTGTTGAAGACATCTATTCAAAGATGAATGTGTTCATAGGTGTTGTTGTGGTTTCTCAACATCTAAAGCGGTTGTTTCCTCCTTTTAAGGTGAAACTTGATAAAGGTCTAGTTGTTATTTCAACTCAGTTAGACATGTATGATAGTACCTTATGAGATTGTAGTCTTACTAAATAAGGGATTGTAGTTCTTTGATCAGTTGAAGCTAGTCTAAATTGGTTATTTTTATTATAGGAAAGTAGTCCAATTTCAAGTTCCAATGGGTTTTCTCCCCTAAAAGGGCTTCCCACATATTTCATGTGTTATGTGATTGATCTTACATTATATCTCTTACTCATTGCTATGAATGATGTGTATATTTCATGAATGATTATGGTAATTGATTAAGAACTTGAAAGTGATTGAAATTTAAGTTGGATTATTTGGTTTCACTGATTCACCCCTCATTAATGATTGTACCTCTAACATTAGAGTAGGACTTTAACACTTCTAATTTTAGTTAGGGTGAAACCTAAGTCTCCAATATTTATGGCAAGCCTGGTTGGACTTAATTAAGGCATTTGGACATTAGCATGAGATAAATTAACATGGAAGGACATTTTAAAGTCTTAGAGTAGTCAATGACAGATTAGAGGAAAAATTCATTCACCAAATCTCCATTAATTTTACTTCAAAAGGTAATCAATTTTAGTTCATTGAGTTACCTTTAGATATTGTAAATAGGAAGAGGATACATATTTCAAACCCAAACCTAAGACCCCCTAATTATCCCACATCTCCAAAATTTACAAGTTTTTCTCTTACTCAATCCACTAAAATTCCACCAAATCAAATACAGATGGCAAGGCTTAGATTACAAGCTTTTGTACCCTTCAATAGTGGTAGACCTCTTAACCTTTAGCATCATGATGATATCCCCATTGCCTCTTTGAAGTATTTACCATACTTTATAGGATAAAACTCTACCATTCCTATAGATCACATATCTAACATTGTAAACCTTTGCCCAATGCATAACATTATGAAGGATAATAAAGCCACGAGACTACAAGCCACATCCTTGAAAGGTAAATCCCTAAAATGGTATAGGGGTCTAGATCCTACCTTAATCAATAATTAGGATGAGTTTGGTGAGTGCCTATGTAATTATTTTGAGGATATAAATGACCATGTATCACTTGTTGAATGACTCACCTCAATCAGGAGGGCATCCCAAGAACCTATGGTTAATTTCAACTATAGATTTTGAAAAACTTGGGATAGGATCCTTGTCATCATTAAGTCTACACCTAATTATGATTTTATTTATTATTTAAGAGCATTTAATTTAGACATTGTAATCATGATCTAATCTATGGGTGGGATAACTCTACCTAAGGCTTATGAGATATTTATAAGGGCAAAAAACTTTTTGATACAAGCAGGGAAACTCATTCCAAGACCTCTCATGCCAATTTTTCCTAAGAATCATCCAACCCCACATACCATTACTCCATTACCCACTCAAAATAATCAATTTTAACCTGATGATAGTCAAGTGAACAAATTTGTAAAGATTGAGAGCTTGTTGAAGTCACAAAATAACTAGGTAGTGGCTATAGAGAAACAAAAATAGACTTCATATAGGCCATACCAAGGTCCCTTCCAAGCCTAATACCCCACTCAATCCTACAACAAACCCTCTTAACCATAAAATCAACATGCCCAAGGCTAAATTACTCAAGGTATATCTCATAATAGCTATAATCATATAGCTACAAGTAGCTCAAGAGCCTTAATCTACACATAAAACAACCTTTCACAAGAGGTTCAATGGCAATCAGGAGGGAAATCCAATGAGATGGTAATGGATAAAAGTGGATAAATGTATCAAGATCCTAGTTGGCATAATGATCCTTCATTTTAATGACATGACATAATTCATCCTCCACCATAAGGCCCTCAAATGAACCAAGATAACATGCCCACTATGATACCATTAGAAGTTCAAATTCAATAGTAAGGAAGCATGGTTAAGACACCAACTGACACCATGTGCATAAAATTTCAAGAAGGGGATAATATGTTTGAGCATGTAATAGTAAACATGGGGAAGACTATAAAAAGGGTAGATGAACTAGTTGTAGCTAATACAAGGGCTAAGATGAGGATGTTGGATGATAATTTGTGGTAGCCTAAGGCTTCTTCAACACCACCACAAGTTAGTCAGTGTCCTACCACTTCAAATATAGATACTAAATCTCATAAAACTCAATAAATACCTTAACATCATGGACAAAAATAGAAGTCTCCTTTTATTCCTCATGTCACTCAAGTGTCAAGTGATACTTATACTTTTAAGGTAAAGTTCAAAGGTACTAGTCTTCCTTTTAATATTATGGATCATATGAAAAAGGTTAATGTCACTATGTCTATGTATGATGATCTACCTATTTTGGGACAAAAATAAACCCTTTAATAAGATCTATCCAAGATTTATCATATGAAAAATACAACTGATAAGGTGAACACTATTTTTATAAATAGTAGTCCACTTAGTCAAACTCAAGTTTCTAGTCAAGGTCAAGTTCATAATGTTGTTCATTCCCATAAGTTTATCAAGCCCCCTCTATTCTATTTTTTAGTCATCATAGGGGACTATTTATTGCACAATTGTATGATAGATTTAAAAGCTTCAACCTCAGCTATGCCTAAAGCCATAGTAGATAAGCTTGAGCTTACGTATATGCCTAATGAAATTGGAGTTATCTAGTTGGATGGTTCCCCCACTAAAATAGTAGGTATCTTGAAAGATATTAAGATCACATTGTCATCTTTCCCAATTTGTGTCATCATTTAGGATGTAATGGTTATAGACCTACCCCATATTTTTACCTATGCCTATCTAGAGACTTTACTATAAAAATTGGGGGTTATTTATCCATTGACTAGTCATACATGGTTTTTATGACTAAATATGGGACTTGGGTCACTATTAGGTGAAAACCTATCTCTAGGTTCCATCTACAGCCTTATATGCCTAACCTTGCCAATTCCAACTATACCATATTTAATGAGGATGAAAATTCTAGTGAATAAGAGACTCATAACCATATTAAAGGCATTTTAGACCTATAATTGGATGAATGGGAAACTGAGAATCATGGATTTTATCCCTATAGAAATATTGAAGAATTAGATTGAGGGGTCTATTGTATGCATGAGAAAGGTGTTGATATACATTTCTTAACTAACACCACTCAAGAGGAAGATGGTCTATGGAATTTATTATTTGATGTCTCAAGGTTAAATAATGGTAGTGGAGTTGGGGTCATGTTGGTTTCACCCTCATATCAAAATTACTATCTAGCTACAAGATTTGAATTGAGTTGCACTTCAAACACAACTAAATATGAATCCCTTCTACATGGTTTATAAGAGGCAAGAATAAGAGGTGTCAAACTTTTTCAAGTCAAGGGTGATAGTGAACTCATTATGTAACAAGTGAGAGGCATAAGTTTAGTCAAAAACCATCATTTGAAACCTTACAAGCAACGTGTATGGGATCTCATAGAAAACTTTTTGGTATTTAATATACAATCCATACTAAGAGAGGCAAATCAACATGTAGATAGGCTTACAGCCATTAGATCTCAATATAAGAATTTGGAAGGATTAAAAGGTAACCAGAGTCAAGATAAGATCATGGTCCTATGCAAGCCAACCATACTTGGCAATGAGGTGAGTTGGGAGGTGTTTGATAATGATGACCAAAATATATATTTTCTAATGAAGGAGGTAGAATTATACCATAAGAATAAAAACAAATTCCAACATTAGTATGATGATTAGATAGTGTATCTAAGATATAATGATCTTCCTAAGGGACTTATGATAATGAAAATCATCTTTAATAAAGATGACCAAGTGAGAAGAGGCAAGCCATGTATCTCATCCAAAGAGGAACACTATGAGAAGAAAGAGATCTTGAAAGTTAAATTGTTGAAGTTAGGAAATATCAACATAGTAGAAGAGAAAGCTACATTTGTTACTTTATGTCAATAGTTATTTGATGTATTTGCATGGGAATATAAAGATCTGAAGGGATTTAATCCCAAACTTGCACAACATACCATTGAACTAGAGAGTAATACAAAACTAGTTAGGCAAAAATAAAGGCCTACCAATACAAGTGAAGGAGTTAATGACAAGGGGGATATTTAATTTTATTGAATCAAGCATAATATTCCCCATTAAACATTCCTCATGGGTGGAAAACCTTGTGCCAATGAGGAAGAAGAATGGGGAAATATGTTGGTGTGTTGATTTTAGGGACCTCAATAAGGTGTCTCTAAAAGACCATTACCCACTTCCCTCAATGGATCATATTATTTATAATGTGGTATGTAATCAGAGGTTCTCATTACTTTATGGTTATTTTGGTTATAATCATATTATGGTTAAGGAAGAAGATAGGCATAAGACTACCTTCACCACAAAGTGGGCCACTTATGCATATAGGAAAATTCCCTTTAGACTATCCAATGCTGGTGAACTTTATAGAGGGAAATGGACATTGAATTTGAAGGTTTTATCAATGACATGGTGTTCATCTACCTAGATGACATCACTATTTTCTCAAAGGACCCAACTAATCACATTGCTCACTTGAGGTTAGTATTTGAAAGATGAAGAGAATTTGGTGTGTCATTGAATCCTAAAAAATGTATATTTGGTGTTTATGAGGGTAGGTTAATGGGTCATGTAGTGTCCAAGGATGGTATTTTCATAGACCTTGAAATGTTTGATTCCATCTTACCCTTACATATTCCCAAGCATAAGAAGGGTTTGCAGAGTTTTTTGGGAAAGATTAATTTTATAAAAAGGTCTATCCTAGGCTTTGTAGAGCTGGTCAAGCCTCTTACTCACATGTTAATAAAATTCAAGGAGTTTACATAGACCAAAGAAATTAAGATGAGTTTTTAGGCCATCAAGGAGGCCATCTCTTATGCCACTACATTTTTTAATCCTGATTTTAATAATGAATTATACTTGTAATATTTCTCTACATTGGATGCAATCTTTACCATGTTGATGGAGTAGAATGAGTAAGGTTTAGAATAACCTATTGATTTCTTTAGTTAGGCCTTAGAGGGGTATGAGAAGATTTATATTTTTGTATAAAAACATGTTCTTGTAGTGAAAATAGGTTTGAATAAGGTTAGGCACATGGTCTCCAATAGTAAGATCATACTCATGGTGGTACACCCAAGTATTAAATAGTTTATAATCAATAGAGACCTCAATGGTAAAAGAGCTAGATGGGTGAAAAAATTAATGGAGTCTAACCTTGAGTTTAGAGTCAAAAATATTATAAGGGGAGAGAGTTATGTGATCACCTTGTATCAAAGTTAAAACAAGGTAAAGACCAAGTGTTAGTAGTCCATGATAACCAATAGGTAGTTCCAGACAACACACCTTTAAGTTGGACACATGATATAATTAGATTTATTGAGTTAGGAAAATGTCATATGGTTCTAGATAAATCAAATAGAATACACTTTAGGTTTCAAAGTATACCTTATGTCTTGAAATATGTATTATTTTTCAAGAGAGATATAGGAGGCATGCTTTTGACGTGTGTAGAATCATGTCAAATAGACAAGTTGCTTGAATAGTTCCATGATAGTCCATATGGTGGACACTTTTTTGCCAATACCAAAACCTATAAGATCATTATATCTATGTAATTTTTCCCAATAATTTTTAGAGATACACACTCTTGGGTAAGGATATGCTCAAAATGTGCAATGTTTATTGGTAAGCAAAAACTAGTTGTGCGTCCCTTGCAGCCCATACAAGTAAAATAACCCTTCATGTAATGGGACTTATATTTCATAGGGACGATAAAAAAAAAATTAATTAAAGGACATAAATGGATCATTATAGATATATACTACTTTACAATATGTTTTGAAGCAACTACCCTTGAGAAATCTATTGAAGATTCTATTTTGGACTTTTATGATAGCCTTGTAACCAGATTTGGCATGCCTTATATAATCATTTTTGACAATGAATTGGCCTTCAAAATAAAAAATGTATGTGAGTTCAATTTTTTACATGTAATTTATCTCAAGGCATCCTCTAACTATTACTCATAGGGTAATGGACTAGCAGAGTCCACAAATAATAACTTGTTGAGGATCATCAAGAGAACTATGGAGGATAGTTAGAGGGAGTGACATATAGATTGAGGACTACCCTATGTGTAGGGATAATGACACCTAAGAAATATACTATACACTCCCCATACTTTCTTACCTATGATAAAGAATCCAAACTTCTTATTTCTCTTTAATTATTTGCATTAGAGCTAACACACCAACTTGAGCTCCTAGAGGATGATGCTATTCAAGTAAGGTTAAATGAGTTAAGATAGCTGGAAGAGATAAAGGAAACTTATATGCATATTATGTGGTCTAATAAACACCAAGTGAAGATATCATTTGAAAATATATCTTTTTCAAAGACATTTAACCAAGGTTATATAGTCCTCAAATAGGATGAGGACTGTGTAAAACTAGGAAAGAAATCTATGTTTGACATTCTTTAGATTGAACCTTATGTTATCATAGGTTAAGAGGAGAGTAATGCCTTTGAGCTTACTAGGTTGAATGGAGAGATCATTTCCATCCCTTTCAATGGGAGGTCTCTTAAATTATGCTACTAATGTTGCCTCATGATCTTTATACATAGGTAGATAGGTCTATCTTTACCTCCAAGTGTTCTTGTACATTTCTTTATTTGTTGTTATTTTTTTGTTGTTCAGGTATTTGTTTGGTTTGTTTTTATTTATTTCTTATTTTTTTTTGTGTATCATTGTTTCAAAGTGTTTTCAAGAGACAATAAGAATCCTTAATGTAATTAATACTTCATTTGTCTATTCATCATGAGCAAGCTTGATCAAATTATACATTCCATGACCAGTAGGTTGGTCAAGCCAGTTGAGTCACTAGAAATGTTGGTCAATCTATAGGATTGGAAATTATCTAACCTTATAGATTAAGGGGTCATAGCCTATGTTTACAATTTTTTTTTTAAGTCATATTGAAGGAACTTGAAGCATATATAGTTAGTTATTTATATTGTCATTTTTTAATCTTGTTTTAACAACCCTTGAGTAAAGTATTACATGAAAAGGATGTTTTCTATGCTATGTCTTCACTCTACAAATTTGGTGCCTTGGTGCATTTTCTACCTACAAATAAGATATTTGAAAAATTATTTATTAGTATAGGATGTGACCAAGAACATCAAAATTGAACTCCAAGAAAATCCACTTGGATTCAAAAAATCCTTAGCAAGCTCTTAGTGAATGCATTATCACTAGGTGTTTAGATCTCAAGATCTAAAGTAGCAAATTTAACTTCATGAGGATGGAATCTCAAGTCAGTGGGACCATCAAAATACAATGAAGTGTGTTTTATCTTGAAATATAGATCATAAATGAGCTTAGAGATCAATAATTCAAATGTTTCAAGTGGCAAGATCATGGAATCCTGAGGCAGATCTGATGGTGAGCAATAATCTGATAAACTTAGTGGGTGCAGGTAGATCTAATGACATGTATTTAAACATGACATGAATATCTAATTATGTGAGTAAGGTTCAAAGAGTTAGAGGACCTTAATATTAATGTAATGGTGCCAAATGTCATGATCATAGTGAATAGGGTGATCAATGGTGTGCATTTGATCTTATTGATAAAGATCAATGGCACATGTTGAGTCATGTAGATAAGATCAATGGTACATAAGTCAAGGATCCCAAATCAAACATGAGGTCACCACATGGTGAAATCACATGAGATTGATGGAGTCTGATAGTGGATCCATAAGAATCATGTGAGATCAATGAGTGTCACATTCTTGAAAGTTAAAATCAAGATGAATGGGTAACTAATAATTGGCACCATCTAGATAATCAAACATAGATTGATGGTTGATGATGAAGGTCAAAACTAGTAGACTCTTAAGGAGATCAATGGATTAGATTTTATCAA
Source organism: Torreya grandis (assembly GCA_037957365.1). Lineage (NCBI taxonomy): Eukaryota > Viridiplantae > Streptophyta > Pinopsida > Cupressales > Taxaceae > Torreya > Torreya grandis. The sequence goes on from JARHVA010004709.1 coordinate 226,608, forward strand.
ATATCTAAATGGAATGAGATGATGACACATGTCTAAAATCAAGTGTAGTGTGGTCAATTTCTTGGCATGAAACACATAGTGTGTTCTTTAATGGACTTAGATCAAAGGGTCTGTAAAGAACATTAATGCAATGAATAGCTCAAAGATACTTAGGTGGACATCCATGATTTCTCGTAATGGAAATATTGTCCTTCATGACATTTTATCCACCCTTCCACATCAAGAGAGTCACAGTAAAGGGCATTAATGTACGGAGAAGTGGTAGAAGGAATGGTGTAACTATTACAACTATTTTTTGAGGTGGCATTGATCAATTAAGAGTTTTTAAGGAGCATAAAGTCATGGTGGTTATAAATTTTGTTCTGAGTGAAATTGAGCTCATTAATGACCCCTTCAACACCAAAATTTCTCTCTGTGTCTTTTCTTTCTTCCTATAACTGTAGGCATTTATCTCTTGATTTTCATCCCTCAGTTGGGTATAGAAAACCTCTGATAAAATCACTATGTAAACTCTTTTAAAGTAATATAAGATAATTTCATATTATAGTTAAATGTTAAGTGTACTTAATTGGAGTTTGATTTATAAAGTGGATGTTACTTATTCATCACATGTGTGTCCTTCATGTACCTTGCTTCAGGACTATTAGTTTCTTGTAGGTTATGTGAAGTGTTAACTAGTGAGGTTTCTCTTAAAGTGTCATAAGTCCATAGTGTCTTAAATATAATTACATATTTATATCCTTGAATTTGTAGTTCTATTTTTAACCTTCATACAAAATAATCATGTTTGGAACCTTTTTATTGAATCTGAACAATTTTTATCTCCATTGGATTCATTAGTAGTCATGAAAGTGTCTAAACTAAGAGTGAATCATTGAACATTTGGTGAATCACCACACTTAGAGTATTTTTTAATTCATATAACTCCTTATCTCTTTTCATCCCAACCCATTTAGTTCTTAGGTGAGCACTATAACAAATAATCTAAGGAGCTAGTCTCATTAAAACCCCAAGAGGTTTGACCCAAAATTAGGTAATCCATAGCATAGGGTCATTCCAATGTTAGACTAGGTTTAAGAGTAGGACTTGAACACTTATAATTTTAGATAATCTAGAACCTAAGTCTATAATAAGGTTTCCTTAAACCTAATGGGACAAGGGGATATCAATAAGTTTAATCTTCCTCAAATCATTGAAGTGTGTAGAAATTATTCAAGGAGGACAAAGCCTAGCATTAGAAATACAAGAATAGGGAGAGGATGAAATTAGGTGAGTTAGTTAATGAAATAATTATCAAATATTAATATAAACATATTGGTTCAGCTAAATACCATGTTGTATGGGTTACAATTCAAAGCTAACAATGCCACCAAAGCCTTGGGTGTGTATTATCCTAGGTGTAGAAAAAAGCATGTCTTTATAGAATATAATTTGGATATAATTGATATGTGATTAATATTTTATAAAAATTAACATGACACAAAAAAATTCTCCCTCCTCCCATCCCTAAGAAACTAGTTGAAATAAGCTATATAACCTATAAAAGAGTTTAATTTTTTCCAAATGTAGGGAAATCTATTTTCACACAACTAGGATAAAAACCAATTTGGACCAAGAGTTACTTCCAATCCTTAGATTATTTCATTTATTAGATATGTATATCTATAGGAATGGGTAACAACATTATGTGGTCCAAAATAATGGACACCAAAACCGTGGATTCCCCAACCTCATCAATAGCCTTGGATTCCCTAGTCCACTACGTAACCATGGGTAGATCAATCATGGGTTATTTAGAAAACTTTAAATAAAATAAGGTACCATAAAAAGGTATTAATGGCTACGCCTTCCACTTAGAAACCATAAAATTAGTAACTAAACCAACCATAATTACCTACTCAACTTGTGGTAAATCTAAAATATAGACAGGCAACCCATGTCTTTAGGGTAGAACAGGAAGGAAATATAGGTGTAGTTGCTATTGATTGCTAAAACATTTAGCTCAGATAAATAAAGACATTAAAAAATAATCTAATAATAATTAATAATATTTCCAATAGGAAACTTGAATAGGCTAAACAAATATTCCAAGATAAAGAGCTTGAAAAACTTGAAAAAGATAATATAAGTCCTACAGTAATTCCCTTCCTAGAAAGGCCTCAAAAAGTTGAGAGTAAAGGATAATATAAGATGATTTAGGAATTAACGGAATTCAACATATAAATCCCACTATTAAAATCCATCAATGACATCCCAAAAATCAAAAAAGTGATAAAAATTTTATGCATTAAAACTCTGGGAAGAAAAAGGCAATATCCTAAGACGATGTCGGTGGAAGGAAAACTTGTAGAATTGTTAGTATGGAAGCTACTCCTACCTAAATATGGATATCCATGACTACCTATCATTATTTTTATTATAATAAGGAAAGAGACACCCAATTTCCAAATTTACATATGGGCTACCATTAATGTGATGACAATCGATACCCTGAAAGATATATCATGTACAAGAGTGAATCCTAATTATAAAATCCTATAAATGTTAGACCAATCCACTACCAATTATTAATGTACCATTTAATATGTATCTATGAATATATAATGTTAGGAATATTGAGTTGGATTCATGATACTCCAACCTAAAATAAGAAAATTAGGATATCCATTGATTTTGGGAAGACCCTAGTTAACAACAGTTATAGCACGAATAGACTATATGTATGGGGATATGACCATCTCTAATGGCATAAAATAAAAAATATATCTTTATACCCACCTACAAAATCATCCCTCAACCCTTTATAATAATTGTGGATAGATGAACTAGAAATAAAGAATAATAGTCTATTTTCATTAGCTATGGTGATAGTTAGAGAATATCTAGAAGAATTAACATGGAACTTGGAAGAACACAATGAGACTTTGGAGTGTGATATTCAAGATCTAGAGTATGATATTGAAGCTTTGGATTTTGATAGAAAAGCTTTGGAGTTTGATAGTAGAGCTCCAAATTTTGATAGTTAAGCATCAGAATTTGATAGAAGAACTCTAGAGTTGGAACTCCTCACCCTTAAAAACTAAGCATCCTAGTCAAAACCTCTTGATGGTATATATGACCACTTATCTATCCAAAAAAACATTGATGAGTGGGCATGAATTAATTAAAACTCATTTTTTAAAGTTTTTCATTATCTTTTAGCCAATTTAATTTATCTAAGAGAGAAGTTCCTATAAAATATCACAAAATTTCACATGTTGGTACCACATTCCTCTCCCTTGAAATCTTTAATGAGTGAATTCAGATAGGTTAATTCTATCCAACCAAAAACCAAATCAATAATTGTCCACCCTAGTAAAATGCTAAACATCAATATCTAGTTGACCAATGAATAAGAGACCAAATTGTTTGATGTCCTAAGAGGCCATACAAAGGCTTTTTCATGGGATTATAGTGAAATGAAGGACATCCATCCTCATGTGTGCACTCATCACATTTACATTGAAATTATTAGACCTATTAGACATCCATAATAAAGGATTAACCCAACTTTGAAAGATAGTAAAATCTAAGATAGAGAAAATGTTAGAAGTAAGATTCATTTATCCCATATTTGATAGTATGTATAACCATTAGTGATAGTTCATAAAAAGAATAGTAAATGGATAATTGTTGTTGACTATATAGAACTCAATAAAGCTAGCATGAGAGATTACTTCTCCTTACCCTTTGTTGTTACCCAAAAATATCACTCATTTTTGGGACAACATTTGAACTATTTTGGTCCTACAAACTAAAATTGTCTCTTCCCTTTCCAAAATTTGTCCTCGGCATTCAAATTCTTCATTTTTCAAACTTCTCAAAAATCTATAGACTCTGCAAGCCAAGTTCAATGGGCTTTATAGGTTGATTTCTACAGACTCTGTAGGTAGGTTCATTTCTACATGTTCAAAGGCTTTTGCAGGTGGGTTCAACTAGAAGAATCAATTTCTAACACTTGGTCATTTTCAAGATTGGTTCACTGCCTTGGTTCAATAAAAAATCTCCATCGGCAAGCATCTAAGTAAAAGAGGCTTGAACCATTGAACCACTTTGGTTCAAAGGTTCAACAGGTTCAAGGTTCAACAGGTTCAAAGGTGGGTTCAAACAAATGGTTTAAAGGTGGGTTCAATCAAGCAGTTTAATGCTTTGGTTCACTCAGTTGGTTCATCTACTCAGTTCAACGCTTTGGTTCATCTACTCATTTCAATGCTTTGGTTCATCTGCTCAGTTCATCCTTTGGTTCAATAAAATGGTTCATCAGTTGGTTCATCCACTTAGCTCATAAAATAGCCATTGATCCTTGTAATCTACAGACCCGAATGCATTCATAGGCTTTAAGGCCAAGACCAATAGGAAGTGAGGAAGGAACAGAACAACAAATTGAATCTAGGACCTGATTCACTTAACTAGAAAAGGAGGAATGATGAAGAAGGATCAGATCGCTAGGTGGACATTGAAAGTTGCAAACTTTCAATAACGTGACTTATTTCTCTACATTGAGAAAAACAAATGGGTAGATGCCCCTAATTTCCAGCCTGTCTTCAATAGTTTTCAATGCAACATGATGTGTTACTATTCTTGAGTCCTTAAAGAGGCTATATAAGAGACTCTCTTTTATTGTAAAATGATCTCTTTTTGACAATCAGAACGAAACTCTACCCAAATTGAAAGGCATTACTGAGACTTTGAGCTCAGATTGTTGATCATATTTTTTTATTGGAATAAAAAACCAAGTGATTTTTTAGACTTTGTGTTGTGATATCTTTGTTGTTGAGGAAACTGTTCTTATGTCTTTTTCCTTAATATATATTCTATTCCTTTAATTCAACAAGTAGAATTAGTGATAGTAGTTAGGAAGGTGTCTTGAAGAGTCAACTATGGAGAGAATTTGTGCCCCCATAATTGCCTTTAGTGTGTTTTCTTTTCATTTCTATGTAAAGGACCTTGGGATGACTTTGTGCCCTCATTGTCCTTCATATCTTACTCTTGAGCAATTCAGATGGAGACTTTGTGTTGCATCTCAATTTGATGGTTACTACATCTTTGGTTATATTTTGCATTTACTACCAGGAGTATTCTTGTGGTTTGCTAAATAGTACTTTTGAAAGAAGAGGAGTGTTGTCTATCATTTCCCTTGAGTTTTTCCTTTGATTTGCATGCATCATCTCTAATGAAAGAGATGGATGGTTTGTCCTACCCTTGAGTATTATTTTCTATTTATATTTATATATATATATATATATATATATATATATATATATATATATATATATATAGATAGATAGGGAACCTCCCCTTGATGAGAGGAGAGACCAGTCCCCTTTTGATGTGGTGAACCTACACATTTGGATGACTAATCTTCCTACTTTGGCTGATCAGACCTATTTTGTTTATCAGTACGCTAATCGACAAATATTCAACCAATAGTTTTGGTGACTCTGTTGGGGATATACATAACTTTATGCAATTTGGAACCTCAAGTTTTATATTGAAACATCACCTGTGTCTTACCCATTATCATTATAACCCTTATCCATTATAGATTCTGGTGACTCCATTACTTGTCTTACCCATTATCCATTTATAGCCTTACCATCTTCCTCCACCTCCATTATTTTATCTAGTCTACAAAATCGGAGCTACTGGGAAAGAGTACATAGTTTAAAGCCTCAAGCTTTAACTAAAGTAAGGTCAATTCTTTTCCATTTTTGTTTCACAATCTGGTAGATTCAAGGTATACACGAAGCCAAAAGGCTAAAGGTATTGTTGACCCTGTATACATGTTGGTATAATAGAGTGATTTTGATCTATTTCCTTCACCATCTCGTCTCCAACGAACTAAGAGCTTTCCTCCTACTAAAGTCAGATCTCCAATGCCAGATGAAGTACCTACTTCTATTGTTGATAAAGCTTTACAAATAATTACCACTTTGAGATTTGTTATTCCTCCTTTTCATACTCCTATAATGGTAGTTCAAGGCCCCTAGGGTAATGCTTTTGGTCCTCTCAATCTTACTCCACCTCTACATGAGCTTCCATGCAGTTCAAGGAAGAATTTCCCCAAATTCTATGGTGATGGGAAAGTTCATCCTGATGAACACATTGTAGCCTTTAGCATAGCTTGTGGAGTAATTAGAGTAGAATTTGAAGATGTAGCAGTCAAGCTTTTTATAGAAACATTACAAGGTGCTACTGCAGATTGGTTTTATCATCTATAAGCTCAATCAGTAACCGATTGGAATACCCTCAAAGCTAAGTTTGAAGCTAGATTTAAACCTACAAAAGATGCACATGCACTTTTGGCTCAACTTACACAGATGAAGAAAGAGACTTATAAACCAATGAGAGACATCATAGCCAAATTTGACAAACTAAGGAACAGAATTCCTATAATTGCTTGACCTACAATTGAGAATCTCAAATGCTTCTTCATTAATTCTTAGTTACCTAAAGTCAATTTTCTTTTGAGACGTACTAGTCAAATAGATCTTGCTATAGCTCAAATTTTGGCCACTGAGGTAGAAGATGATCTCATCTTAGCAGGGAAGATAAGAAGAGATCTAAATAGAAATAGATCCTCGTCATCTTTTGAATATTCATCTATAGGCACCACTGACCCAATGGTGCAAAAGTTGGAAAATGAAGTACTAGCCTTGAAAAAGCAAACGGCGCAAGGAATGTCTTTTGCTCCTTCATATAGATATATGCCAAGAAGGACATTCCTAAATCAATCATATTAGGGCAATGCTACTAAGAATCAAGGGCAACAGAATTGCCTTCCTTCCCCACAAGGGAAACTTGCCCTAGAAGCTCCTCCAACTAATTCAGTAATGGGATATCTTGAAATAGAATTTGAGTTTTCTTTCTAGCCTGAATTGAATAAATAAAATGATGTTGATCTCTTCATAGAGGATCAAGAAGAATTAGTTGGCGACTCCCACATTGGTTTCCTAAATTACCAAGATGAACCCAAAAGCAAAAGAGAAGCTTTTGATGGATCATATGTAGTGTTTACTAGGTCCAAGAACCAATTAGTCCAGCAAGTTGATAAAGGGAAGATAGAAGAGCAACCTCAGCCAGCAATCACAATTGCTAAGCATAGAACCACTCTGCCTTTTTAGTCAAAGGATCCAGTAATCACCCAAAAGGCAAATACATCCATTTCACCTTCACCTTCTACTTCAAATTAGCAAACCAGCCCACCTCCCATCCCTCCTAAAACTCAAAAATTTGAAGTACCTTTCTCTATACCTAGCTTAATTCAACCATTTGACATAATCGATCATGTCAAAAAGACAAAAATACAAATGTCTGAATTCAAATATTTGCAGTCTAATCCTGATCAATTGAATAATTTCATCTAATATGTCAAGAACCAAACCATCCCTGTAGGATAAAAAGCTAAAAAGGTAACTCCTGATTCTCCAAAGAACATGCCCATTTTGAATAATCTTGTTATTACTCCCCCAGTTGTTCTTAGAAAAATAGAACCTTTCTATGTTTCCCTATTAATTAATGGTCATAAGCTGAGTAACTATATTATAGACTCAAGCACATCTGATAATATCATGCCTACTAAAGTAGCTAAGTCTCTTGGTCTCACACTAACCAAGACATTTGGGAGATGCTTCTCCATGGAAAACAAGCAAGTACCATTGTTGGGGCAAACTAAAGATGCCCAATTTGCATTAGTAGCCTTTCCAAACAAGAGAATCAGAATGACTGTCTTGGTGGCTAACGTCCTAGCATCTTATGGCATTTTGCTTGGATGAAATTTATGTAAGGACATGGGAGGAGAACTAAGCATGGACTTGTCTGAAGCAAGGATCCATGTCCAAGGCATAATGAAGAGATTGTTCCCTAAAAAGGAGGCAAAATATGTGGTCACCCAAACATCAGCCCTTGCAACACAAATTATATTTGAGTCTTTAGGTAGGGGTAATTATTTCTTTACCACATAGGATGTTCCTGTTTCTACAGACAAAAGTCCTATAGTTGACAATCTAAGAATTGATCCAAATAAGACTTTAAGAGAATTGGTAGGGCATAGTACAAGTAAGTAAGGATCTTCCATCTCTAATGAAGAGAAATCTGATAGGAGATTAGCTTTTGATGATGCTTCGATCCTGAAATCCAATGACAAAATTTTTTCCACCAATGATGGAGTTGGGATTGTGTTGATATCTCCTTAAGGAGATATTCTTCCTTCATGCAGTTTGCAAGTCAACAACACCAACAACATAGCTAGATGCAAATATCTGTTGCTCGGGTTAAAGATTGCTCAAGATGAAGAAATCAAACTCCTTCACATCAAAGGAGATGCTAAGCTGATAATTTATCAGGAGTTTGATATAGACAATCCAATCATATTTTAGACTAAATTAGAAGAACAACCAATTATTTTAATGGACCATGTTACTACAAATCAAAATCAAACAAAGGAATCCTTCACCAAGAAATCAAGGAGTTATGGTTTTCAGTTTGAAGACCACATCTTGCCATGGGACAAGAAGAAGAAAAAGCCAAGAGGAAGACACAGAAGATTGGTTTTTTTGGTGGAGAACTCCATTTTCCCATCACCGTTTCTGGGGACAAAATGTCTTCTTACTAGTTTACCAAGATCGTGTACTATTTTCACTATCTCTCAATAAGCAACATCTGAAATACTTCAATTCTTGAAGTATCAGATCATTTTATCTAAAAATATGTATATTTGTATAGTTTTTAATTCTGTTTTGTTTTGTTTATTTCCTTTTTGATTCCTTCCATTTCAGGGTAGCATGATTCCATAGCCCAATGGCACACATGAAGACACTAGAGATTCTATATTCTACTCCCTTTAATTCTTTTTGCAATTGATAAAAGTTCCCCAATTAGAGCCAGCTGTTGTTCCCCAAAAATATCACTCATTTTTGGGACAACTTTTGAATTATTTTGGTCCTATAGACCAAAATTATCTCTTCCCTTTCTGAAATTTGTCTTGGGCATTCAAATTCTTCATTTTTCAAACTTCTCAGGAATCTACGAACTCTGTAGGCCAAGTTTAATGGGATTTATAGGTTGATTTCTACAGACTTCATTTCTACAGACTTGATTTCTATAGACTCTGTAGGCAGGTTCATTTTTACAAGTTCAAAGGCTTCTGCAGGTGGGTTCAACCAAAAGAATCAGTTTCTAACACTTGGTCATTTTTAGGATTGGTTCAATGCCTTGGTTCAATCAAAAATCTCCATCGGCAAACATCTAAGCAAAAGAGGCTTGAACCATTGAACCATTGAGCCATTGAACCACTTTGGTTCAAAGGTTCAACAGGTTCAAGGTTTAATAGGTTCAAAGGTTGGTTCAAACAAATGGTTCAAAGGTGAGTTCAATCAAGTGGTTCAATGCTTTGGTTCACTCAGTTGGTTCATCTGCTTGGTTCAACACTTTGGTTCATCCACTCAATTCAATGCTTTGGTTCATCCGCTTAGTTCATCCTTTGGTTCAGTCAAATGGTTCATCAGTTGTTTTAAAGGATTCATTTGAAATGTTGAACCAAAACTTGGTTCAACGGTAGGTTTAATGCTTTGATTCATTCAATTGGTTCATCAGCTTGAACCATTGACTTGAAGCATTTTGGTTCAAAGCTTAGTTCATCGGCTTGGTTCAATGTTTGGTTCAACCAAGTGGTTCAATGTTTGGTTCAACCAAGCAATTCAATCAAATGGTTCAACAGTTGGTTCATCACCTTGGTTTAAAGGAGTGGTTCAAAGGAGCAGTTCAAATGCAAGAGTTCAAAAGAGCCTCCTAAAGGACAAGTGCCCTTGCAGAGGGCACTTGGTCGACAAAAGTACCTTTCAGAAGGGTCATTTTCAAAGAAGGCCATAAAGGTAATTCTTTCATATTTTTGTTTAAGGAATTCAAAAAGGACTAAGGCAAGAAGAAATTCCTTTAGACTTTTTGTCTGAAGGAATTCCTTTAGACAAAAATTCTAAAGGAATTTGGGAAAGCAGCTACAGGTAGAAAGCCTAAAGAAATTTCCAAAGAAGCAAAGACTAAGGCAAACAAAACAATTCCACAGACTTTTTGTCCATGGACTTTTGTCCATGGTAATTTGTTTATAGAGAAAGCCAAGGGAAAATAGCTATGGGAATTGTCTGCAAGAAATATCCATGGGAAATGTCTGTGAAGACTCTAAGGAAAAGGCCACTTAAGGACCCCGAAGGGCAGGTGCCCTTATGGGGGACTCTCCACTGCCAACTTGAAGGACATTTTCCTGAAGCTGAAGGGTCACCTTCCCTTTGGGAAGATGTAAAACTAGAAAAGCTAAAGGACTAAGGGGTGATGCACTCAAAGACGTCAAATTCAAGATAGTGAACTAGTCGTTGAAAATGTAGTGACGGGTGTGTGAACGTCAATTTCAAAGCTCATGAAATAGCCATTGATCCTTGTAATCTACAAACCCGAATGCATTCACAGGCTTTAAGGCCAAGACCAGCAAGAAGTGAGGAAGGAACAGAATAGCAAATTGAATCTAGGACTCGATTCACTTAACCAAAAAAGGAGGAATGATGAAGAAGGATCAGATTGCCAAGTGGACATTGAAAGTTGTAAACTTTCAATAACATGACTTGTTTCTTTGCATTGAGAAAAACAAATGGGTAGATGCCCCTAATTTCTAGCCTGTCTTCCTAACATTTTTCAATGCAACATGATATGTTACTATTCCTGAGTCCTTCTTAAAGAGGCTATATAAGGGACTCTCTTTTATTGTAAAATGATCTATTTTTGACAATCAGAACGAAACTCTACCCAAATTGAAAGGCATTATTGAGACTTTGAGCTCAGATTATTGATCTTATTTTGTTATTGGAATAAGAAAGCAAGTGATTTTTCAGACTTTGTGCTGTGATATCTTTGTTGTTGAGGAAACTATTCTTAGGTCTTTTTCCTTAATATATCTTCTATTCCTTTAATTTAACAAGCAAAATTAGTGACAGTAGTCAGGAAGGTGTCCTGAAGAGTCAATTGTGGAGAGACTTTATGCCCCCATAATTGCCTTTAGTGTGTTTTCTTTTCATTTCTATGTAAAGGACCTTGGGATGACTTTGTGCCCTCATTTTCCTTCGTATCTTACTCTTAAGTAATTCAGGTGGAGACTTTGTGCTACATCTCAATTTGCTGGTTACTACATCTTTGGTTACATTTTGCATTTACTACCAGGAGTATTCTTGTGGTTTGATGAATAGTACTTCTGAAAGAAAAGGAGTGATGTCTATCATTTCCCTTAAGTTTTCCTTTGATTTTCATGCATCATCTCTGAAGAAAGAGAGATGGATGGTTTGTCCTACCCTTGAGTATTGTTTTTTGTTTATATATATATATATATATATATATATATATATATATATATATATATAGCATATCTATAGGGAACCTCCCCTTAATGAGAGGAGAGATCAGTCCCCTTTTGATGAGGTGAACCTACACATTTGGATGACTAATCTTCCTACTTTCACTGATCAGACCTATTTTGTTTATCAATATGCTGATCGACAAAATATTCAACCAACACCCTTCATTGACTAAGTACTAGAAACCTAGCTAGGAAAAAATATTTTTCCTTCTTAGATAGATTTTTTAGTTATAACCAGATAAGGGTAGCCCCAGAGGACCAAGACAAAACAACCTTCATTTTCCCTTGGGTAACATTTGCTTACAGGGTTCTACCTTTTGTCTTTTGTAATGCACCTACCAATTTCCAAAGGGTAGTGCTAGCTATATTTGCTGACCCAACCAATGAATGTATGGAGGTAGATATGGATGATTTTTTTATTCATGTTGGTTCATTTTATGAGGATCTATCTAATTTAGACAAAGTGCTAACTAGATGTAAATAACACTAATTATCTCTCAACAATGAGAAATCCTTAATAATGGTTGATCAAGATATAGTATTGGGGAACCATATCTCTACTCAAAGAATCCAAGTAGATCCTAAGAATATAGAAGTCATTTCCAGCCTACCTTATCCTAAAAATTATACTGACATTAAGATTTTTTAAGGACATGCAGGTTATTATAGATGCTTCATTGAGGATTTTACAAAAAATGTTGCTCCTCTATTTGTTTTGTTAACAAAGGATAATGAGTTTGTATGGAATGATGATTGTCAATAGGCCTTTGAGATAATAAAAAATAAATTGATGTCTACCCTGATACAATAATTTCACCTATTTTTTTCTATTTTTTTGATTTCAAATTCAACTATTGATATTTAATACCAAATTTAAGACACCCCTACCTCATTTCATGACCGATGGGACCACCTCAATCCATGTCTAGCCACTTATCTAGGAGTACCTCCAATGTCCATCTCAACCCAACCATCACTCCCACCTACCAATCTCCTCTCAATAACTCACAAGCACTCCCAACTACTCATAAGCACTCTTTATACCAACACTTAGAACAAACAAATCACAAGTGTTTAAATTGTAAATGAGGCCCAAATAGGCATGGTTGACCTTTTTATCCATATTTTTAGGGTTTTCACCCAACCATTAATAGTTTTATAACTATCAATAGTTAACCCTAATCGTCAACATTTATATATACTTTGATGGTTTACCCTAAACATTGATGGTTATACAACCATCAACAGTTTCCCCTAACCATTGATGACTGGGGTTTTTTCTTCCCTCAACCTTTTTCTTCTTCCTCACTTCACCTAACATAACACTTCCACTACATCCACTTCAGGTAGCCCCTTTTTTGCCTCTTGAGGAGTGACATTTTCCCCTATAATCAAGAAATACATCAAGATAGAAGTCCATGTTGGATCAACTATCCATGGGACTATGTAAGTAGCATCATTTTACCTAGTGAATTAGGAGTCAACTCAACCATCCCCTACCCACCCAACCACTTGACCCCTTTACCTTTGCCCACCTTGATGTTGGTACCTATTCATATAGCTTGTAACAACCTTGTTTTGGTCCTAATGACCACCTTGTCTAATTTTTCCATGTTGAAATTTTGTATTATGCTCTACCTCATGCATGACCTAACCCATTATGTTTTTCTCAAGTGTACTTCTTACCCTAAATACTTGAGTAAACACTAACTTTTTCTAGGACACCTAATAAGTGTAACCCAATAGTTATGACCAACACTAAGGACCAGTTACCTTATCACTCATCTTAGAACTTGACCTTATTTTTACTAATATGGCAATCTTTATCTTTGTATGATCATGACTATCATAATTAGTTGCATTTTATATAAATACTTGCATCTCACATGCCTAACCTTGTGACCTCCATTTTATTGTTTATCAAACCATAACCCACTTTCAGTGTTACCTCATCAACTCTTGGTTTGAAGTGGAATTTCCTCCTCTCATACTCAAGACAACCAAACCTTGGCCATCAACACTCTATTTTTGTTTTATGGCTTATTGACCTAAAGCCACACAATAAAAAGGGGAAAAATATAGACACTCAAAAATGTCCCCTTGACCAATTTTTGATATCACATTACCTTGGACCTATTCTCAACCCTTAGATAACTATTTACCTAGTTAACTTACCCTTAGACACCTTTTCTACATACCTAGCTACCTTATAAAACATCCCCTCCTTTGACCCATTTTAACCCTTTTATACATAGGGGTCAATTGTTAATGGTTGAATAACCATTGATGATTACCCTTAACTGTCAATGGTTACCTTAACTATCAATAGTTAGGTCCCCACTCCTATAAAACTAAAAGCACATCCAGCTATGGGTGAGCTTTCAAGGGCAAAATAAAAACTTTCCCATGTTCACCTCACAGCTTTCCTTCCCCTAAAATTGCATCTTTATCCTAACCCAACTTCATAACTCTCTCTCTCTCTCTCTCTCTCTCTCTCTCTCTCTCTCTCTCTCTCTCTCTCTCTCTCTCTCTCTCTCTCTCTCTCTCTCTCTCTCTCTCCTTATTTATTAGTTTTATGCTATAAATTCAAGACTTTCAGAAGAGATTGGGGAGAAATTTTCATCTAGATTCTCTTATTTTCTTTGTCCAGGCATCCAAGATCATGAAGCTCTATCCATGTGACTTTTGAAAGTAGGAGTACTATTATGCCACCCAACTTTCTTTAGGTTTTCAACTATCATTCACTTTGCTTCATAATAGATACCCTATTTTTGTTTTAGTGTTTTATTTCATTATCAAATTTTCCTACCTTTTTTTGCTCACTTACACACTACCCCTCACCCTAACTATCCATATTCTAACTCATATCCATTAGTTATTTCATCTTTAGGTCCATCTTAATTTTTACAAACTTCCATAGGAAACCATCATTGATTACAAGAATGATCATCAATTACCCCAACTGTCACTGGTTACTTGACCATCATCAGTCATACCAAACCATCAACAGTCATACCCAACCATCATCGATCACCCCCAACTACTGATGTCACTATCAAGGAAAATTAATAGTTTGTTATTTTATCCTTCCCCACACCCTACCAAACCTTCCTTTGGATTCTAACCTATCTAAAAACCTTGTTTTGATCCTTTGGACCTAACTTTGACATAATTGTGCATGGTATTGACCTATTATGCTACATCTTCTATCGAACAAGTACATTATTTACTTTCTTGCATATTTACTTTCTTATCATTTGAATGCAAGAATATTTATTATATCATTATCAACTTAATTATCTTAAAAGTAGATTGATAGCCTCTTAGAAAGCTTTGTGATTCTTAGATCTATCATATGCTAGGTAGTCCACTCCACCTACCATATAACAAACCCCCTTCTAGTTTTCTTGTAATTTGTAGGTAGTCCTTCTTAGCCAAAAAGGAGTCCTCACATTCATCTAGATCAATGTGCACATTATACTAGGTACTCATCCACAAACCCTAATATTCACTTTCTTTTATCTACTTTTAAAACTAAGAAATAAATTGAAATAATTATTGGTTCTAGTGTTGGTAGTTTTTTAATTCTATTGGTTTAGCCTTGGTTGTTAGAACTATTATTGTTGGTGTTGCACTAGCCGTTGTTGCTATTGTGGTTGGTTGTTATGTTGGGGAAAGGGGTTTTGATAGATTCCAAGGGTCTGATTGGAGGTGGAAGCACCACCATCTAATTTTATCTCTCAATACTCTAACATATTTTGAATCAAAATTTTAATTTACACACAACAACATAAATTATGTCTATTAACTCAATGATAATCATATAATTCATTTTGGTGGTACTAATTAAGATAATAGATGCCCTAAAGATAATGTTTTTATATAGGCTAGCTAATCAGATTAGCAGTGGTGAGCTTATGAAATATATAATTAATAGGCTATCTAAGGTCACTAAAAATGTGATGAGTAGGCACTATTCTCCTTAGAGGAGGAGATTTTAATGGTAAAGGTTATTGTATTTATTGCATATGTTTGAGCTATTATGCTTGCTACATTTACTGAAAATTTTATGGCTTAGTATTAATTTGGATATGTTGTGTGGGTTGATTAGATGGTGTTTACACCATTGGGACATGTCTCAAATATGTTACTCCATTTCCAACAAAATTTTTCTATGGTTGAATTGCCTTGGTCTATCATTATTATTGGCCTATGTTGTTTGTGATTCTTGTGCTTGGACTTGATGTTGGTTTTGGCCATTTCCTAGACTGGTACCTTGATTTTGATTGACAAGGTGAGCTTGATGATCTACTTTTTAATAAGTTATAATTCACTCAACAAACCTTTGTCAATGATCTCCTTAAAGGTATGTGCAAACTACAGTTCTAGATGATAGGATATCTTAATGTGCAAATTTTTATTAAACACATCAGTTAATTATTTATCTGGTAAACTATGGGTGAATTAGCTTACAAGGGCTCTCTATTATTTTAGATAACTTACAAAACTCTCACCATACTTTTTCTTGGCTTGCATCAAGTTGATCAAAAAAAGGTCATGTTCAAGATTGTATGAAAAGTGCTACACAAACTTGTTTGAAAGATCATCAAAATCTAAGACAAAATTCATAGGTAACTTCAAAAACCACTCCAAGACTTAGCCTACTAAAATCCTTGGGAATAATAATAAAAGGTATATGTATCTATATGTCATTGGTTGACATACAACAAAGAACTCAATCAAATGAGCCTTGGGGTTACCTTTCCCCTTGTATTTTTCAAAATTTTGTGTTTCATATCCTAGAGGAAATGGTATTTACAAATAATCCATGTTAAATAGATAAGAACAGACATCATCCAATTTAAACTTTTTGGTTTGTTTCCCATCTTAGATGGAAGAAATCACATACTTCATTTGTTGCGGTTCTTAGGCTAAGAAACTATAGGGAATATCATCTTAAGGTGCAATTTTGGCTTGGGTAGATGGTTGAGCAGTCATAAGTGAAGCACTTTGACTAGGGCATGATGGAAGTATTTATTGGGTTATGCTAGTTTGGTTGGGAATGGATTAAGAATACACATGTGTGGATTAGGGTTTGATTGTTGTATTTGTATGTACTATGGTGTGATATTCTAGTTTAGGTTAGGTATGTAGGTCTAAATTTGGGTATTTTGAGGATAAGATAGAGGGATATCACTATGCTATGCCTATTAGGGTTGAATAGGGACCTAATACTAGTTAATCAAACCTTGATATTGAGGGGGTACTTGTGAACCAAGACCCTATCTTTTAACTAGTGACACATTTTGCACAAAAGGTAAAGGTTGACTAATTGGTACTTGAGGAACATTGAAACCTGTAGGTTGCATAAATCCTTATTGGGAAGTTGATTCTTGCTAAATATTTGACATTTATCACTAACCAATATTTTTACATTATTGATTACACATCATTTAGCTTTGAATTGGTATATTGGTCTATGAGGGAAGAGGTATGTTTGGTGCTACTTGGGGAGGTGGAACATTGGTTGACCCTTGTGTTATTAATTTGACCTATCAAGACTAAATTACTACCCCTATAATATAAAACTTTCTTAGGTCTAGTCAATAACCCTCTATAGTTGGTCAAACTAATAATTTTTAGCCTTAAAGAGAAAATTATGGTAAAATATATTAAAATTAAAGGGAAAAAATCATTAAAATATCCAATTTGTCTTTAATTATATCTAAAAATATGATTTTGGTCTTAGTCTTGTTGGGTGAATATTTTGTCGTCAACTAACTGAAGACAAAATTGTTATATTGGCCATAACATGATGAGATAAATCTCTCCTCTCAGTAAGGGGAGGCTCCCTACAAACTATTATAAACTAAACCTATACTAAATACTAACTGGGGGGTAGAATCACACCATCCATTTCTCTTTTTTAGAAATGATGTTCGCAAAATAGAGGACAAACTTCTTGGGTAATAACTGAATCCACAAGAAACCCACGAAAGCACAAAGTCTTTTGTTGCTTCTCTTTACTGATTAAGTACATAAGACATCATAGAATGAAGTGTAGCCCAAATTATCCATCATAAACTAAAAAAATAAGAAAACAAAAGATACAGGTAGTTTAAATCCTTTCCCAATATCTTATGTTCTAAGGCACAAGAACACAGACTAAAGATAATTATGTAGCACAGAGTCTCCATAATCAGCTTCAGAACATCTCCTAGATTATCTTCACTTGCTCTACTTATTTGATTAGATAGATAAGATGATATAAAGAAAAAGACATAAGAACAATTTCCTATATAACCCAAGCTATTTCAACACAAATTTGGAAAGGTCACTTGCTTTCTCATTCAACTGGTAAAATTTGATTAACAATTTAAGCTCAAAGTCTCAAAAATGCTTTTCAATTTTGGAAAAAGTTTTGCTTCTAATAACTCAGAGGTCCCCCTCATTCAAAATGAGAGATTACAATATATAGCATCCAAAGAAAGACTTTGGCACTTGTTTTCACAAAATGGCCCATGTTGTATTGAATGCATTGGGAAGAAGTTTTATGCAGGGACAATGTTGGAGTAGGTTACCAGTCCTGACTTTGGCATTTCACTCATATCAAATGTCTTCTCCAAAGCATGGGTTGTCTAATCCTCTAAAAGGCAAGGTCACTCCTATTTATGATACTTACATGACTGAGCACTCATCTTTACTCAAATAAAGAAAAATAGGCCATGACATTAAATGCTTGCGCTCTCTGATATCCACCTGGTGGACTATTCCATCCACTGGAATAAATCTTATACCAATGCTTCTAGATTCTCTATTTGATTCCCTCTTTCCTTGTTATATTTTGTCTCTTCCTCATGTTCTGAGCTCTCGGGGTCATCTTCTCACCTTATACTAGCTTTTCTAGCTCCTTCTTGGCAGGGCACTGAATTTATCTTTGGTTTTGTGTTATTTAAAAATCAACAGTTATTCCATTGCTCTAAATTTGATGTCTATGGGGACCTCACCGATCTCTTAAACAATTTTAAACCTTGAACCATTTTTTTAGAGTTTACTGGTTCAATGGTTCAATGGTTTAATGGTTCAGTGGCTCGATATTTTATGTTTTGCAAAGAGTCACCTTCACTCAGTCTTCATATGAATTCAATTCAATGTATCATTAAACCAAATGTTTGAACCTTTCACTAGAACCTTCCACTCGAACCTTTTTGAACCTTTGAACCATTTTGAAGTGGAGTTCAATGGTTCAGTGGTGTTCATTTCAAATCATTGAACCATGTCGTTGAACCATATATCATTGAACCTAGGCGTTGAACCATCCTTATCAATTTTAGGAAATGCCTTCAAGTGTTTTAAAAAATCCACCTTTTGAACCTATGATTTCCTTAGCTGAAAAGGCTTATGCAATTGAATAACTTGACTACTTAGAACCTTTTTGAGAAAGGAGACCATTTTTGGCCTATAAGACCAAAATGGTCAATAGGTTGTCCACAAAAACAAGTGATTGGTTTTGGGAACAATAGCTAGCTCCAATTGGGGAACTTCCATCAATTGTATTTTGAAATGATCAAAGGGAGTATAATCCAGACTCTAAGTGCCTTCATCCATACCATTAGGCCATGGATTCAAGCCACCCAAAAAGAGAAAGATGCCAAAAAACCAAATGAACAACACAAAATAAATAAAGACTATACAAATGTACAACTAGACTTATCTGATACTTCAAGGATTGAAGTGCTTTAGATGCTGCCCAGTGTGAGGTAGTGAAAATGGCATTCCATCTTGATATATCAGCAAAAAACTATTTTTACCTTAGAATCAATGATTGGCAAATGGACCTCTCCACCAAGAATCAAATTTTCTATGCATTCCTCCTGGTTCTCTCCTCTTGCCCCACAACAAGACTTGATTTCCAATCTAAAAACCATGAATCCTTGCTCTCTTATCAAAAAGTTTCTTTACCTAATTTTGATGTACAGTAACATGGTCCACTACCATGGTTCATTTCTCTTCTAGTCTAGTCAAGCACATGATTTTATGGTCCCCATTAAACACCTACCAATGGTTGGCATTATCAGGTACACTTGGTCGAAAGACCAACTCAATAGTGTATTTATTCCCTTTGAAATCTTTGTGAGGAACCATGAGGGTTGCAGAGATAGCTAATGAATCTACATGATCATTAAACTCTCTAGGTAGTACAGAAATACTAAAAGCATCAAAACTTTCAATACAATCCCATACAAGATTGTGATAATGTCACAATCTTTTATTTTTGGCTTGATACAGATTTCTTACCTGACAAACCACCAATTTAGCATCTCCTCAGGCACGAAGAATCTTAACACCTTTAGCATGAGAAGCTTTCAATATGAGTAATAAAGATTCATACTCAGTAGTGTTATTGGTATTGTTGAACTGCAACTTATATGAAAAGGGGAAAATATCTTCTTGTGGAGATATAAAAAAAATTATATCTCCAAAACTAGTAGAAGACCAGCTGCCATCAAATTCTAGAATCTAGACATCATTAGAATCTGATCTTCTTAAATATTTCTCTTCGCTAGGGAGGGAAGATCCTTTTTCACCTAAACTTTGCTCAACCAATTCTTCTAATTTTCTATCTAAATTCTTTGAATTGTTACCCAATGAACTTTCATCTAATGAAATAGAAACATCTTCAGTGGACAGAAATTAATTACCCATTCTTGAGGATTCAAACAAAATTTGAACTTTAGGGTCTGACATTTGGGTGACAATATATTTTGACTCCTTCTCAAGAATCAACTTTTGCATGATGCCCTTAACAGGTATCCTTGCTTTAGATAGGTCCATATTCAACTCTCCACCTACATCCTTATAAAAATTATGTCTGAGAAAAATGTCATAGGAAGTTAGACCATCAGCCACTAAGACTATCATCTTAATCCTCTTATCTGGAAAAGCCACAAATGCAAATTGGGCATCTTTGATTTGACCCAAAAGTGGCACTTTCTTGTTTTTCATGGAGAAACATCTCACAAAAGTTTTATTTAAGGTAAGACCAAGAGAGTCTGCTACCTTGGTGGGCATAACATTGTCAGAGACTCTAGATTCTATTATACAGTTGCTTAACTTATGACCATTAATCAAAAGGGAAACATAGGAAGGTTTTATTTTCCTAGGGGAAATAGGAGGAGTAATGACAAGATTATTTTGGGTGGCTTTGTTCGTTGGGGGATCATGAGTTACTTTTGAAAATTCTTGTATTGTAGGAATGGTTTTGCTTTTGATGCATTCAGTCAACCTAACCAACTACTCAGGGTTGGCTTGTAAGTATCTAAACTCAGACATTTAGATCTTGGTCTTCCTAGTATGATCAATTATGTCAAATAACTGAAATAAAATAGAAATAGAGGAAGTCCATCATTCTGGGTTTTATTGGGTGTCAAACTAGTTTGAGAAATGGAAGTAGAAGGTACAGGGTTGTTTGAGGTACTTACTTTCTTATTGATCATTGGGTCCTTTGATTGGAAAGGTAGTGAAGTCCCCCATTTAGCAATTGAAATTACTAGTTGAGGTTCTTCTCCTACTTTTCCCTTATCAGCTTATTGATTTGACTAGTTTTGGGACCTAGTAAAAATAGCGTATGATCCATCAAACACTTCTCCCTTTCTTCTAGCTTCATTTTGGTAATTCAGAAAACCAATGTTGGAGTTTCCAGCTAATTCTTCTCCTTCTGCAAAGAGATTAGCATCATCTTCTTGGTCTAACTTAGGTTGGAAAGAGAAATCATGTTTAGCTTCATGATAACCAACTATTGAGTTAGTGGGTACTACTTTAATGGCAAGCTTCCCCTGTATGGGAGGAAGGCAATTGGGTTGCCTTTGATTCCTGGTAGCATTGATTTGATATGAATGGTTAGGTAATGTCTTCCTTGGTATATCTCGATAAGAAGGGTGAGTAAACATTCCTTGGGCCATTTTCCTTTTTAGAGCTAACAACTCATTTTTTAACTTTTGCACCATAGGATCAATGGTGCTTGTAGAAGAATTTTCAGCAGGTGAAGAAAATTTATTTCTATTAGGATCTCTTCTTATCTTACCTATAAGGATAAGATCATCTTCAACCTCAGTAGCCAAAATTTGAGCTACAAAAAGATCTATATGGCCAGCCTGCCTCAATAGAAAACTCACTTCAAGAAGTTGAGAATTGATGAAGAAGCACTTAAGATTTTCTAGTATTGATTAAGCAATTATAGGAATCTTGTTCCTCAGCTTATCAAATTTAGCAATGAAGTCTCACATAGGCTCATGAGGCTCCTTATTCATTTTCATAAGCTGAGCCAACAAGGCATATGCATCTTCTGTGGATTTAAACCTAGCCTCAAACTTGGCCTTGAGAGTGTTCTAATCAGTTATAGTCTGAACTTGAAGATGATAAAACCAATCTGTAGTAGCACCTTACAATGTTTCTATGAATAGTCTTACTACTATATCTTCATATTCAATTCCTATCACACCACAAGCTATGCAGAAATCTACAATATGCTCATCAAGATGAACTTTCCCATCACCATAGAACTTGGGAAAAGTTTTTCTTGAACTACGAGGTAGTTCATGTAAAGGTGGGGTTAGATTCAGGGGACCAAAAGTGTTACCCCAAGGGCCTTGGGCTGCTATGATATGACAATTGAAAGGAGGGATAACAAACCTTGGTGGAGTACGTATAGATAAAGCTCTAACAACAAAGGAAAGAGAAGCTTTGCCTGGTATTGGAGACCTAACGTTGGTAGGAAGAAAACTCCTAGTTCGCTAGAGGTGAGCTCATGGAGGAGAAAGATACAAATGATTTTTTTGCACAAACTTGAATACAAGATCAACAAAACCTTGATCTCTCTGGCTTCATGTATATGGTGGATCTATTAGAGTATAGAATGGAAAATAAATGGAAATGCTTCAATTTGAAGCTTGAGACTTCAAATTGTGCATTCTTCCCTACTGAAGCCACCAAAGAATTGTTGGGTGAATATTTTGTTTTCAACTAATTGAAGACAAAATTGTTATATCAGCCACAACATGATGAGATAAATCTCTCCTCTCAGCAAGGGGAGGCTCCCTATAAACTATTATAAACTAAACCTATACTAAATACTAACTGAGGGGTAGAATCACACCATCCATTTCTCTTTTTTTAGAAATGATGATCAAAAAATAGAGGACAAACTTCCTGGGTAGTAACTAAATCCACAAGAAACCCATGAAAGCATAAAGTCTTTCGTTACTTCTCTTTACTGATTAAGTATGTAGGACACCATAGAATGAAGTATAGCCCAAAGTCTCCACCACAAAATAAAAAAGAATAAGACAATAGAAGATATAGGTAGTTCAAATCCTTTTCCAATATCTTCTACTCTAAGGCATGAGAACACAGATTAAAGATAATTATGTAGCACAAAGTCTCCACAATCAGCTTCGGAACATCTCCTAGATTATCTTCACTTGCTCTACTTATTTGATTAGATAGATAAGATGATATAAGGAAAAAGACATAAGAATAATTTCTTATATAACATAATCTATTTCAAAACAAAGTTTGAAAGGTCACTTGTTTTCGCATTCAACTGGTAAAATTTGATTAACAATTTGAGCTCAAAGTCTCAAAAATGCCTTTCAATTTTGGGCAGAGTTTTGCTTCTAATAACTTAGAGGTCCCCCTCATTCAAAATGAGAAATTAAAATATATATCATCCAAAGAAAGACTTTGGCACTTGTTTTCACAAAATGGCCCATGCTACATTGAATGCATTGGGAAGAGGAAGTTCTATGTAGGGGCCATGCTGGAGCAGGTTACCAGTCCCGACTTTGGAATTTAACTCATATCAAATATCTTCTCCAAAGCATGGGTTTATTGATCCTATAAAAGGCAAGGCCACTCCTATTTATGATACTTACATGACTGTCCACTCATCTTTACTCAAACAAAGAAAAATAGGCCCCACCATTGAATGCTTGCACTCTCTGATATCTACCTAGTGGACTATTCCACCCACTGGAATAACTCTTCCACCGATGCTTCTAGATTCTCTATTTGATTCCCTCTTTCCTTGCTATATTTTGTCTCTTCCTCATGTTCTAAGCTCTCAAGGTCATATTCTCACTTTCTACTGGACTTTCCAGCTCCTTTCTTGGTAGGGCACTGAATTTGTCTTTGGTTCCATGTTATTTGAAAATCAATGGTTATTCCTTTGCTCTAGATTTGATGTCTACAAGGATGTCACCGATCGCTTATACCATTTTGAACCTTGAACCATCTTTTTAGAGTTCATTGGTTAAATGGTTAAATGGTTCAATGGTTCCATAGCTCAATATTTTATGTTTTGCAAAGAGTCATGTTTGCTTAGTCTTCTTATGAATTCAATTCAATGTATCATTGAACCAACTATTTAAACCTTTCACTGGAACCTTTTGCTCAAACCTTTTTGAAACATTGAACCATTTTGAAACTTTGAACCATTTTGAAGTGGAGTTCAATGGCTCAATGATTCAATGGTTTAACGGCATTCATTTCAAATCATTGAACCCCGCCATTGAACCATATATCATTGAACCTAGGTGTTGAACCATCCTTATCAATTTTAGGAAATGCCTTCAAGTGTTTTGTAATTTATTATTGCAAAAATCCACCTTTTAAACCTATGATTTCCTTAGATGAAAAGGTTTTTGCAATTGAATAACTTGACTGCTCATAACATTTTTGAGAAAGGAGACCATTTTTGGCCTATAGGACCAAAATGGTCAACAGGTTGTCCATAAAAATAAGTGACTAGTTTTGGGAACAAGAAGTCTAAAGTTTTAGAAAGTGATCTTATATGATTTTAAGCCAACAAAATGGCCCCCTAAATCACCCCACATGTGCCAATTAGCCCATTTAAGACATGAAAAATGTTGAAAAGTTTTTATTTTGCATGTATATCATGTTTTTCTTCTCAAAGCTTCTATTTCAAGTGGTGCAGGACTTTGGTTTTCTTTTAAAAGGTAAAAAGACCTTATTTCCTTCATTTTGTAAGCAATATTAAAGATTCCATATAGAAGGGGTATGGGATAAATTCATCATGTCATGACATGTATTTAAAATTATTTTCATGGCATTTGGATGACATATAGACCCAAAACCATTCCATTCTAGGTACTTTTCTTGTTTGTATAAAGTGACATGCCTATAGGTTTTCTAATGGTATAGACTACTAAAGGAAAGTACATGTCTAAATTTTAGGGTGAAGAAACTAGACTTAAATTCATTTTTGATGTATAAAGTGGTTCTTCATATTGGCTTCTCCAATCTCATGAACCAATAATTTGAAGACAGGCTAATTTCTGCATCCCTACAACAAAAAAGCCATCCATTTTTCTTCATTTTCTCCTCACCGAAGTAGAGTTTCAAGAAAATTCAACTTTTTATACAATCTTCCAAACCTAATCTACATCTTCATGGCATTTTTAATTTATTCTTCATGCATTTCATGGTCAAATAGAGCAAGAAAATTTATCCATTTCAAATCTATAATTAGCATGCTTTTAAGAAGGGTTGTATAGTTTTGAAAAGAGAATGAGTTTTCAAGTTTTCATTTTTCACTCCATGGCATCATTTATTTCATGTTTTTCATGTTTTAAATAAGTTTTATCAAATAAATCCTCTAATAAATCCATTGTTTAACCTATTTCCATGCTCCTAAGGTGTTTCAAATGGGCTAGTTTAGCATTCTTTAAGGAATTTTTGCATATTTTAAGGTTTTTAAAGAAAACTATGTTTCATGTTTACCCCCTTTCCCTCCTCTAATGGCCTCCAAAGTCATGTGACATGATGATTGTATGTTCAGGTTTGTAGATCAATCTTCAGGTTGTCTTGGCATGCTTCTAGGGTATCCTTTCTCACCTCCATCTCATCCACTCCAAACCACTATGTTCTTCACTATGTCATGTGTTTTCCCATCCTCCTTTCATGTCTTTTCAGCTCCTTCATTCCTGTCACCCTTCCACCCATCTCCATTACCTATTTTCATCATCAAAGAACAAAAGGTTAATCATAGATAAATATGAGCATGAAAAGAGTGTTTATAAGCCATTCAAGGCCATATATGGTTATGAGGACCTAGAATAGGTTCATATAGCTAGGGATTAGTTGAAGTCATCAAACGTCAAGAATAAGGGTCTCTCTATAGTGACTACAAGTGACCTCATCAAGAAATAAATGGAGACTCTATAAGAATAAGGATGAAATATATTTTAATCCTTCCTTGAAGGCAAATACAGTTGTAATCCATATAAATGGTACGTGTAGTAGTCATTTATGGAAATTAAGGTCATGATTCTTGACTTGTTTTGACTAAGTGCATGCATATGAGTGTATACATGATTTTGTTCAAGTAGATGTCCTTGTGTCAATATGACATTATTTATTTCATAATCAATAAGATTCTTATGAGAATATAGACCTACAATGCTTGAAAATACCCTACATATCCATATTGAGGGCTATAATATTTGGACATTTCCTATACTTTCAAGACTTATCAGGTTTGGCTACCTATATACATGAATAAACACAGTGGTTAGTGATTTTCACACAGAATCAAAAGTGACATTTTCAAGCCTTAAAGTGAACTAAAATATCACCAAATGAAGCTCTATAGGTGTATATAGATAAGGCCTATAGCCTCATGAGTAATCCATAGTCAAAGGGGTTTGAGACTTTAAGTATGGCTTGAGGATTGATGAAATCTCAAGATGAATTTGTTGAGAGGGTGTTTGTACTTTATAGGGGAGTAAGAGAATACAAAGCATGAAATTTTTGTCTTATGAGCCCTTTAATTCACCTTCATCCATCATAAAAGAGAAGAGTTATAGTCATAGTGACCATAGAGGGTTAAAAGATGAAACCCTAGGCCATGAAATCAACTAAGCTAAAGAGTGAACTTGTTAAGGAATTTTGAAGATGAATAAGTATAATATAGGGTTGGATGTTTGTAAGCACTAAATAAATCATCACTCATAGTGCTCAAAAGTATCCTATAGTCTTGTATCCTATAAGGAAGCCTAATAACAATAAGAATGGTCTTGGAGCTATCTAGGAGGATAGCTTTGATTAGAAAAGAAGTAATAGTATCGAGGGAGAGAAATTCATGAATGAACAAGAAGAAAAGGGAATACCATAGAGTTCAAGAAGATCCTATTCCAAGTATAGTAGCCTATAAGCACATGTAAAATCAACCTAAAGTTAGCTAGGGTTTAACAAGGTTTTAAAGATCTCATGGTTTAAGTTGAAGAATATCATATGGTTGATATAAATATAACATATGAAAATTTATAAACTCTTCATACCTCCTATAACATTTATTAATGATCAATTCTCTCTAAGCATATTACATCTTGTCACTATTTGTACAAGGTCAAGTTACCCTAAAGCATAGTCAAGTGTGTGGAGTATGGAAGTTTTGTATCCATGGTGTTTTGGCTTGAGGGAGATGGTATTCTATAGTAATATACATGAACTTTTATATTACAAGAATTTTAATTACAAATATTTCATTTTGATCATAATTTAAATCACATCTACAAATCCCTAAGGCATCCTATAGTAGATGTAAGGAATAATCTATAGATGGTATAAGGTTATGTAGGTTAAGGGGCTTGGACCTAAAAACATTTACAAGTGACCTACTAAGGGTTTAAAATCCATATAGGTCTAAATACATATTTTGTATTGAGTGTTGTTGTTGTAACCTACAATATCTTAATACACCTACAAGCCTTAATGAACCCTACCTACATCCACATAAAGGTGACTACAGTCAATACAAGGACATAGTAATAAGGAAGAGGGTTCTTTAGGTTTTTTAGGCATGCATTGAAGGATTTTGATATATTTTTAATGAATATTAAATGACAAGGTTGAAGGGCTTTAAACTTGATCCTGAGTCCATCATGATGACCTACATGTAGGAGTTAAATTAAGCTACAGTTAGGCTATTAGGGGAAACTCTTTTCAAACTCTTAAAGATCATGTTCAGAGAATTGTCAATGCATCAGGTCATGGGGAAACATAAAAAGTGGAGAGATAAAGGTCATTTAATTTCTCTCTCAACACCATCTATAGTCAGTTACCCAAAAAACTGTAGCCTATAGCTTTAGGAGCTCAGACATGACTAGGGTAATGAGGAGGTTGAGGGCATGGAGTTTGATGTCAAGGTTTTATTTAAAGATAAATTTCATGAGAGTAATAATGTTTAAAAACATTAAAATTTACTCTAATATCCATTTCTATAGTCTAAACCTAAAGTATGCACATATAGTCCTTTGCAAGTAGGTTTCAAGCCTAATAGCCCATGATGGGGTCTTATGTTTAAGTATGTTTCAAGGGTTAATTGAAATTAGTATCTAATTTTAATGAAATATGAATTAATTAAGAGGTAAATGATGGTTTAAATACCTAGGCTTCAAATCATACACTTCAATGAAACTTGTACTTACAATCCATTGTACAAAATATGCTAGTTTTGAGGCCTAATTGCATTGTTTCAAGCTCAAAGTATACTAGAAAGAGGGGTAAGAGGTTTTTTCAATCATATTGAAGGGAATATTGAGATAAATAAATATGAATTTGATATTTAAAACCTCCATTAACCATGAAATCAGCTTTTATAACATGAAAGTATAGTCAAGTATGTCATAGTCCATGTAAAAGGGACTTTTTTAAAGGAAATTTGAAGATTATAGAATCTTTAGGTGGATTTTTGACCCCAAATTTGGTGTATATCATAGTAATTAGTTGAATAATTATCAATCCAAGTTTTAAGTCCATTATAAGAATGTAATTTCTCTCTATTTTGTCACAATCATCAACATGTCTATTTGAGGTCACCATTGGAACATGAAGCATTTTGAAGTGAAAAAACGTTTATAATCCCAAGTGAGAGTTTATAAATAATGGGATTATGTTTTTACATCATCATAATACCTTTAATTATTGTCAAAACTTTGAATAATATTCAAACCATGCTCATACAAGCTTTTGCAAGCAAACAGGCATATAGGCCAAAAAGGCATTTTTGATTTTTCAAGTAAAAATATTATTTTAGAGTGTATTATAGCATGGTTCAGACCCCATAATTAGGTTTTAAGTAATTGATAATTATGAGAAAATTCATTTTCATCCTAGTGAAGATTTTCAAATTTTGCAATTATAGACATCCTTCCAAGCCTCCTGTTTAGATGCTCGTATCTCTCACCACATGAGGAGTTTCATGGAATGATATTAGTATGTTTTTATTACCCTTATTAAATTATAATTAATTAATAATTGAGGTAATTTTAGGGTTAAATGCAGGCAAAACCCTATAGATAGTTTTACTCCTTGTGATAATTTTGCATATCTTTTGAATGGGAACCTGATATTTTTAGGGGTGTTAGGGGGGTAAACGTGATAAAAATAAATTTAAATATTTTTAGATTTATATTTATATAATTCATGAATCATCATTTTGAAGATTCATCTTTAAAACCCTCTCAAACCCTTAAATACTAGTTTTACAAAAATTTGATTTTCTTGCAACAAAATCACCATGGATCTGTTTCTCTAAGTTTTTCGCTAATTAATTTAAAAGAAAGAAGAAACTAAGGTTAAGAAGGTCTTGGGTTTGACGTTACCTAGATTAAGTGCACACCATATCCAAGTGTTGTGGGATCTCCTCTTTGGTTGGGGAGGAAACACTTGAACTAAGAAATAGACTTAAACACAAAAAATGTTAGAGGAGGATATGGTGGGCTGCTAAGCTACGCGCTTGGTCCCAGAAGCATAAAGCTCTATAAGGGATGACAGTCCACTATTTAATGAAAAGAGTGTTGTATAAAAACAAATGATGAAAGACTAAGAAAGAGAAAAATAGATAACTCATACCTGTTCTTTGCAGTCAGTCTGTCACAGTCACTAACATCGATATTTCTACCAAGGTCAGTTTGGAAATGATGCTGACATCGATTTTATTGCCGATGTCAGTAGGGGAAGTGGGCCTTGGATGGGTCTCAGGTTATTTTTGTGGTTGATAGAGGAGTCTGGAAGTTTAAAGGTTTGTCCAGGGTTGTAGGAAAGTGAATAAGGTCTAAGGAAGGGCAAAGGTGGGGATAGGTGTGAAAAGAGGGTAAGAATAAGAGGAAGGCTTTTCAGCCTCTCCATGGAAGAAGTCAGGTTTCTCTCAATAGTTCTTAGAAATATAAAATGGAAGCTAATTACCAATGTATTCTAAAATACTAAAATGAGATAGAATACTTAGCTCTATTAGATGAAAAACCAGAGGTGTCAGAATGCTTATTCCTGTTGTGGCTGATGTTGAGGTCCTCATACAGTGTTTCAATCCAATGTCTAACACAAGAGCTTTGGTAGCTAGGAGAGCGATAGTCAAATTTTGATGATTGGTCCTTGAGTGTGCACATTAATCTACAAAGAGGTAGGGGGTATCTCAATGCTTAGAGTTAGGCTTATGTAATCGATGTCAGCAATTCTATTGGCGTCAGCCGAGGGTTGACCAATGTCGGCAGAGGGAGAATAGGTAAAAGGGCTATTTTTAGCTCTTTGCTCATTTTTCCACCTGCCAAGAGCGTTTTCCATTGGAGAATGGTCAAAACATGGGCTTATGAGGCATGAGAGTTAGTTAGGAGGTTAGGATGGAATGAGAATAAGTCATGGGTAGTTAGGATTTAGATGACTTAGTCTTAGGGTGACTCATAGGTTAAGAAATGGTCTTAGGGTGAGGTGTCTAGGTGAGGTCTCCAAGGTGAGGTGTCGAAGGTGAAAGGGGTTCAAGTGTGGGTTAGGAGTGTTAACATGTTAGAAAGGGACCAAGTTGGGGTTGACACGATATTGGTGTCTACATTTGCCCCTTTTTGTCTTGTTGTTTGTTCTGACGAATTGTAAGACAAAAATAGATGTAGGTTGCCCTAGGTATGGGATGAGGTATTCCCCCCTCAAAGTGAGAGTCAAGAGAAGGGAATCCAAAATCAAGTGTTGATTTGATATGCATTAGATGGGTAAGGTGAGGTTAGAGTGTAAATGCTACAATAGTTGAGATTGCGCGTATACCACTTCACTTGATAAGCAGGTCAAATTATCATAGGCAAGGTCAAGGAGCACTAAAATCAAAGTAACCGGTCCCTAGCTTATTAGTGGTAGCTAATTGGGTTAAATGATCAAATCTATAGCTCTAATGGTCAAGGAGGACTAAAATCAAACTAACAGGTCCCTAGCTTTTTGGTCGTAGCTGATTGGGTTAGATCGATCAAAGCTGTAGCTGCAATGGCCATCATGTTCCAAGTATCTGGGCTAGGAAGTGCTCCTAGAAAACACAAAAATGTCATAATTATTGTGGATCAACTTGGGTGTGATCTGACAATACGTGTGAGGGGCACGTATAATTTACTAACTATTTGTGAGGTAGCATATACAATAAAAACAACTAAGGCAAAGTTGTCTCGAAAGTGGTCATGGTCTAAGGAGATAGTCATGATCTCCAAGGTCATTGGTCGAGTTGGGCTGAGATATAGGTGATCTAAAGTGTTGTTTGTTGTGGTTAGGGAGATGTATATGATCTCTAATATGCCCCATGAGAAGTCCAAGGTAACTTCCACAGTGTTAGGGCTGGTTGTTTGGTCATGATTTTGGGTTGGTATAGATAGTTGGTCCATTAGGTAAATGGATGGGTGAATGGCTGAGCTAACCTCAGAAGACCCTATGTCAACTGAGTGCTACCTACATAGCCCCTATTTTAAGGGCCTCAAGCCAATGTAGTTCTCCCCAAAAGGGAAGAAGAGGGGAGGTTATGGATTGGTTTTGATTTGGTTAAGTCATGGTTAAAGGTTAGATGGTTGGTCCATCAGGTAGACGAATGAACAAATGGCTGAGCTAACCTCAGAAGACCCCATGTCAACTAAGTGCTGCCTACATAGCCCTTATTTTAAGGGCCTTAGGCCAATGTAGTTCTCCTAAAAGTGGAAGCAGAGGGTAGGTTATGGATTGGGTTTGACTAGGTTAAGTCATGGTTAAAGGTTATAGGGTTGGTCCGTTAGGTAGATGAATGAATGAATGGTCGAGCTAACCTTAGAAGACACTATGTCAACTGAGTGCTGCCTACATAGCCCCTATTTTAAGGGCCTCGAGCCAATCTAGTTCTCCCAAAAAGGGAGGAAGAGTCAAATAGGTTGATAGTTGGTTTGGTTATGTTAGTGTGTTTAGCATTTTCCATATGTGTAATGGTACATGCTTGATATGATGAGTGTATGATGATGTTACAGCCTTTTCCATATTGTGTGATGGTGTATGCTGTAACATAGGTTATATGGTTTTTCATCCTTAGCAATTTTCCATATTAGTGATGGTGTATGCTAAAAATGAAATGAGATTATTTATGCTTTAACAAGTTTCCATATTGGTGATGGTATATGCTTAACATAAATTGTGTTTGGTTGATAGTTTCCATGTGTATTATTTTCCATAGAAACTAATGTGAATGTGCTATGATAATTTATATAACACAAATTGGTATTTATATTAAATAAATCATGAGGTTATGTTAGTGGTTGAGAAAATGTTTTGGTTGTGATGTTATGTTTTGGCATGTGATGAAGGTGTGTAAGAAGTGAAAGACACATTGCTCTTTCATTGACAAGGACCATAATGATAACATAGATAGGGTTGTTGAAAACAAAAGCCCCATTCATGCATTACATCATTGACCATTGGTTTGTGTTAGAGAAGTACTATAAGCACTTGACGTTAAGTGAGCTCAAAGTCCCTTGAGTATGTTGGTGTAATAGGTGTGATTATGTGATATGTGAAGATAGCGTAACCCTTTTTAGTAGGGATAACTTTACCCCTTTTATAGGTGACCCTGAGAACGACTATAGGCAAGTCCATGACTTAATAGTTTGTCAGTCATTTTTTTTGGTAGACTAAACTTTTAGTCATAGACTAGACTATAGAGGTTTAGGGGTTTCCCTTTTTATTAGGACAAAGCATAAATGCTTAAAAAAGGGTTAACTAATGTTTGTATGAAAAAAGGGTTGAAAGGAATAAGAATGAGGATGACAGGGGTTGCTCAAGGGACGAGCTCAAGTTAAACATCAAATGAATGATTACTTGGTTAACAATAGAATGGTCACAGATGCAAGGCATTAAGGGGCTCAAGTTCTGGCTGGCCTTCGAGAGAAGACAGATGATAAGTCTTTGATCCATACTTGTGTGTTATTATATAAGGTCTGAGCCAATTAAGAGCAAACTTGCCTTGTTTACTTCTTTCTATATTGGTCACGTGTTGGTTTTCTTGAAGGATGAGATCTCTAATTTTGAAATCTCGCTCTTTTAAATTTTTGTTGTAGGCATGCTTGATGTGATCTTGGTAGATATGAAAATGATTAAGAGCATCAAGACGACATTCATTGAGTAACTCAAGTTGTGCTAATTAATCTTGATGAAAGTCATCATTAGAGAGTATGTCATGCAAGGAGATGTGAAGAGAAGGTATTTGTACTTCAAGAGGCAAGACAAAATCATTTCTATACACTAAGGAGAAAGGTGTGGCACCTGTAGGGGTTCAGATGCTAGTGCGATAGGCCCACAAAGTGAAGGGAATGTGAGTGTGCCAATCCCTTCCAGTGTTGTTGACCACCTTCATTAGGATTTTGGTTAAGATTTTGTTAGAAGCCTCTACCTATCCATTTGCTTATGGATAGTAAGGCGAGGAGAAACTGAGTTTGATGGCAAAGGCATTGCAAAGCTTTTAGACAGATATATTTTTTAAAGATTTGCCATTATCGGTGATTATTTTGTGAGGTACACTGAAACAACATATGATGTGGTGGTTAATGAAGTTGATGATTTTTTAGCTTTAGTGGAGATGAGGGGAATAGCTTCCACCCATTTAGTGAAATATTTAGTTGTTGTGATAATAGACTAGTGTTAGAGAGATGAATGAGGGTTAATCTCACCAATTAGATCTAAGCCCCTTTGTGAAAAGGGCCAAAAATCTATAGCAACTTATCAAGCATGGCTAGGGACGTGAAGTAAGTTATCCTGTTGATGGCATATGATACAATGCCAAACATAGTCACTGCAGTCTTGATGAAGAGTAGGCCAATAATAGCCCAGGTAGAGGATATGCTTTACAACTGCATTACCACTGAAATGTCCTCCACAAATCCCATCATGGACTTGTTTAATGGCATGAGATATTTTAGTGGTGGTTAGGCATCAGAGAAGGAGGCCGTTGAAACCTCATTTGTAAAGAAAACCCCCTACCATGGTGTATCAAGCAATACTCTTGATAAAAGCCCGTCGTCCGTTGTTAGAGAGATTAGGAAGAATAATGGAATAAGTCAAGTAGTCAACAAATTGTTTGTACCAAACATCGTGTGGACTAGAGTTGATATTACCAACAAAGTTGATGTCAGTTGAGATATATGAGGGTAATGCCAAATGGTGTACTGTGACATAGATTATCGAGGAAGCAAATGAAGATGGGATGTGTGAGGTGAGAGAGGCCATAGTGTCAGTAAACTTATTCATAAAACGAGGAATAGTTTGCAAGAGATAACAATTGAAAGACCCTAATAATGTGTCAACACAGTGTTTATATCATTACACAACTTTGTTTTTACAAAGATAGGAACCGTTAATTTGATTAACAAATTGTTGTGCGTCACCAAAAATATTGATTGTCTTAATGCCCAAGAAAAAGGTAGTTTGAAGTCCCAAAATTAAGGCTTCATACTCAACCTTGTTATTGGTGCATTGGAAATCGAGTTTGAAGGATAGAGGCATGGGCTTGCCCTCATGAGGGATGAGAATAACCCCTACGCCCCCATCGAGTTGACATTTAGATCCATTAAAGAACATTGTAATTTGATAGGGGATGTCATCGGTGGATAGCATGGTGATAGACTCATCAAGAAATTCATAGTTAAAGGGTTGGTTGTCAGGTAAAGGGGCATTTGCTAGTTGGTCAGTGATTATTTTCCCCTTTATAGACTTTTGTTGAATGAATTCCAAATTGAACTTAGTGAGAAGCATGAGACAACAAGCCACACATTGGTTTTGGTATGGCTTAGAATGCATGTATTTGAGAGGGTTGGTGTGGGTGATGACATCAGTCTTGTGATTGAGGAGATAGTGGTGGAGTTTGGAGGTGGCAAAGACTAATGCCAAGCAAAGTTTTTTAGT
Source organism: Torreya grandis (assembly GCA_037957365.1). Lineage (NCBI taxonomy): Eukaryota > Viridiplantae > Streptophyta > Pinopsida > Cupressales > Taxaceae > Torreya > Torreya grandis. The sequence goes on from JARHVA010004709.1 coordinate 261,289, forward strand.
ATGAGTATATCGAGATCATAGTCAATGAGCATTCAACTTATATAATAAACTACCTACTCATGATGTTGTTCATCTCAATGCGTGATCATGGCACGTAACGAATGATCTGTTGCCAAGATGTAAAGGTAGAAGGGTTGGTCATCCTTAGGTGGAATAAGGACTGGTAGAGAGACAAGATAGAGTTTGAGAGCCTTAAAAGCCTCTTGGCAATCCTTATCCTAATTAAAGGAGATGTCCTTCTTAAAGAGGTGATGGAAGGGTTGGCATCAGTCAAATAGCTGCAAGATGAAGTGATGAATGGATTGAAGCTTCCCTTGCAGGCTGTGAAGTTGTTTTAGGTTAGCTAGTGGTGGCATCTTGAGTATGGCTCGAATCTTAGCTGGATCTACCTCAATGCCATGGAGAGAAATGATGAAACCCAAAAGCTTCCCTAAGAGAACCCCAAAGATGCATTTCTTGGGGTTGAGTCAAATGTTATATTCTAGTAGGTGAGTGAATATTGTTTTGAGAATGGTTAGGTGGTCACGGTGAAGTTTGGATTTCCCCAATAGGTCATCTACATAGTCTTTCATGATTTTGTGGAGGAGATCATGAAAGATATAAGTCATGGCACGTTGGTATGTAGCACCTACATTTTTGAGGCCAAAAGGCATGACCCTATAGTAGAATGTCCCCCATGGGGTGATAAAGGTGGTTTTATGTTGATCTTCTGGGGCAATCAAGATTTGGTTATATCCAAAAAACCCATCCATGAGGGATAGCATCTCATGACCAGCCGTAAGATCAACAAGTTGGTTAATGTTTGGCAAAGGAAAGTCATCCTTTGGGAAAGCTAGGTTGAGGTCACAATAGTCAGTACAAATTTGAATTCCCCCTGTTGCTTTTGTGATAGGGACAATGTTTGACACCCATTGTGGATAATCAATGGGTTGGATAAATGAGATGGAAAGAAGACGTTGAAGCTCCTCTTTGACAAGGAGTGCGACATAAGGATGCATCCTGTGAAGCTTTTTCCTGATAGGCTTAGATTCATAGTTCATGACGATGTTGTGGATGACAATGTCAGGGTTAATACTGGGCATATCGCTATAAGACCAAGCAAAGGCTTTGTTGTGATCTGTAAGGAATGTGGTATAGTTAATTTGTTCTTGGGCATCTAAAGATTGACCAATCTTTAAAATGTGAGGAATATTGGAAGATGGGAGATTAATGTCAATAGTTGATTCGTTTAACATAACCTATGTTTCTGAAGGAAGTGATCATTATATGAAGGAGTCATCCACACCCATATAGGTGAGTATGGCATCATCATCTAGGCATTAGATAGTGTTGATGCTAGAAGATTCATTGTCTTTCATGTCTGCATAATCGAGAGGAAGAGACCTTGATGTCCCACCTAGTTGATAGGTCAGGGGCTCCAAGTGAATAGCATTTATGAAAAAAAAACTAAGAGGGATGGAGATCTCTAACTCCATAGGTGAGGGTGGGGGACTAGGCGAGGTTGGAGGAGAATGTTCTATGATAGTTTCATGGCGAGGGATATTAGAGGGTTCTGTAGGTTCTTCAAAACCCACACCATGTCATTTCTTGGCATTTTTGATTGCTTTATCATTTGGAGGCTCAATGGGCTTGTGTGGACCTTGTTCATAATGCCCAAAGCTAAAACCCTTCCATACACACCTATAAAGATAGGTGTGAGAAAAACTAGGGTTACTGAGGAAGGAGAAATTAGAAGTGAGTAGTTGGGGTGATGAGAGAGGATTTCTAATAGTAGGAGCCTGATCTAGCCCTCCATAGATGAGATTAGTTTCAAGATTGGGATGACCATATGGGATGACCATTCCGATGTGATGGTCGTAGTTAGGGTGGTGATGAAGTTTTCCATATTCTTGTGGAGTTTGGAACATGTCAAGAGTAAGAAAATGATACTCCCCAAGTGAAAGGCACTAGAAGGTATCTTCCATAGGATCTTTCATGGTCACTTGAGGAGTAGGTGTAGGTGTGACTGGTGTCTGTGAGCTTGTCAAGGATTCTAAGGGTGGAGGTGGTGTTTAGGTGGATGTTTTCAAAGGTATGAGAACATCATTAGGTTGGTAGGTCATGTTGCATGTTTTAAAGGGGGAAGGATCAGCAAGAATAACATGAACTTGCCCCTCATGTTCAAACTTGACACAATGATGCAACGTGGAAGGGACACAGGTCATGGCACATATCCAAGGTCATCCCAACAACATTTTATATTTGAACTCCCCCTCGATGATAAATAATATTTTTATAATTGTACATGGGCCAACATGAACATGCAGGACCATAGTGCCAATGGTAGTGGCGGTGGCATTGTTGAAAGAATGAAGAATTACATCAATTTTTGACATGCAGTTCTTCAAAAGGGCTAATTGATCATATGCATGGGTTGGAATGATGTTGATGCTAGCACCTACATTAATCATAACTTGCTTAACATGAGTTTGATCAATGTAATCCATGATAAAGAGGGCGGCATCCTGATCTTCCAGGTTGGAGGCAGGAATCTCAGAATCACTGAAGGTGATAGAGGCAATGGTGGGTAATGATTTGACTAAAGTAGCTAGTGGTTGGGGGTCTTCAGGTTGGACCTCCACTACCTATAAAGCTTTGATAAATGCTTGGTGATGTTGTGGAGGGATTTTAATTAGGTCATACAAAGACATCTTCATAAGGGTTTGGTGAAGTTGTTTCACCATGGAGTCACAAATTGCCTCCGAAGATGTTGGTTGAGATGTGCCCAAGATAGAAATCTTGGGTTTTGGTGGTTGAGAATGCTTGATGAATGGATATGTCCAAGGGATAGAAACATGTTATTTTCCTTTATCCTTTAGAGTTTGGGACCTGGTGGCCACATTAAGAGTGTTGATTTCGAATAAAGGGGGAGAAGGTGGTAGAGGGACCATAGTCTCAAATTGGAATCCCAATTTAAGTGAGGAGGTTTGGGAGGCATGGGATGGTGTCAGTCATTTGTCAAAAGGGTGGTTAAGAGGATCCTTAATGAGAATGGTATCCTTTTCTAGGTGTTGATGAATGACAACCTTAAGAGCACAACAATTTTTAGTAGCATGCCTAGGTGTGCGATGATATGCACACATTTTAGTGTCATCAAACCAAGATGGTTTTGGTTCAAGAGGTTGGTATGGCTTAATTGGTGGGAGAACGATGCCAGAAGATTGCAATAATTAGTGTAACAGAAAAGCATAGGAAACCACTAATGGGTTTGTGATCTTTGTTGTAGTAGGGGTTGATAACTTCTGTTTAGGAGTTGTAAGAGGAGTTTTTTGCGCCACTTTTTTAGTTGGTGGTGTGGCCACATGCGTAGATGGCACTTTATTGATGAGAGGTGTCAATTTTTTTGGAGGAAGTATGTTTTGATAGGTAGAGGGAGTAATGGAGGTAGTTTGTTTTTGTGATGTGTTGGAATTGGAAGCACTCCTGTTAAAGTGGAAGGATGTGGACCCAAGATAGAGGGTAATGGTGAAGGTGGGGGAGTTTTTTGTACTACCTTTTTGGTTGGGGGAGGAGTAGACTGACATGGTTTAGCATTCTCCTTTAGTTTGGTGTGAGGACCACTACTATGTGAGGTGAGGTTCAAATCTAACTTCACTTGTGGGTGAGTGAAGTTTGATACAGGGTGAACACCAAGAGATTTAATCTACTTCGGCATGGTGGACACCTGTGAGGGTTTGGCTTCAGACATGGAAGGCTAAGCTTCTGATAATTTAGAAGTGGAATCCTGATTCTTGTCAAAGTCTTTGGAGTAAATTATCATGGAAGGGTTGGTAGTATAAGGTGAAGTGGAATGCATAAGATAAGGAGCCTTAAGTCACTCCCATAGCGCCTCATGTTCTAGGTTCCTATAATGGAGAAATCCTAAGTTTTTTGCCAATCGAGAGAAGGGTTTAGATGACCTCACGTGAGGCTTTACAGTCGATCGTTTATGGGATTTGGGTGATTGTAAGAGTGGAAATGTGTTGGATGTAGTGATCATGGGCTAAAGGTGAGAGAGAACCATCACTAGATCTTCCTCTGCCGAAGTGGGTGAGGTGGCAATTTCTTCTCTTGGTGGAGAAGGGATTGGAGAATTTGGCTCTTCGAGTAGATAAAAAGTAGGGATGATCATGCCTTCCATGTGAGGTCTAGGAGTGGGGAAAGTATGATCCCCCATTAGTAATAAAAAGGATGAGGGTAGGGCCATTGGCATTGGTGCCATCAAAGCATCCCCCAATATGGGAGAGGTCAAAGTAGCCTCTCCTACATGTGAAAGAGGGGTGGATGGAGGACTATCCTCCATCATTGGAGGACAAATAGGAGAGGAAGGCTCCTCTAAAGGGTGAAGTAGAGGGATGATGGCCCCTTCTTCATGAGGGTGTGGGGTCTGAATGGTAACTTCTTCTAATGGTAGAAGAAGAGGGAAGGTGGGGGCAAGAAGAACAAGTAATATAGGTTCCTCACAAAGTTGAAGAATTGGTAGAGGATGTGTTTGATGTCATTAGGGTGACACAGGTGTAACAGGATCATCCAGGCAAGGGCAAGGTAAAGGGAGCCCTTCATTGTGTGGGGATGGTATGGGTAAAATAGGATCTTCTACTCATGGTAGAGAAATGGGTTAATTAATTTCTTTAGATTGTGGGAGAGATTGGTTAGGAATGAAAGGAAAGACCGTGTTGACCGTGCTTATGTTGTGTTCTTGAGGGTCATCGGCTATGGTCTAAACATTGTTCTGACTAAGGGGATGGTTAGGAAATGGTTGCCTAAAGACATCCATGTTTTGGTTGGGTGGCATATTAGGGTTATCCAAAACAAGGTCCCCTTTGTCTAACATGTCTTGAACAATGTTTTTGAGGGTTTTGCAATTGTTCGTGTCATGACCCTTGACACGGTGATAGTTATAAAAGTCATTTTCCCTATACCATGTAGGGATGGCTCGTGAGGGGTCAAATTGGATAGGTCATATTTGAGGGAGGTTAAGGACTCCCTGATTTACTAATTTATCCAATATAAAATCATACGATTCTCCTATTGGAGTGTATCATCGTTGTTCATACCATTGTTGGAATTGTTTTATGATGTTTTATGAAGTGGAGGGCTCATATTGGTTGGTTGTGGTAGAAGATGATGACCTAAGGACCACAACCTTTACTAATCCCTTGGACTTGGAGTGGGAAGAAGAAGGTTTAGAAGAAGAGGGGTCATTGGATTTTGCGTTAGTATTTTTGCTACACAGTTTGACCCTATCTTCTTTGACTGCGTGGAGTTCAAGCTTTTGGGCCATGGTGAAAGCTTCATCGAATGTGCAGAAAGTTTGAACCCATAAAGTGGATGAGATGTGCTTGGCACATGCTCTTGAAAAGAGCTCAATGAGCTCAGGTTGAGGTAGTGAAAAGGAGAGTTGGTTGATCAAACCTCTCCAACGGGCAATGAAGTTTGCTATTGATTCATCTTCAAATTGTCTAATAGAATAAAAGTCTGTGATGGAGACCTTCTTAGTGATGTTGATTGAGAAGTGGTCAAGGAATAACTGAGTGAGTTGAGTGAAGGTGAAGAGAGAATGACTGGTAATGGAGCTATACCAGTCAAGGGCAACACTAGAAAGTGACATGGGGAATATGCAAAGTAATAACACATCATCATGCGCTATGAGGTAAGAAGCGTGTCTATGCTTGAAGATGTTGTTGTGGGTCCTCTTTACTCTAAAAGTGAGTAAATTTTGGGAGTTCCCATTGGCTAGGGTATGGTTGAATAGGAATTGAAGGGTGGATAGGTTCATTACAAATTTGTTCATATGAAAGAACATTCTTCAAACCTGAAATATATGTCTCAAGGTTGGACATCTTATCCATCAGCATCTTAATTAGATCGATAGATGGATTGGCATGAGGGGCACCTGCTAAGTTATAGGGTACCTAGAAGGCATTAGGAGTGGCGTATGATGTAGTTGGTTGCATTTGTGTAGGTGCAACATATTGATAGTTCGTCATAGGGGCCAATGTCGAGGCCATGGGGGCTTGTGCCGTGAAGTTGGAGGGCACAACTTGACTAGATGTTGCCAAAGGTGGTTGAATGGTGGCAACACTAGTTAAAGGAAAGGTGGTCACTCTTGTGTTTATAAGCACAAGAGTGGATGGGATATAGACAATCAATTTCTAGAAAGGTGTTGAACTTGGTTAAATTATTTGTGGTTGAGGGGGTACGAAAACCCCAATGGAGGTAGGGCCAGAAAGGATAGAAGGGGAGGCCAAATCTACAACATTGGCCATGGTTAGGTTATTGGTTGAGGCAATAGCTTGAATGACCATAGGTTGGGTAGCAGATGATGTTGATATCATTATTGCTTCACTCAAGGAAGTTGGCATCCCATAAATAGGGTTACCTGAAGGATCTCGCATTTGGCTTCTAGTGAGATAATGTTGGAGAGCCTTGACATTGTGGTCAAGGAATTTCTCAAAGTCTTGATCCCCTTTGGGAACAATAGGAGGTTGATTGGGGGTAGGTTGGATAGGAATATGCTTGGTGTCTGAAGTATACTCCATTAGATGACTTGGTATGAAGGGTGAAGGTGGGAGTGGCTATTGACTCGCGTGGTCAAAAAGAGATTTGGCTTGACTGCGTGTCAAAACCATCCAAGGTGAAATGGGTTTAGGTTCTAAAAAATGTGTGTTTCAATTTCAAAAAACTAGAACTTATGTTGAATAGCAAGAAATTTGGGTTTTAAGCTTGATGTTTGGAAAGAAAATTTATTGACAGTGACTGATGTTGGTTGTCTAACCGATATCGGTTATAAAGTATTGCCGACGTCAGTGGAGAAACCGATGTCAATGAAAATCTTACCGATGTCAGTGGAAAAACTGATGTCAGTTTCTATGTAATTTTAGAAACACAAAAAATTGATAGTTTTTGGAATAAGGAGATATTCTGAGTTGTTTTAGACTTCAGAATGATGTAACCTTACCAGCTCAAACAATCAAATAAAAAATAGCAGAATAGATGATTAGGCAAGCAACCTCTAAAAAGTTATATTCCTAGGAATAAATTTTAGAGTCGTGGTGGCTTATGTCTTAAGAGAATATGTTGGGAATTGGGCTTGTAGAACAGGTCCTAGAGAAGAAGTCTATGGCTGGTTTCAGGTTGTGTTATGGTGCTCAAAGATCTGTGTTAGGTTTAGTACGTGGCCTGGTGCTGGGGCTTGCTCACTTCACGAACCCAGAGCCGAGTTGGGTCACTTAGCCAAAATATACTTTGCTTATAGTTTATACTCTGCTAGAGAACAAAGTGGGTCCTCCTCTTGGTAGTGAGTCTAAGTAGGATCACCAGGTGGGTTAAGGTATCTGCTAGGTGATGAAATCCTAGATGGGCCTTGTCTTAAGTAAGTTTAAGTATTTGATTTGATGTGATTGTGGTTTGGTTGTGTAACATTTGTGCACTATGATTTATTCATAATGCTTTAATTACTAAATGGGCTAAGTATGCATTCAAGCAAGAATGAAATGCAGTAGTTTTTAACTCAAATTGAAATATGTTGTTCAAATGCAAACAATTGGAGAAGAGGTTAAGAGTATGATTTTTTCACTATTCTATGATGCATGCAAGAGGTAATAAGAAGAAAAAGAGATGTTCTTTTTAACTTCTACTAATGGTTTCATTTCTAAAGAAAAAGATAGAAGAGGAGATGCAAGAAGAGAATACTTTCCTAATGCATCTATATTAAATTTTGCTTTTCCACAAAAAAGAAGAATGAACCCAAGAAAAAACTCTAGGAGTCCCACCGAGCATGCCAGAATGTTTCTCTAAGTTTTTCACACCTTAATTTAAAATAAAGAAGAAACTAAGGTTAAGGTCCTGGGTTTGATGTTACATGGATTAAGTGTGCACCGTATCCAAGCATTGTGGGAGCTCCTCTTTGGCTATGGAGTAAACACCTGCAATAAGAAAGAGACTCAAACACAGAAAATGTTAGAGGAGGATATGGTGGACTGCCAAGCTACGTGCTCAGTCCTAGAAGCATAAAGCTCTGTAAGGGATGGCAGTCCACTATTTAATGAAAAGAGTGTTGTATAAAAACAAATGATGAAAGACTAAGAAAGAGAAAAATAGATAACTCATACCTCTTCTCTATAGTCAATCTGTCACAGTTGCCGACATCGGTATTTCTATCGAGGTTAGTTTGGAAATGATGCCGACGTTGATTTTGTTGCCGATGTCGGTAAGTGGGCCTTGGATGGGTCTCAGGGTATTTCTGTGGTTGATAGAGGAGTCTAGAAGTTTAAAGGTTTGTGCAGGGTTGTGGGAAAGTGAATAAGGTCTAAGGAAGGGCAAAGGTGGGGATAGGTGTGAAAAGAGGGTAAGAATAAGAGGAAGGATTTTTAGCCTCTCCACAAAAGAAGTTGGGTTTCTCTCAATAGTTCTTAGAAATATCAAATGGAAACTAATTACCAATGTATTCTAAAATACTAAAATGAGAAAAAATACTTAGCTCTATTATATGAAGAACCAGAGGTGTTAGAATGCTTATTCCTATTGTGGCTAATGTTGAGGTCCTCATACAGTGTTTCAATCCAATGTCTGGAATGACTTGTGCAGAGCTTTGGTAGCCAGGAGAGTGATAGTCAAATTTTGATGATTGGTCCCAGAGTGTGCACATCAATCTACAAAGAGGCAGGGGGCAGCTCAATGCTTAGAGCTAGGCTTATGTAACCAACATCTGCAATTCTGTTGGCATCGGCTGAGGGTTGACTAACGTCAGTGGAGGGAGAATAGGTAAAAGGGCTATTTTTAGCTCTTTGGCTATTTCTCCACTCCCCAAGTGCCTTTTCTATTGGAGAATAGTCAAAACATGGGCGTATGAGGCACAAGAGTTGGTTAGGAGGTTACGATGGAGTGAGAATAAGTCATGGGTAGTTAGGATTTAGATGACTTAGTCTCAAGGTGACTCATAGGTTAAGAAATGGTCTTAGGGTGAGGTGTCTAGGTGAGGTGTCCAAGGTGAGGTGTTGAAGGTGAAAGGGGTTCAAGTGTGGGTTAAGAGTGTTAACATGTTAGAAAGGGACCAAGGGGGGGTTGACATGATATTGGTGTCTACAGGATCAGCCTAAAACCTTTTAAAACATAAATTAAACTAATATATGATTCCATAAATTCAAATTTGACATATTGATCTATATGGATCAAAGCAAAAATCATGGATTTTGTAAAAAAAAACTTAGAAAATGAAGTATATGGTAGCTCATTGGGATCCAATAAATATAGTTTGAAGCCTGAGACTTTTTATTCATCCTAAAATATTTATTTAGATATAAATCTTCCTATACGTGTCCTTATTATCTCAATCAAAATGGCCAATCTATAGAAAAATAGAATAAATAGACCTAGTCAAACTTATTGACTGAATGGTGAGAGTTTTCTCATCAAAATCACATATCTCATGATAAGAGAAGTTGATTATAGTCTATTAAAACTTGTTTTTGTAGGTTTCATGGTGTATTATGTAGGTTCCATGGAGTATAAGTGTATATATGGGCTATTAGGCCTATTTGGCCTAATTGTTCAAATAGTCAAATTTGAATTTGGTATTGGATGGCTATCAAAGGGGATTACATGGAGTTTTCACACTGCATATTTGATATTAACATAGAGTTTCATGTACATTTTCATCCTTAAAAGTCCAATTTAATGCAAGGTGGAACTTAGTGAAGGAAACTAGTCTTGTACTTCGTTTGACTAGTTGACCAAGTTCTTGCATCTTCCTTTGTTATCATATAAATGAAAGCTTTTAAACACTTACAAATCAATTCAGGTGGAGTTAAAACATCTAAATTTTTCATATAATTCATGCATGAAGATTGACAAAGTCCAAGATGGGTCCACCATCATTTTTCCAATGCCAAAGTAAAGTTTCATGCAAGACAAAGAAAGAAGGAAGATATCTTAAAGGCTTTGTTATAATTTTAGAACTCAAATTGGACTTGAGTTGACATGAAGTTCACCTCATATTCTCTTTACAACACCAATATCTTGGCTTTTCTATGCTTTTTTCAATATATGTAGGCTTTTTAGCCATTTTTCAAAATCAATCCCTCTCTTGGCAAGACTAAATTCTACCAAGATTGGCTTTTGTAAGATTTTTATATAAATAGAATGGCTATTTTAGATTTCATCATGCTAGTATAGTGTATTTATGTCAGTTGATTTGCATATTTGGTAGAACTTTCTCCCTTTGCAAGTCTTGATTCTTACCTAGTTACTAGTTTGTCAAATTATGTAGGTCATATTCAATGTTTGATGTCTTTTGGTTGAGCTTATATTGGATATAAGTGGTTATTTAGTGCTTTGAATTAAGCCTATTCCATCATTTACCTCAAGCCTTGATCACCAGATAAAACCTCTTCATGAAGTACTAATGCATAGGAAATAATTAGAGTTTTAAATTCAGTATTTACTTGTCTAATCAGTGTTTTAAGAGCTTAAATAGAGTGGATAAGCTAGAAATATATGTGTATCAACAACAATAGAGTAGGGTTTCCATTCTAGTTTCCTTCTCTCCCTTTTCATTTCAACAGTCAATAGTTTAGTAAGTAGTGCAAAGTGATACATTAGAAGAGATAGCCTCACCAAAATCTAGAGGTCTAGTCTGAGTTCAGGTGTCCCACAACTCAGATCAATCTAATGTGAGTCTAGGTGTGAAGGTTTCAGAGCCAAATCTATCAAACCTTCAAGAAGTGTGCTATTTAGGTAGCTAACACATTGTTAAGGTGGCAATATATTCTACCTATATTGCATTGGTATGTTAGATTGTGCTTGCTATTTAGAATATTACCCATTGCCTATTGAGTAAGATTCATCACATTTTATTGTGGAGGCATGGCATTGTTCATTGGCTGAGTACTTAATCATGTTGGTTGAGCACTTGAAGAAGTAATTAGTTAAGGATTAGTGGTAATAGTTGGTTGAGGTTGGGATGTATAAACTCCTACTCCCTCATATGGAAAACCACTCATGGTTTTGACTAAAGCTGCACTTGTTTGTGGACTAGTTATTTGTGTACTTAAACCATTTTGGTTTGGATTAGACACTTCTTATGTATTATCCACTATGTTTTGCTCAACATTATTCATAGAAGTAGAAGATATTTCTTCAATGGTTGTTATATGAAACAATTTATCAATCAAAGAGTTTTTCATGAAGGGGTCTATAACCCGATTATCTTGACCATTCAATTATATTAACACTCTTATTGAAGGAGCTAAATCTATGAGAGGCCTATTTGACATGGTCATCTAGATAAAATTGTGTGATAGGTTCAAGTATATTTGGTATGCTATTTTTATTTGTTTAAATTTATTCTCTATGAGGTCTTTGCCTTTGACAAGCATATTAGGGTCTTGATGTGTCATTGGGACTAGAGATAAAGGATTTTAAGAAGAAGCCTATTGAATATAAGTTATGTTGTGAGGCATTTTTACTAGACTTGACAAATTTTCATGGGGGAAGTACATCAAAAACTTATCCCCTACTTCTATATCTCTAACCAAAATTTTGTCCTTTTTCCCAACAAGTGATGCTCAAAGACATAAGGATCATATGTGGATGGTATAGTAACATAGTATGGTTATTGAGGAATGGGTTCTTCAACTGTATGTACCAAATCTAGATACTAATTTGTTTGCTCTTGATCTTGATCCAAGCATGGAGGCATGTTTACTAAATGATGAGCCAATGGGTCTTGGTTCTTTGCCCTTGCTTGAGTATTATAAGATGGATAAGGATATGTCTCATAAGAAACATTATCTGCATAAGGGTATTAAACCATTACTTCTTGTGCAACCACATTAATAAACCTCATATTTTACATGATGCCACTAAGAGTATAGGAATGCATTTTAGGATCCATAGTAAATTATTTATGACTAAAGGGAATATAGTTCTACAAACTCTAAAAAAGAGATGTCTAAAAAGAGGTTCAAAACTAGTTTAACCTAGTCAAAAGGATGGATATGTGTATCCAAAAATATTAATGCAATGATTTATGATAAAAACAAGCTAACATCAAGTATCTAGCTTCACACCTCTCACACAAAAAGGTCAAGTAAAATGACTGTAAATTGAGATGCCAATTTCTAGGTTAGAGTATTTCAAATTAGTCTAATCTAGGAAAAATAAAATTTTCTAGGACTTTTGGCCAAACACGGTGTCAAAAGGTAAGATCAAACAAAGGGACATGCTAGGAAATTTTTCCAAACAACATCAAAATCTAGACTTTAAAAGGTGAGATATTTAATCTAATAGATTTGAAACACTTCTAATAAAAACTAGGCATTTGAATTTTGGACATAAACTTGATCAATAAGTATGAGGTATGAAACAAAATGCACTTGGAGATAGTTTGTTTTCTCATAAATAATGGCACAAACTAGAATATTTTGATTGATAAGCTAGACAAAGGTTAATAATGTAACCATGTTAGACAAAGTCTCTCAAAGAAAACTCAAAATGATTAGAAATACAAAAAAACTTTGACTCTATGCGAATAGGCCTATGAAACAAGTTCCAAAATAATTTGGGTATTATAACCATGAAAAAATGCATAAATTGTGTGATAAATGTTTAAATCTAAGGCAAAAATGGTTTAATACTATTTTGGTAGTGTAACAATACTCTCCTCAACTCAAATGATACACACACAAAGTTTGACAAATCTCTAAGGCAAAAGTGTGTTATCAAATAAACTCAAGACAAAGGGAAAAATAAGATGGGTAGTATAAAATGTAGCCTACAACTCAAATTTTTATTAACATAAAAGATGAATTAAGTCCTACCAAATGATGATAATGATGTTGTGTATAAAAATGATCCTCAATTCATATTGGTAATTGAAGTCAAGTTAAAATAAGTCAAGTGCAAAGTGGCGAACCCAATTTAACACATCAACCTTTAAAACTTGGAAGAGTCAAATTTAAAATATCAATGAGGGACTTTAAAAAATATGGAAAATGGTGTAGAATCAAATGGGTAGCATAACTATGCCAAATTGGAAGATACGTCACAAAGTTTATGATAAATATTTGAACAAAGAAAAAGATGATTTTTACTTGGGCATCATAATGTCTCCTTGCTCAATAAAATGGTGGATAATGTGTTTGATTATGTAAACATATGTTAGAAAATAGTTTTTGACTCTACAAAAAAACCAAGTAATCTAAGACAAAGACAAATCCACTAACTAATCATCTTAGGCCCTAAACTGACAAGGTATGGTAAAGTGGGGTTAACTAAACTAACAAGTTTTTAAACATTTCTAGATGGATAAAATGCACAATAATTTCATGTCAAAATTCAAGAAAAGTTACATGTCAATTGGGTCTGTGGCACTTGGCTTATTGTAAAAATTTCTTACCCTTTTTAAAACCATTACATCCATCACCCACTCAGTGTAGTGTGATGTCCAATGTGCTCAAATGTCTTGGGCTTAGTTGTAGTGATATGAGATGGTTTAAGCACTCAAACCACCATCCCAATGGGGTGATCCCAATTTATATACCCTCCCCATAGAGAGGGGTTAAAGGAAATGTTAGGAGATGAAACCTTAGGTAAAAGGTTCCCTAAATAACTTATGGGAGGTGATGGAGTCCCCCTCATAAGCCAAGATGGAACAAAAATAAAACTAAGTAAAATAGCTTTAAGGTTGTTTCTAGATCACCAAAGCCAGGTGGGTCTTGGGGAGAGCCTTTAAAACTTCTTTTTTACACCTTTGGAATAAGGTAATTTGTAATGAAGTTGGAATTTTTGATCTCACAAGTTCCCTATAGGGGATGGGGGGAGAGCATACATGCACAACTCCCTATTTTCTCAAACAAAACTAACTAAAGAAACAATGATAAATAACTTATAAAAACTTGAAGTTTGTTCAATTTTATATCACTAAACAAAATGTGTCATGGTGTTATTTATCCCCTTTGTTTTAAGTTATAAAAACATGTAAAGAACAACTACAAACTATTTAAGTAAACATCTAAGTGTTTTCTTAAGCACCAAAATGAAATTTCCTAATCCTTTTTAAGCACTTAAAAAGAGGTTAAAAATACTAAATTAAGCTTGTTTACATCCATTTTCAAGTTGGCCCTGCAAGGAAAAATTTATATTTTTGCTTAGCCTTGAAGCACTTTTCCAAATGAAATAAATAACTTTGCAAATTGAGCTCTCAAGTTCACACATTGCAACCCCCTAACTCCATAGTCTAATACCACTAATCTACAAAACCATGACTTGTAAAGGAAATATCACTACTTAAGTTAGTTAACATAAATAAAAAATATCACTACTCAGGCTAACAATCCCATAGGTCATAGTGTAATACCACCACTATGAGAGTTATGGTATTGTCACTTAACTACTGGTGGATTACCTACAATACTATGACTCAGATAGGCAATATCATGATTGTCAAGTTATGGTATTACAATATCACAACTGTCTAGTCATGGTATTGTAATATCACTACTAGCAACTCATGGTATTACAATATCACTACTTAGATCTTAGTGATGTAATATCATTACTGGTGAATCATGATATTATAATATCACTAATTTAAAGTATAAGTATTGTAATATATCTATGAGATCTATAGATAGAGACAAGGTTAATCTAAAAACAAAATTTAAAAACATTACCATGATCTAAAATGACAAACTTATGACTATGTCAGTGGTAGGATTATAGTCCAAAGGATAAAATCGTGACTCCATAGTGACAAAATTGTGACTTTCAAAAAGATGGATTTTTGCTCAAATTTTCACTTTTTACTCCCACACTCTGAGATCCTACATGATAATGGTTATTAGTTTTATTTTAGGTGTTATTTTATCAAATTTATAAGGCTAGATCCCATTGGGTGTGCCATTTGTGAACATAAGATTACAATAAGGGGAGATTATTATGGTGTTAGTGCATAAAATCAAAATCCAAACAAAAGACACTAATTCTAACACCTTAAGCCTATCTCAAGGGGGGATCATAATAAAAAAAACTAAATGATAAACACAATTAGAATATAAAATAAAAATAAATCCTTCACCTTCTTTGGATGCTCCAAATAGCTTGTTGAAGTGGCTTGCTCAGCTTGTGCTCAATGAGTCCTCATCAAAGGAGTTATTTAGCTCCTTCTCTCCTTAGTACCAATGGCTTTGTGATGTCTTTGGATTTTCTCAAAATTGGGAATGGTAACACTACATCAATGGCTTGAGAGGTATTTTAGAATTATAACTTTACACCAAGAGAGCTCTTTAATTCAATAAGCAAGGCCTCCTATTTATAGATTTTGTAAAATGATCATAATGAACCTAAACCATTCATCTCAAGATTGTGTGGCTAAGGAACCATTCAATTTTGGAGGCCAAATTAGAAAAATTTCTTCATAAATATTTGGGATAAAGAGGTATTAAAGAGGCATAGAAGGCATTAATGAAGCATGGGAGGACTTGATTAGATATGTTATGCATTTATGGCCTAGGGATGTTTTTCCAAGAAATGATGTCACTTGATGATGCAAAAAATCATAATCAATTTCCAAAAATAAATATTAAACAAGTTCTATGGATTTCTTAATTAGACTCTTGAATTAGCTTTAAGCATGATTTATCAATTTTGGTGTAAATCTTGGCCATTAGTGTAAAAATTAATCAAACTGGTCAAAATGTTATATTATTGGCTTGAAATTTGTTTGGATTAGAATTAGGATGTGATTTTAGATGCACTATATTTTTTATCCCATTTAAGATGTTTTCAACACAAAATAACAAAGGCACGTGCCTCATACATACAATTTGGTAGAAAAGAGCAATCTAGAGCACCTAGGTGTGAACATGTCATTTTGACTTGCAATTATATGATAAAATTTAGATCTATCATAAATTTCATTGTCTTATTTAATGATGCTCTGGCCAAAATTAGTACTTTTATATAACAATTTCAACTCATAAAATGTACTTTAGTGTTTTAGGCCAAATGGTGATGCTTTGATAGAAATTGGTCAAACACCTAGTTGGAGGTCAATGGTGGCCAGTTTTAGATGTCTACAATAAATAGATAAAGTGAAGGCTATAATTATAGAAGAAAAAACTTAGTGATCAAGCTTAGCTGAAGAGTAAACCTACAACAATCCCTCTTACTCTCTAAATCTAAAGCAATAATTAAACATCAAACATATATGTTTTCCTCTTTAATGATGCAAATATAAGGTAAAGATGCTATCATAACCTATTTACAAAAATAAATAGAAGATATTAAAGATCAATCTATAGAAAAGGATAGTGAAATGGGAATGCTTAAATCAAGGGTAATTGAATTTGAAGCATTGGTCAATCAAAAGACCCCACACCTCCTAAGTCACAAGTAAACCAAACAATTAAATCTATAACTATTATAGAAAATTTGGTTTTCAATTCATTTAATCTATTAGGTTCTTACTTGGTCTTCCAAGTTAGTTATAGTCTTGTTAAACTATGTGCAAACATAGACTAATCTTATGGTGCTCAATATTTGTCACTTAACTACACTAACATCAATTCACATAAGGCACAAGCCTTATATTCTCACCCAAAGTGTAATAGAGAAATAATAAGGGATCATTTTAGGTTATTTGTGCCATGGAAAAACTCATTCTTCATAATACTTTGTCATTTAAAACAAGAACATTAGAATGTTCATTGTTACAAGCCATTCTATGTGGAGTTTGATGGTATGTAGGTGTAAATCCTATATGGGGTTGGTTCTATAGTTTCATGGGTGAAAGCCTCTAATTCCCTTAGATTGTTTTAGGAACTTGGAGGGTTTAATGGAATAATTTATATTTAATGGTCATGCTTAGGCTTGTACTTTAGGCATATGTCTCATCACTTAACATGGGGTCTTTCCTATACTTGAGTATTTCTATATTATATTCTAATGTCATCATAAATTATATATATTCCATGAATCCCCTAAATCAAATATTTTAACCAAAATTATTAACATTTATATTTAATTAATAACACTAAAATCATACAATGCATTACAAATTTCAATAATTAAAGTTAAGGTATTAAACCCAAGAACACAATGCATTACTTTAACCAAACTTTATATAGTTAATGCTCCAAGTACAAAGTACAGTTCATATTGAAAAAAGAGAGTAAAAGATTATATAAAATACTAATAACCCAATGGCTCATAGGAGATCTTGGGAAATACAATTAGATCCTCAAAGATATCTTAGCTAAAGCTTATTCTAATGGCATTCTTGACATGATATCTAGAGCCAATTTTGTAGAGCTTCATTACTTTTTTCACATCCTTTGTATACTAGTTCAAGATTGGATTTATATGACTTAGAAGCATCTTCATACCAAGGTGGAGGGTGCATGCCAGGTGTTGAGTTGGAGCCTTGGTTGATTATTCCATTGGATCCATCTGCGTAAACCTTTTTCATTGTAGATGGCATGTGCTACTTTTATAATAAAAAGCCCTTAAAAACTAGGCACCATATAACTACCGATCAGTTAGTGCTAAGTCACTAATGTTTCCTCCAACTGGCATAAAATATGCCAAAGCATCAATCATTAAAATTTATTACCTCACACCAAGGTGTCTATTAAGTTGTTATAAATTCATACTTAGACAAAACTAGGCACAAAATTACCCCATATAAAATTACTAGTCCACCCTCGGACTAGTCTTTCAATGATCTTAACATGAAAAACTTTGATGTGCTCTCCTTTAGTTCAGTGTTGAAGTCTTTAAATCCCTTAATGGTGATCTTGAGCTCTTTAATGATGTTATATATCTATATTGAGGTGGAATTGATCATGATCACATCCATATTTTCCAATTCCTTCTGAGGCATCAAGGTTTGCCTTAGCTTTTGTAACTCCTCCATCTAGGATTTCTCCTTGTTTACAGGCCTTAGTTTTCAAGGCATGAAAGAGTGCTTCCAAGATTTGTTCTTGGTATTTAATTTGAGTGTTAAAATAATTGACCTTTCCCATTATTTGGATATTATTTTATTTGATTTGATTTTATACCTACACCATCATCTCCTCCTTCTCCCCCTTTGCCTTTTTGAGTTGCATGTCTATGATTGAAGTCTAGTTGGAGAAGTTAGAGAAGTTGTCGAAGATGTCATTGGTAGAATTTACACCCTCTTAAATTTGACTTAATAGGTCTTCCACCTCATCAATTTTTGTAACCATATCTTATTTTATCATAGTGTATGTGTCCTCCTCTTCTTTTGGCATTAGCTCTTCCCTTAATCTTGGGATAATCTACTCCACTAGCACACACACCTTATCAACCTATAATAAGTTTGAAGTGTCAATGTTGTCCAAGAAGGATGGCTTAGCTTCCTCTACATGCTTGAATATTTTTTGAAATTTGAACTTTATGTCATTTACTTCCTCTTCTACTTCTAATGCAATATTCTATTTTGAATCCCTAACATCATTGACAATGTTCTCTCTTACTTCTTTGGAGGCAATATAGATGAGTGCATTGGTTGACCTGACTAGGTTAATTGTGTAGGGTTTTATGAGAAGGGAATCATGACATTATTTAAATTATTATTTTCCCAATATAGCCTTTTACGGTACCTCAAAAAGAGGCTTATCCATACAACTATCAAATGTGAATGATAACTATTGGCACATCCTTATTGTGTTAGCTCCAAGGGGCATGCACTCAAACATATAATAATGTTCATAGATTCACCCCTTCTACACCTTTTCTCTTAGGCTTGGTTCAATTCCCTCTTCCTCAATAATGCCCAACTCCATCTATTATCCTTCATCTTCATGAGTGTTATCACTCTCTTCAGTGCTTTCCTCTAAGTTCCTTCCTCTTGTTCTAGTAGGGGGTTCTTCCTCAGACTTATCCCCTTGGTTTGATTCTTCTTCTTCCTTAGCACCAAATTTTCCCTCCTATTTATATTAAGTTTCTTTAGCACTCTCTAATTTCTCTTTCAATGTGTCAGTATTGTCTTTCTTGTCTTGAGGCACCCCTTCACTACTTGGGCATGCCTATGGTGCAACTTCTTATATTGTGATAGTGGGGGCACTAAGCACCTTTACTAATCTTTTTTCCATTAGTTTAACACTTATGACAATAGTTTTATGTTCCTTTTATTTCTTGTCCCTTTCCTCATAGGCCTTCCTCTTCTTTATTAGTGATAAGGTATTTTCTTCCTCAACCTTTATTTCCTCAGCCTCAACCTTCTCAATCTCTTCTTGGATTAGATCGACTGCCTTCGTGGCCTTCCTTTTTTTCCTTGCACCAAGACCATATTTATTTCTTGCTTTTTGAGGCCCATTTTCTTCCACAAGCTTCCCTTTTCCTCCTCAATTCATGAAGGTTATGTGAATGGCTCAAATGATGAAGCATTAGGTTATTTTCTTACCTCTCTAAGCATGGTGGTAGTACCACCTTAGAGGGCCTCCTAAACTTCTTTGGTGTTGGGATCTTCTTCTATTGTTTCTTCCTAGATGATGTAAACTCTCATCCTTATTTATTCCTCCTCCATCTCTTCATGCACCTCTTACACTTTTTGTAAATATTATCATTGATGTCAAAGGTCTAACATTATTGGTGATAAAGGCCCCATTACATTTAATAGTGTTTTTAATATTCATATCTTGGCTAATATTTTTGGTTGCATATAAGTCAAAAGAGGGCCCATGGATAAGTCAAAGATTCACGGGGTTAAAGATGAAAGAGGAATGGGAAGCATTTTCTCATGGAGAGTCACCTTGAGGAATTCCAAGACTCGCCATGTGAAGAAAAAAGAGGTATGGCATATTTTTCCATGAAGGGACACTTTGAGGAATATGAAAAGTCACCAAGATAAAGAGAAAAGAGGAAAGGATGATTTTGTTTATGAAGGGTCATCATATGAATTTTTAAATGCAAGGATACGAAGGGTCATGCAAGTTTGGCACCATTTTCTATAAGGATTGAAGGGTCACAAAAGGTGAAGGCCAAAGGTCATTTGAAAAGCTATAAATAAAGGCTTGATAATCCATTTGTAATATTCAAGAGAGTGCATAGTTTTTATTTATTTTTGAATAGAGAAAAGTAGGAGATATGTTAGAGTTTTATCATTTTTTTCCTAAGCAACATTGAGAGATAGTTGTGTTTTATACATAAGAGGGGTTGGTGATCTTGTGGGTTGGTGCTCTCAAATTTTATAAGAGGTTGGTGCTCTTATGGGTTGGTGCTCACAAATAGTTGTTGTGTTGGTGCTCAACAAAAGGGTTGGTGCTTCTACAAGTTGGTGTTTGTGAACTTTGTATTTTGAGTTGGTTCTCATTCATATACTTGAGATTGTTCTCCATGGTTTTTTCCACTTTGGGTTTCCACATAAAAATTTGGTGTCTTTCTCTCTCTCTTGTGTGGTGTAAATTATTATTTCAGTTTTATTGCATATCTTGAATGTATGATTGAGTGGTTAAAGAAAAGAAATAAGATTAAATAAAAGATATATAATATACTAATTCACCCCCCCCCACCCCCTTATTAGTATATTTCATGCTTAAAAATTGGTATCAGAGCAAGTTCTTTTTGAAAAAAAATTACATCTTGAAGGAAGATCAGGAAGTAGGATGGTTGGATCACATGAAGGATTTTATAGAAATAAGGCACCTTTGTTTGATGGAATGAATTATGTTTTTTAGATAATAAGGATGAAGACTCATTTAATGGCCCTTGGATTTGACATATGGCAAGTAGTGGTGAAGGAATATGAAGAGCCATAGACACTTGTAACTACTCTGGTAGAAAAGAAGGCAAGTGAAAATAATGATAAAGCTTTAAATGCTATTTTATGTGGTTTATGTGAATCATAATTTGTTAAAGTTATGAAATGTAAGTCTGATCATGAAACTTGGGTAAAACTTGAGAATATTTATAAAGGTGATGGAAACATTTAGCAAGCTAAGCTTCAAACTTTCAGAAGATAGTTTGAGAGTTTGAAGATGGAAGAAGAAGAAAATATAGCAAGTTATCTCTTTCAAGTTGATCAAATAGTCAATCAGGTTCAAGGTCTTAGAGAAAACTTAGAAGAGTCGACTGTGGTTCAAAAGGCTTTGAGGTCTCTACCATTGAGATATGATGTGAAAGTTTCAGCAATTGAAGAGATGAAACATTTAGCCAAGCTAAAGATGGATGAGCTTCATGGTATTCTTATGACATATGAGATGCAAACTGAACAAGATAAACCTTCAAAGAGAGAAGTGGATTTCAAGACATCAAATAAAGAGAAGGCTAAAATTCAAGAATAAAGTGATATTTATAGTGATGATGAAGATGACAATGGAGCTCTATTCATTTGCAAGACGAAAAAGGGCACAGGTAAATATCAAGGAAAATTACCTTTTAAATGTTTTAATTATGAAAAGATTAGACATTTTGTAGCTAAATGCCCAAATAAGGGTAATGATAAAAATGAAGAAGGAAAGTCTACATACAAGAAGAATTTCAAAGGAAAATTCAAGAAGGGATTTGAGGATAAAATTTTGTATTCTAAAGATCTTAGCTCAGTCGAACATAGTGGAGTCAGTGACATAGAAGAAGAAAAGGTTTTATTCATGGCCAAACATGAAGAAGCCTCTACAAGCAAAAGTATAGATGATCAAGAAGAAGAATAGGATGAATCTGAATGAATCTAGAAGGAGAACTCGATTGTGCTTTATAAGATTTAAAATATCTTAAAAATAAGAATTAAAAATTAAGGCTCCAGATCGAGAAAAATGAAAAGGAGTCAAAGGAAATAATTGAAGATCTACAAGCACACTTTGAAGAAGCTAAGAAGAATGAAGAAGATCTAATGGCATAGTTGAAAATAGTAAGTAAATAATGTGAAAGCTATGTTATTGAAATCTATTATTTAAAAGTAGATCTTGATAAAAAAAATAAAGCGATCAATGATAGAGTAGCCAATAATTCAAAATTTGAGAATAAAACTAATATGTTAAATAAGATATTAGAAAATCAAAGATAAATGTCAGATAAGATAGGTATTGGATTTAAAAAAGAGAAAGAGGAGGTCACTACTTTTATAGACAAGGAAAAAGGAAAGAGCTATGTTGAAGCTCTTACAAAAGAAGAAATAAAAAAGAAAGAAGTTAAGAATACAGAGGACATCTCAAACAAAGAAGGCTAGAGGGAATAGAGCTACAAAAGGAAATCATGTTAGAGATACCCATATAGGTCTTATTTTTATGGTTACTATTTTTATTTTAATGGATATGGTCATAAGAAATTGGAATGTCAAAAAAGAGCTAATAGTTTCAGAAATAAGGAGAAGGAAAGTCATGCAGAATCAAGTAGAAGCCAAAAAAATTTTGCTCCTCTATCGGGATTTCATGAACCAGGCATAATATGTTACAAGTGTAAAAAATTTAGACACATAGTCTGGTACTATAGAAGTATGTTTGAGTCAGTCAAGAAGGACTAGAGTTTCAAGGATCCATTCATTAAGAAGAAAGTTCAAACAATTTCTTGGTAAAAGAAACAACTTGAAAAATCTATGTTAGTGCAGACAACTTTGCATGCAAGAAATGAAGAAAAGCCATGGTTCATTGATAGTGGATGTTTATGACACATGATAGGAGATAAGAGAAATTTCATAACCTTGAAGAAGATCAATGGTGGTACAGTGAAATTTGGAGACAATACTACTGCTAGAATTGCTAGAAAAGGTACACTAAGTTTGGATAATGGTAGAACTAAAACTAAAAATGTTTTATATGTAGAAGGTCTTAAGCATAATATTTTGAGTGTAAGTTAAATGTGTGATCAGGGGATCCCACTAAAGTTTTATGAAAAATGTTATGAAATTAGAAGAAAATATTCAGATGTATTAGTTGCATATGCTTAGAGAACATGCAATAACTTGTATATGCTATCAGACATCAAAGGTCAAAGATGTTATTTGAGTTAGATTGAAGAAATTTGGCTATGGATAAATAGAATGGGGTACATAAATTTTGACAATCTTGTCAACATCAATAAAAATCAATTAGTTAAAAATCTTCCAAAGATTATAAATCCATTTGACATGTTTTGTGAACCTTATCAGCATGGGAAGCAGGCTAGAAGATGGTTAAAAACAAAATAGTACTCAACCACTCAGATTCTAGATATTGTTTACTCTTACCAATGTGGACCTATTAGAAATTAAAGTACTCAAGGTAAAAAATATTTTATGTTGCTTATTGGTTATTTTTCACATATGACTTAGGTAATGTTTTTAAATAAAAAATTAGAAGCTTTTAAACATTTCAAAGCATTCAAAGTATTAGTTGAGAATGAAACCAATTTGAAGATTAAGTGTCTGAGATCAGATCAAGGAAGAGAATCCATGTTAGATCAATTTATTGAGTTTTATGAAGATCATGAAATAAAGAGACATTATTCAACAGCTAAAACTCCACAGCAAAATGGAGTAGTTAAACAAAAAAATAGAATAGTTCAGGAGATGGTGAGGATAACGCTAAATGAATCTAAGATAGTAGATAAATACTGGAGAGAATCTGTTGCTATAGTAGTACATATTCAGAATAGAGAATTATTGAGATTCAATAGTGACAAGACTCCTTATGAGATATGGAAAGACAAACCAACAACAGTTGATTATTTTAGAGTTTTTAGTAGTAGATGCTTTATAAAGAGAACTGATGAAAAACTTGGTAAGTTTGAATCCAGAGAAAATGGGTATATTTTTTAGTTATTCTTACAAAATTAAATATTATAAATGCTATAACAAAAGAATGAAGAAAATTATTGAAAGTGCAAGTGTCAGGTTAGAAGAAAATGGAACACAAAGAATCAGTGATCCAGTAGACATTCCTAAAATCATTGAAGAGGAAGGTTTTGAAGAATCAAATGAAGATGAGGAGAATTTGAAAAAGGGTAACAAAACTCCATCCAAATATGTTTAAATAAATCATAATGAAAGTGACATCATTAAGGACATAAATGAAAGAATTTGCACTAGAAGAATGATGGTAAGTGAATCTGAGCAAGTTAATTTCTCTTTGCTATCCAAAATTCTGCCTAGAATTTTTTTAGAAACTAGACATGATAAGCATTGGGTTGAGGCTATGTATGAATAATTAAATCAAATAGAAAATAATGATACCTGGGAATTAGTGCCTAGACCAAAATATCATAATGTGATAGGAATAAAATGGGTTTATAGAAATAAGTTGAATGAAAATGGAGAAGTGATCAGAAATAAAGCAAGATTAATATGTAAGCTCAGATTGAGGGAATAGATTTTGAAGAAACTTTTGCACCAGTGGCAAGGTTAGATGTTATTAGAATGTTTCTTGCATATGTAGTGTTTAAAAATTTCAAAGTGTTTTAGATGGATGTCAAATCTACCTTCCTGAATGGGAATCTTGAAGAAGAGGTCTACATTGAGTAGCCTAAGGGATTTATTCTCTCAAATATTAGTAACCATGTATGTAATTTTAAGAAATCATTGTATGGATTGAAACAAGCTCCTAGAGCTTGGTATGTAATACTTGATAAGTACCTACAAGATCAAGGTTTCAAGAGAGGATTTGCTGATAGTAATCTCTACATCAAAATAGAAGGTGAGAATCAATTAATTATTCTGGTATATGTTGACGATATCATTTTTGAAAGAAATATTGAAAAGATGACAAAAGAATTTTTTGATAAAATGAAAAAAGAATTTGAGATGTCTATGCTTGGAGAATTGTCATTTTTCTTAGGATTGTAAATATTTTAGTCAAATAAAGGAATTTTCATATTTCAAAGTAATTATTCAAAGAAAATGGTGAAAAAATTTGGTTTTAAGGATTATGCACCAGTTGGCACACCAATGTGTATAGGAAATAAGGTGAGCAAGGATGAAGATTCACTTGTTATAGATCAATATTTGTATAGATATATGATTGGTAGTCTTTTATATTTGACATCATCGAGGCCAAAATTCATGCATGCAATAGGTATGGTTGTAAGATATCAGTCATCTCCAAAAGATAGCCATGTTCAGTTGGTGAAGAGAATATTTAGATATATCAAGGGGACATTGGATTATGGATTATGGTATCCCACAAGAAGAGATTTCACTTTGGTTGCTTAAACAGATTCAAATTGGGTAGGGTTTTTGGATGATAGAAAGAGTACAAGTGGAGGAGCTTTCTTCCTTGGTGATAGCTTAGTATCATGGCTAAGTAAGAAGTAAAATTTAGTATCACTTTCTATATCTAAAGTAGAATATATTGTAGTAGTATTGTGTTGTACTCAAGTGCTTTAGATGAAAAAAACTTTGGAAGATATCAAGGTAAAGTATGATGAACCTATTTCTATTTTTTTTGATAACACAAGTGCTATAAATATTTTGAAGAATCTAGTGATGCATTCAAGAACAAAACATATTTCCATTAGATATCACTTCTTGAGAAAATATGTTATAGATCAATAGGTTAAGATGGAATATATCAGTACTACAAAGTAGATTACATATATTTTCATAAAGGCATTACCAAAAGACACATTTGAGTATCTATGAGAGAAATTGGGAGTAATTTCTTTTACTTCTTGCCATTGAGGTTTAGCATCAGTTAAGGGGGAGCTAAGTTTTATCTCTAGGTAGGCCCTTTACCATTGATGTCAAAGGGGGAGAATAATAGGTACAAGAATAGGTGAAGAAATAGGTACAATGAATAAATACAGGTTACTACAGTAAGGAAGAGTTATTATATGTTTTCAAATGGTAGTATGTGCAGGTTTTAGGATGTGTTAGTTTCATTTGGAGGTTTCTATCAATGACAAAATGGGAGATTGTTGAAAATATTGTCATTGATGTCAAAGGTCTAACATTATTGGTTATAAAGGACCCATTACATTTAATGGTGTTTTTAATATTCATATCTTGGCTTATATGTCTTAATATTAATGAATATATTTTTGGTTGCATATAAGTCAAAATAGGGCCCATGGAGAAGTCAAAGAGTCATGGGGTAAAAGATGAAAGAGGAATGGGACACATTTTCTCATGAAGAGTCACCTCGAGAAATTCCAAGAGTCACCATGTGAAGATAAAATAGTTATGGCACATTTTTCCATGAAGGGACACTTTGAGGAATATGAAAAATCACCAAGATAAAGATAAAAGAGGAAATGACACTTTTGCTTATGAAGGGTCATCATATGACTTTTCAAATGCAAGGATATGAAGGGTCATGCAAGTTTGGCACCATTTTCCATAAGGATTGAAGGGTCAAAAAGGGTGAAGGCCAAAGGTCATTTCAATAGCTATAAATAAAGGCTTGAGAAGCCATTTGTAATATACAAGAGAGTACATGGTTTGTATTTATTTTTGAATAGAGAAAAGTAGGAGATATTGTAGAGTTCTATCATTTGTTGAGTAAATAACATTGAGAGATAGTTATTTTTTATAAACAAGAGGGGTTGGTGCTCTTATGGGTTGGTGCTCATCAATTTTGTAAGGGGTTGGTGCTCTTGTGGGTTGGTGCTCACAAATAGTTTTTGTGTTGGTACTTAGCAAAGGGGTTGGTGCTCCTACATGTTGGTGCTTGCAAACTTTGTATTTTGAGTTGGTGCTCATTCATATAATTGAGATTGTTCTCCATGGTTTTTCTCACTTTGGATTTCCACATAAAAATCTGGTCTCTCTCTCTCTCTCTCTCTCTCTCTCTCTCTCTCTCTCTCTCTCTCTCTCTCTCTCTCTCTCTCTCTCTCTCATGTGATGCAAGTTATTATTTCAGTTTTATTACATATCTTGAATGTATTACTGAGTGGTTAAAGAAAAGAAATTATATTAAATAAAAGATATATAATATACTGATTCACCCCCCCCTCAGTATATTTCATGCTTAACAACACTTCTAATTCCTCATGTACATCTTTCACCTCCATGTCTTCTAAGGTTATTATGGGTATTTCAACTAGCCCCTTAGACTTATTTTTCTTCTCCCTTTTCTTGGGTGAAGTAATCCTTGCATGAAGGTCACATGCTTATTCTTTGGTGAAAAGGGAGTAGTTTCATCACTAGAGGTGATATTCAATTTGATGCACTCTTGCATCTCCTTAAGTGTGTCCTCATTTTTCTTTTGGGGAGACTTCTTCTATGCTACCATTGTCAAATTTCCTTCGTCACCAATCCATAGGTGGAGGTCATTGTCCTTCTCAATGATTTTTACCTTCTTTCATGACTTCATCTCATAATATATCATGTGGATATACCTAAGGATGACTTAATTTTGGAGGGGATGAATGTTAGTGTGATATGATTCCTCATCCTCTTCCTTGGTATCTTTCCCTCTTGGGCACACATATTAGCACTGTAACCTACTTCTTTATAAATCTATGACTTTCACCAAGATATCCAAAAACTATGAATTAGGGATTCTCTATAGCACATCCCTAAAGTACTTGGTGTAAAATGCATAGGGGAGCTTCATCTAGCTAGATCGGTTGCTATCTATGAGCACCAATCACACTATATAAAAGTGTTTCGTAATGATGAAGGTTGCCATTCCAAACATGTTTTGAGGGAGCTTCTTGAGGATGTACCATTCCTTCCTAAATGCTTTAATATATTGGGCACATCACCCCATCACTTGGGTCTTGTACTTTTGGGAGAAGGCAAGGGGTAGGTAAAGTTTTGGTACTTTAGTGCCAAGGACTCCCTATGTATTAGAAATAACCAAATGTTTTCCTCATCACCATTAAGCATGTTGATATTCTCCATCATAATTATAATTAACATCAAGCCCCACTAGAAGGTCTCTCATGTTTTATAAAACTCAAGCATGTTCTTCACCAATTATTTTAAAATGAATTTTTCTATATTAAATTTTACCCCATATGCCACATGGTGGGTGATGCATAGATAAGTCTTGGTGATGTCTATCCACCATCCATCAAAAAAAAGTTTTGAAGTCACAAGGCACATATTTTCCCTCATTTTAGGGTCTTTAATGTCTTTTATTAGGAACATAAACCCTCCCTTATAGTACCTAAGGAGTTTTGTGGCCCTTTAAGCATTAGTATCATCTACCATCATCTAGTAGATGTCTATGTTGGAGTTTGGGAGTTTGATGATTTAACTAATAATGCATGATGACAACCACATTCACCTCCCCACAAAGTATAATTGGTCCTTGTTGATGTGATAGAATGGAAACTACATAATTTCCTTTGTATTTTCAAAACATGGTAACTTATAAAGTTGAGTTGTTATGGTGGTTGAAATTTTGTCTTGAAGGGAGACATCAAATAATGTCATGCATGTTTTAGTCTTGGCCCCATATCAATCACCTAGTCTTGCACTAGATCTTATTCATTGCTTGTAGTAAGGTGGTTGTAATCCTTAAGTTGGTAGGTGTGCATGAAAGACACCTAATTCTTTCCTAACAAGACCTCCATGAGAAACTCAATTTCCTAGTAGGATATCTTTGCAAGTGCCTCTAGGTCAACCTTAATTATTCTAACTCCTTTTACTGTCTATACTTTATTCTTCACTATGGTTACTTATTCTATCATCTGCACTCATTTGGAATCATTCTACACCTAATATAGGCTATAACTCATGTATTTTTTCCCATCCTAAATTAGTTGGTGTTAAAGTATGGTCTATTTACTTTACCGAAGCCTATAATTTTTCTTAGCATTCCTCATAGTCATGAGATATATAACTTCAACTTTAGATCTTGAGCTTTACTTGTTGTTAATGGTAGCCTTAGCATCACTCTATTTTTATACTACATTGTTCTTACATAATTTGTGCCATATACTTCACTACACCAATCTCAAAGGGAACACAATTCTTCTCTCTATTTAATCATTTATTTTTGGCATTTGTGGGTACTTAAGGTCTCACTTTAGTAGTGTTTTATTGATTTGGATCTAGTTTACTAGTTTAGCTTTGGTTTTCTACTATACATTTTAGTTCACATCAACTTGAGGTTTGTAATGTAAATAAGTCATCCTTTCACTAATTTATACCCCTAATTCATATACCTTCTTAAATGTAGGTGATTAATGTATACAGTCATAAATGCATCATGTCTATAAATCAATCCTAGCTCAGACAAGATAGAGCATACCTACACTTACAAATGGGTATGCATTTTTTAAGAGGGGGCATGACCAATATGGGGATCTACTAGACTTGATTAAGGGATCACTTGTCATAACACATCATGCTAGGAAGGGTTCCAAATCCTACAGTCTAACACAATCATGCAACAACCCTAAAATATTCCTAGGTTTAATGTTCAATATATTATAATAATAAGAAATTAAATATAATCTAGTGCACACCAAAGCTTATGATAAAAAGTGGGGGTTAGAAACAAAACAAACTAAACTAAGCATGCGTAGAAGACATATACTCATATCAATGTATATCTAATCCTAATACATGGAAGAGAGAAACATAACTACATTATCTATCTACTCTTACAAAGGAGAAATAATGTTAGGAATACTTACCTTTGAAGATGAACTAATTGAGCCTCAATCTCTCCCTTGGCCAAGGTGATTCACTAGATATTGTTGTGGTATGTAAGGACAACAAAGACAAATCATCTCTAGGCTACACAACTTATCTATGCATCCAAAATACTTCTCCACAATATAAGAATTAATCAAATTTTAGTTTGTACTTATTATTCTTCACTTCTCTTATTATAAATGGTTGTAAATGAACCTATATATATAGGAGGATCTTACCCTAAATACTTTCAAAAACATTAGTTGTATAGGGTCGACCTAGTTGACCCTATATGTTTTTAGGGATAATTCACTAGGTCTGAGCTAGGTTGGTTGAAAGGATAACAAACCTAAAAATTGAAAAATACCCCTAGACTATACAGGGTCAAACGAATTGACCTAGTACAACTAACTATCCAAAAGGGAATTATTCCAAGAAAATTAGGATGGAAAGAGGAATGAATAGAATGGTTAAGGCTAAGAAGAATAATTTTAGGTTTAATGTTTTTAGGAGATGAGTGTGTATATGGTAAATGGTAAAAGGGATAAAAATACTATGAAGCACCAATGGTCTTCCCACCTCTTTTTTGATGCACCCCTTAAGGCATGCACTCAGATAGATTGAGACTCGATGGGTTCTTACAAGATACAAAGTGTCAATAATTAGTAAAAGTTTTAAAATATTATGTATATACATATGCTTAATTCTAAGCTCATCACATGTCATTTAAGTGCAACACAAGATGGTGCTTTTGGAAATAGAACATGATAAAACATAATTTTGATGCTAAGTAAAGTGTAGTAAGTAGTAGATAATATAAAGGAAAAGATAGAATTGAAAAACACATACCTTTACTTACTTAAGTGTTGTAGATAAATAAGTAAATTACAAGAGATGTGAAGGTGTCTAATATGAATAAAACTAAGTGAACCTATAGAATTTAGTGCAAAAAATAGCCAAAACACAAAAAAAATAGAATATAGGCTATGATAGTGGAAAAAATTATGTATGTTGTCACGGATCTAATGTGTTTTATAGTTTTGAAAAAGGATGAGTAAAAATAAAGATATAGATAAAAAAAGCAATCTACAGTAAAATAATTGAAGAATTTGAATTTTGGCAAGTGTTTTTAAATAGGGGGAAAGAGAAGTCATTTTTTTATTTTGACTTGTGAAAGAGAGAAAAAAGAGATATGGAGACCAAATGATCTAGGATGGTGAGGAGATAATAGGATATATAGGGAGGGGCACCAAGAGTGGTAGAAAATGCATTAAAGGTATGCAAATATGAATCTTAAATCATTTTTTGAGTATTTTGTTAAATTTAGTGAATTTTTAGAAAAAAATAATTTTTAGCATTTCTAGATGTTAGAATGGAACAAAATTAGATTCTATAGGTAGCAAATAACAAAATAGAAAATGGGTTTAGAGGATTTAAGAATAAAATGACAAAATTACAATTTTTTAAGAAAATGTAAGGGGTCGGTAGCCAAAAACAACTAGGTTGACCTAGTCGACCTAGTAGGCTAAAAATGGGTAAAATCCACACTGTTGACCTAGTAGGTGTGTGTCAACCCTATACATTTTGTAGACTGTTGACCTAGTATAGTTTGCCAATTCATCCAAAAAGTCTAGAATGACAAAACAATACTAGGGAGGGGGAAATGAGAGGGTTGACTTAGATTTTTAATTCAACCAAGTAAAAAAATACAAAAAATTTGGTCAAACTAAGTTGACCAAAGAACTAGAATTATATGAAAATGCATGCAAAAGGCTGAAAGAAGGCATGAATGGCCCAAAATAACCAAATAAGGGTAAAAAGGAATGAATAAGATAAAGATAGGTAAAATTTAATGAATTGAAGTAGTTTAGGCTTTTTTAAATTAAAATTATAAAAAGAATGTATTTTGACTATACATGACATGGAAGATCTATTACATATTTTATTATTTCTTAATTGTAGGGATGACCCTAGTTCTAGAGATTGGTAGTTGTGTCTTAGCTACCATATCTATTAGAGCATCTGACCATAGGAGATAGAGCTAGGCTAGTAATCGTAGGCTTAAGAGGGATAAATAACATGTGTAGGATTATCCTTGGCTCTGATCTCTTTTTAATGTTCCATAGATGTTTGGAATGATTAATTAATACCTTTAGATGGGAGGTGGATGGGGACATGGTAGAGGTATCTATCACGCTAGAGGATGTGCATGCCATATTAGGGCTACCAGTGATAGGAGCACTAGTGACTATAGGCATATTAGATAGCCTAAAGGAGAGGAGAACATTATCCATGTGGGATATAGGCTCAGATATGATATTAGGAGGTAAGCCAGTTAGCATGTTTGATGTTTATGCATCATAAATTATGGAAATCCAAAAGGCTATGATATGACTTATGACACAATGAGTGTTGTGTCACAAGTTAAATGATAAGGTACCACTATTATTGATAGCCTTGAGTAGTAGGATTCTAAAGGAGGGAAAAATATATGATTTGGGTTTTGTCATCTAGGTATAGCTCATACATGATCTATATAAGGTGTTAATTAGAAGGCAAAAATTTATAAGACTAATCATATTGTTGATAACTTGGATCTATGAGAGGTTTCCCATGTATCAGTTAGTTGGGTTGCCCCATACGATTGATGATAGGTTGCCTCAAGTGTAGATATGGAGAGAGGACTAGGTAGAATGATCTATTCCCCTTATGCTATCACTATAGACTGTAAGACATGAAAACATAGTGTGGAATCCATATGGAGACATAGAGACTACATGGCTGATTTGGTACATAGTTACACCAGTTATAGTGAGGATAGAGGTTATTAAACACGATACTTGGTAGAAAGATCCACATCCAATGGAATGGGTGTTAAGATATATGGACTTACCTCATCTAGTAACACCGATATTGATGCCCAAGCAATGGAATAAATACATAAGAGAGACATGAGGGAGGAGGGGACTAGGGCCACTAGTGATGAGGTTGATACTCAGACCATGTCATAAGCAGCCATGGACAAGGTGAGTATGACAAGGAGTAGATCAAGAGGAGAAGGATGCAAAGGTAGTGACACCAAAGATACCACCACTATTTCCATAATGACATGAGCTATGACCAATGATAACACAACATCAATGGAGGTAAGAGGAGCAGGAGAGAGTGGAGACTATCACCATCATTGAAGACCCAACAAGTGAGCTAGAGGAGAGCTAGATGATAGAGAATCCACTTAGCTTTAGGATGAGGTAGATGCAAGCCATGACATCTAGATTTGAGCTGAGGAGGTGACCTATAAAGTATTTTCTAGGAGGCCATGTATATGGAGAGACTGTGCTAGGTGGTCTCATGGATGGTAAGACCATAGTGGTTGAGACACAAATAGGTAAAGTATGATTAATTTTTTTCTTAAGTTTTTATTTTGAAATATAGACTAGAGGTAGATATATATTATAAGATATGATAGCAATCTAATATATATCTAGGTGTGATTTTTCAAGTATTATTGAGGATGAGGAGGAGAGATGGGGGTCACTTGTGAGGGGATCACTCCATGGCATCTTGGATGAGACTCTATAGTTGTATGATCCTATTACATTAGAGGACCCCAGTGTACTATCTACTCCAACTTAGGTGAGCTAGTTTAAATTAATAGGGAATGTAGTGAGGTAGCTACGAGCATAGATGGAGAGGATGAAACCACCAATAGAGATAGGTGTAGTTGAGATATGGGAATGGAATACCTTGGTAGAGGATAGAGTTACACATCTAGCTATAGTGATGTAGATGACACAAGCACATACAGTGACCCAAGCTGAGTTGGTGCATTCACATGTTTAGATAGTGTATTTATGGGGATAGGTAGAGGGATTGAGATCTCAGATTGCCTCCTTACATCATACTATTTTGGGGATTTATACCCATGCCTCGTTAGGAAACATGTTTAGGCCATGAGATAGATATGATAGGGCCCAACCATAGAGCTAGAGCATTATATATATGGTTGTAATTATATTTTAAAACTCATGAGATGTATATACAATGTATCATTTTTTCATATTGTTATTGGTTGTGTATGTTGTCATTATTATGGTTGTGGTTGTGGATATTTTGGATATATTTATTTATAGCACATGTATTTAACTTTTGTTGTATATATATGCTATAGGAAATATATGAGATGTGGTTTATTTTCTAGCATTATGAAAAACACATGCATGGTTAAAAATAAATAGACAAAAGAACTTGGTAAAATATTATCAGTCAAAAATGTAATACACATTATTTTAAGTTGGGAAATGTGTAATACTAAGAAAATTACTAAGTATAAAGAACCAAGGGATGGTAAAACAAGATGGTAAAAAGGGATTTGTTCTTAAACCAATGTGAAATATTTTTTCACCAAATTAAAACAATTATAATCATACAAAAATCATGTTGGTAAGTATGAAAAAAATGAAATAAAACGGAAGTAAAAAATAACACAAATGGTATAAAAACAAATTAATTAAGTTAATCAATTATACTATATCATGTTAGGAAGTACAAGAGAAAAACAATTGGCAAAAATATTGGTCTTAAATTGATCACACTAATTCAAGCTAGGAAGTATGAAAGATTCAAAAAATGGTTGTATTTTACATGCACTTAAAAAATAAGAAGATAAAAGTTAAATAAAAATTAATTAATCATAAAAAACACTAAATAAAGTTGGGAAGCATGTCAATGTTATGTAACTCTATAAACAATCACATCTTATCTCATATTTGACACATGTAATTTTGTTTGTGACTTATATTATTGTAAAATTATGTGAGGAATGTTGGGTCCTATCCATGGTCTTAAACTAAAAATCATAAATAGAACCCTTTTGAGGTGGAAAAATTGGGATAACCAGGTAATAGGAAGGAAAAATGTGGTAACTTGTGAGGATGGTTGGGTCCTATCCATAGTCTTACAATGCAACTCATAAATGAAATCCCAAGGGGAGTGATCAATAGACAAAACAATATTTCTCAAGATGAAATATGATGGATATAAGGAATGAAAAAGGGAGTCTAAAAATCAAGACTTAGGCATCTTATGAGAAGACCTTAGGAGGCAAGAAGCATACTAAGGATATTAGAAGACATTAAGTGACAAGTTACCATAAATGTACAAAGGAAACATATTCTCTATAGACAAAAATATTTTTAGGTAGATAAATATGATACTAAGATCAACTCATGAAGGTAGATTAGTACAAATAAAGTAAAATAGACCTACCTTCCCACAACATGTTCCCCATTCCTTAGGACCCCTTATAGATTTTCCAATCTATTACGAAGATTGGGTACTTGCATGAGAAAGTAGGTATAACTAAAGGATTTTTTAGTATCATCTTCTAATCCACTAGCCTACTACACCCCAAAGGACCTCAGCTCTACCGTGAGGCCAAATGTGGAGTTTGAGATTCAACTAGAAGAAGAAGATATGTTTGAATCTTGTCTTTTAGTGTGATTTAACTTTTAAGAATATTTTTACCTTTTATATCATTACCTTTTGTAAAATGATTTGGCTTTTAAATTTTGATGGCTTTTGAATATTCCTCCTCAATATTTGTAATGCCCAATAATGAGAGATATAGTGATAAAAATGAATGAGCTATAGGCTAAGGCTAAAGGAAGCTAAGTAACCAAAGCCCAAGACTGACTAGGACACTTAGGCTTAACAATGAACTATCATGTGATCTCAAGTCTTAACCATGTATATTATTATTTTGTAAAAAAGGAAGAAGAGAAAAAGGATATCCAAAGGTGTATCAGTGAAAGGAAAGTATAAGGAGATGCATTTTTTATTAACTGATCACATGGTAATAAAAATAGGAACCAAAGGGAATAGGGTCAATATAACCATTTCACAATGACAATTATATGTGAAAAATAGAGATAAGAAAGCAAACAATCATGACGACACAAGAAGAGAGTTTTGAGAAAAATTAAAGAAAGTAAGAGGAAGTAATCATAAATAAAGATAATCATATGCAAATATAAATGACAAGATAAGCAAGATATAGTACCAAATAGTAAATAATCACCATATAAGAAAAATTTGACACAATGTCAAATGATATAACATGTAGATAGGAATTAAATTAGAGTACACGTCAAATCAAAATGAAAATGTAAAGGAACCATACATGTGCTCATAGACAATGATAAATCTACCCACACACATTATCCAAGACATCAGATAAATCTCTATGAAGTTGGATATGAACTACTACTAATGTCTTGTTAGTATTTGCTAAAAATTGGGAAAAGACTTCCCATCTAATCTCCTAAACTTAAAAATTAGGAATGCTCAAGGGATCATGTTGAGGAAGGAAGTTAGGAAAGTGATGCTTAGGAGAATACATAAGAGTGAGCTCTATGAGAGATGTAGGAATCATTGGTGGAGAAGGATCCATGGGTGAGGGACTCATGGGTGGAGAAGGGTCCATAGGTGAGGGAATCATGGGTGGAGGCATAAAAGGTGACGAAGGGACCACAAGAGGAGATGAAAAAATTATAGGTGGAACTATGGGAGAAGTAGGAGCCTTACTATGGGAATGACCTATGGGAGGAACAAAAGAAGGTTAGAGAATAGATACAAGTTGATCTTTAAGATATTGTTGAAGTATGCAGTAATGATCAATGTGATGGGTGCCATATTGGTTTCATAAACAATACACCTCACCATACTTAGGCATGTATTCAGGAAGTACCTTTGAGGGAGGTATGGTTTTATCTAAAGAAAGAGAGGAAGGGTGAAAAATATCAATATATTGTCATAGCTTGTGACAATGGGTAGAAGAATGATTATCTATTACATAAAAGTAATAGATATTCTTGTGAGTGGTTTTAGGAGAGTCACTCATAGAATTAGGTATAATAGGAGTAGAAGAAGATAAAAAACACTCATCAGCCCATTTGGTGGGAAGAGAAGCCATATTAGGTAATGTAAGTAAACCATCACCAAGGTAAGGTGGTGATAGAGGAGGAATGGAACTAAGATCAATAGAAGGAACAATGGAATGAGAAATAAGGGTAAGCTTATAAACAACAATAAGAGGAATAGGATCAACTATACTAGGAGTGGGAAGAGGCTCAACTATAGTGGGAGTAAGAATAGGCTATGATAAGGGATTTACTAAGGGAGGGGTAGGATATATAGAAGGTCTAATAAGGGTCTTACTAATATTAGGAGTAAACTAACTATGGTGATCAGGTAATCTATCAAAATGGTAAGGCTTGGTCATAGCACAATCCATGAGTATACTCCTATGAGGATCCTATAAAAATGGAGCTATTTACACCATCTCTAACCTATGATAAAGAGGAAAAATACTAAACTTAGGAATTTTAAATGAAGGAATATGGGAAGATACACAAAAATATTCAAGTAAAGAGGAATGATAATGGACAATCTCAACATCACAGGCCTAGATAAGACCACCTAAGAACATATCATCTAGGTAATAACCATCATTGTAATCTAGGGTATGATAATCAATGACATAATTAGGAATGACCTTATCATTTGAGGAAGTGTGGTGAATATAATGTTGATTCTTAGTCAATATTATGAGAGTATCATCGTAAGGAGGCTTGCAAGAATGAGACTATAAAGAAGCAAGAAGCTACGAGATGTGATAAGGTGAGAGATATAAAATTTTAATCTTTAGGTTAATATCATTAGGCTCATCAACATCAAAATTGAAGAGGTTAGGAATAATTTTCATAATGAGTTTGGGATGCCCAATGTAACCTCAGGTTGAATTAATAGGAAAATTAAGACGCTGTAACTCACAAAATGGAATGTGGGCAAAGGTTCAAGAGTAGAAATCTTGAAGACACCACAATATTGGAATTGTTTGAAATTCCAAGGGTTAGTGTCACCTTGAATCCTATAAATGGCTACATTATGAGGGAATTTAATGCTTTGGTAGGTAGAAGAAGTAACTTCTCTTATATGATAAATCCATGGCCTACCAAACAAGATGTTATAATAAAGAGGAAAGCTAAATATCATCACCTTCATGTGAATGGTGATAGGTGCGATTGCAATGGGAAGCTACATACAACTAAAGGGGAATTTTACTTCTATCATATCCTTGGAAGGTGTTGTGTGTAGACTTAAGATTGTATTTTGAATATTTAAAAGTCTTAATGAAGTTGAGAGAGGCAATGCAGGTGTTGAAACCCTCATTAATCAATGAATGCATAACTTAGATATCACCAATTTGAACACTAATGAATAAGGGAGGGTCATCCACATGAAGCAAAATATCATTGGGAATCATCGAATCTATGAGAAATTTTAAGTAAAGAGAAGTGTTTATAGTTTCCTCAACATTGATATACATCTCTTAACATTGTTGTAATATACTATCCTCAAATCTAGATAAGGCTGCCTCCCATCCTCCCAAGGGAGGATGAGGGACCTTAATATTGAATAATAGTTACATAAGATGGTTTCTATGGTGTGTATAAGTCCTCATAAGCTCAATAAATGGAATTTGGGATGGGAGATTAGTGAGATCTACAATAAAATCCCACTTATCATAACCCATAAGAAGGTTACTATATATAGGTGCGTAATGGTTAAGGAAGTCATCATAAGGAGGATCCAAAGTAAACTATAATTTTATTGATAGGAATAATAAGATTTAGAAGAAAGTTATGAATCATGTTGAGATGATGAAGTAGCTAGTTCAAGTTAATTTTTATAATTGGTAAGAAATTATTAGTAGAATCTTGATTATCATTAGTGTTAGAAGATGATAGAATAGTGATAGAAATAGAAAAAGAAGTGTTATCCAAGGGATAATCAAAAATTAGATCATAAAAAGTAATAAGGTCATCTTTCCCCAAGTCATTGAAATGAGATGTAGAAGAATCCTAGATAACATGATGTGTTATAGATGAATGTAATATCCCTTAGAATATCAAAACAAAAGCTCCAAATTGCTTATCCGAATTTCTGCAAAATATCTTTAAATAAATGAATAAATCACAGTATAATTTCTTATTTATTTGCTCATAAGCTTACAATAGAGATCCTCTGTCAAGTATACAAATAATATCGAAAGTTCGGCCTTATAGCCTGAATATTCCGCAAACTGGGCTGAATCCGGCACGTCTCGGCCTACTGTGTAAAAAACACAGTCGCCAACGTCGGTTATACCGCCGTCGTCGGTCGACCTGTAGTGGTCCCCTTGCCGACGTCGGTGATGAGTCGACCGATGTCGGTCTCTGTAAGTCTCTGTTCGCCGATGTCGGTACCTAAACTTTCTGTAGATGCGTATGGATTTTCACAGATCTGTACGGAAGTCGTACGGCCATTGATATTGCTCAACCTATATGCTTGATCCTGATCTGTAAAATTATGGGCTAATACAAAAGATCTATATCTGTATAATTTTGGAATCAAAACCCAAATAATGAAAATACCTTTAAACCCTCGTGATAGCTTCTGTGTGAAGTTATCTCTCAAACTTGTAAGTACATGTGATAGCTTCTGGATGAAGTTATCTCCCAATTCGGCAATAGATCGGTTGATCTTTCACAACCTCTAAATCACTCACACTGAAGAGTTGACGTTTTTCAATGCAGTTTGGCAATAGATCAGCTGATCTTTCACAGCCTCTGAATCGTACACAATGAAGAGTTGACGTTCTCCACTGCAGATGGAATACTGGAACCCTTGGCTCAGTCTTCACAGAAGAATTTCCTAACAAGAATCAATATCAATAAAAATGAATACAAACTCTCTCCCATGAGAGATTCTTATACACCTCCAAAGGTGTGCTTGCTAAAATTAGACTCCCTTAAATTAGACTTCCTTAAATTAGAACTAGGGTCTTAAAATTAGACCAAGTCTTAATTTAGAATTTGCATCCTCAAATTAGACCAAATCATTAATAATTAATAATTAATTAATAATTAATAATTAATTATTAATTAATTAATAATTAATTAAAATGAGATCAAATAATTAATATTTGATTAAATCAATCAAATATTAATATCTCCCTTAATTCATGTCCGAAAGAGCCTGAACGAATTCCAACCCATCTCTATCAAGACCCTCTATCCATCCCATCAGCCTACGAGGGTCGCATAATAGGCTAATCTTCAACTCTAGACATGTCAACTAAAAAGGGGACATGACAATGAAAGAGTAGTGTAGATAGGTTTAGAATTGATAAAAGCAACCACCCTTCACATATTAGTCATGATAACCACATTATCTTGAGAAGCGGGTTCAACAATACTTTCTACACTATTGGTGGAAGGGGTGGCTTTGTCTTGATTATCTTGAATAGGTTAATGATTAGGAAGATGGTCTTTAGAGATAGCTAAATGAGCATTTGCCTGATTTAAAGCTTGAGTTTTATCATATGATTTATAATCCTTAAAATCAATTTCATAATCTTGTTATTGCTTTATAATGATATAATCATGATCAAAATTAGGTTAAGAAGAAAATACATAGATAAATTATGAATTTATCTACAATTCTCATGAGAATTACCTAACTAGCGTGAAACCAACAAAACTTGTTAGGATCATACCTAGATTTCATAAGTTAGGTAGGGTCAAGATCTCATCGAAGAAGCTTAGGGAAACACTTAAGAAATTCATCTAAGGATAGAGGTTTATGAACATTAATGGTGTTTGGTGAAGATAAATGAGGATTGGTATATTTTTGAGAAGGGGGAGTTGATTTAGAAGAAGGGGTATGAATGATAGCTTGAACATTGTGAATGGTGTCATAAGAATCAGTAACACCATTATTGATAATGTTATGATTTTTCTTCTTGAGTAAGACATAAGGACCCATAAAATTTTTGGGTGGCTCAAATTGATGCATAAGGAAATCTTTTCATTTAGTTTGGTTAATATCCTCCTGCAAGGTACATGGAGAGAGAGTGTAGACCCAATATTGAAGTTTAGTAAAAAGGGAATTAGTAAAGAGATGGAAAAGTTTATCATCAGCCATGTTATGTTCACATTTGTTTTAAAAAGTTTTCCACCTTTTAATAAAGGCTTGAGAAGTTTCATTTTCATTTTTTTTGTAATTTATGAAGTGGGCCAAAGTGTTTTTAAGAAGATCACTAGTTTGAAACTCTTCAACCTAAGCATTCACTAAATCCTTCAAACTAGTAATGGAATGATTTCTAAGTTGGTTATACCAATCCAAGTCATAACTTGTGATATTTTTGGCTAAGATTTTGGTAGTTTCAAAGGTGTCAAATTTGACCCAATCCTTATAAATATTTCTAAATGTTTTAAGATGAAGGGTGGGATCGGTTGATCCATTATAATAAATTTTAGGTATGATACCTTCAATATCAATGTTAGAAATTTTAGTAGTGAGAGGTTCATTTTAGAGATGATTAATGGTTTTTTTTACCAAAAGAGGCTAAGGAATGAGATTTCCATGATAATATCAAAGAGGAGGGGGAACATTATGGTTATGTATGCCCCAAGCCATTAGTTGAGGATGAGATTGAAGATGAATAAGGTGGTTTTGCATTCTCATTATTTGATTTATGTTATGAGATTGAAAGGTATTCATTTGATTGAGTTTCTGTAACAATAGTTGATGTGTTTTATTAGCACTATTAGAAGCATTAGAATTGGTATTAGTGGCTTGGGTACCACTATTGGTGTTGATAAGAGCTTGAGAGGAATTATGAGAATATGAGGCACTAGTGGAAAAAATTGCTTATGTAGCAAAAGATGGAGTAGTGAATGGTTGAGAAGAAGAAGAATTAGTAACATTATTAACTTGGGTAGTAAATGATGTACTAGTATAAGTATTAAGGATAATGGATCTTATAAGAGGCCGACTAGATGTGAAACTTTCCATGTTAGTGGATATACTAGGTAGAGGTGGAAGAAGTAAGAGAATAAGAGGTCATTGTATGAAAAGGGGTCATAATCAAAGGAAGAGGCTAAGAATAAAAGAAAGTGGTACCCCTAAATCTAGTTGAGAATGTAGGAGTAGGCAAATGAGGCTCTTCAACTTGACCACTAATCATAAGATTGTAAATGGTAGAAGGGTCTTTTCCTTGATGTTAAAAAATTTCAAAGATAAAAAAGAACATTTCAAGGGTATACTCCAATTCAGGTTGGTCTTCTAATGAGAAGAGAGGATTACATTGTGAAGAGGTATTAGGAGGGGTCCCATAGTTTATTGTGTGAATGGTAATATGAACATTACTAGCATCCAAGAGAGGATCCCTACTCTATCTATGGGAGACCCTATGAGGGTTGGTAAAATTCATCATGTCTATTGAATAAAACTCCAAATTATCATCAAATAGAAACTCCATGATGAAAGGCAAGAAAGAGAGATGATAAAGCAAGAAAATAGGGAATGAAAAAAATAGTACAGGGTCAACTAGGTTGACCTAACACAAAAATAGGGTCTACAAACTATATAGGGTCAACTTGGTCGATCCAATACAGTGAACAAGAATTGGAAAAAGAGAA
This sequence comes from Torreya grandis, assembly GCA_037957365.1. NCBI lineage: Eukaryota > Viridiplantae > Streptophyta > Pinopsida > Cupressales > Taxaceae > Torreya > Torreya grandis. The sequence continues at coordinate 303,358 of JARHVA010004709.1, forward strand.
AATAAGGTCTACAAACTATATAGGGTTGACTGGGTTGATCTAGTACAGTGAACAAGGGATGGAAAAAGTTACATGGTTGACTGGGTCAACCTATTACAATAGAGAGGGAAATTTAGAAACTAATTGCATATTTATGAATCTAAACAAGATAACTTTTGCATTTAATTTGAAAATCAATATCTAAAAGGAAAAAAATATTCAATTGGATTAACAATAGCTAATATAATTGAAGCACATAGCACAAAACTTTGCACCAACACTAGCTAATACAAGATTTTGAAATATAAAATAAATTGAGCAAAGAGCAAGAAATTAACTTAGAAATTAAATAGATAAATAATTGGTCAACTTGAATGTTTATTATATTATTAAGATATGATTTTAAATGTGATGGGAAGTTGGTTGTAAGAAAGGAACTAGAATGGCAATCTAAGGATGGTTTTAGGTAGTCTAGGCTGAAAGGGAATATAGTGGCAATGATATAGGCTTAGTATTAAGGCTTACCCCCTCACTTCACACATTGTAATGACAAGGGTGTAATTAACCATGATTTATACTTGACCAAAGTAATAATTCAACTTCCCCCTTGGTGATGAAATCCAAGTAGGTTGGCCTTGGGTATACAAATGTTAAAAATGCTTGTTTAGATTTTTTGATTTGGCCATGTGTGCATAAAATATAAAATAGTGAACTAAATGATTTATTGAAAACCACCTAATTAAACTATGTGATATATTCTAAACATGTAAGTAATAAGAAAAGAAAGTGTGAATTAATTACTAACATATAAGGTTAATTATAACTTTAAAACAAGGTACAATTTTAATATGTTCAACAATGTGTGCACAACATACAGAATAGGGCTGATAGGGTAGAACCTATTCTATGAAAGCAAGGTCTAAAAATGAATAGGGTTAGCAAAGTTAACCTAGTTATCTACACAACACATAGAACTGGGTTGGTAGTGTCGATATAGTTGATTATGTAAGGGTAGTTTTGAATACTACAAACTATAAAAGGAAAGACTATAAAAAAAGATAGAGAGATAGAAAGGAACCTTGGTGAATCATAGATGTAGAGAATGAATATTGTTGTTCAATAAACTTTATATATACTTTAAAATATTACTAATTGGGTCAAATGGGTTGATCAAGATTTACATAAACTTGTTATTGAGTGCCTAAAAATGTACATGGTTTACTAGCCTTACCTAGTAGTTTGGAATGGATGTCTGAAAACCTAGAAAACTATAATGGGTTGATAATATCGATCCATTAGCTTGTACCTATAAAATTGAACATAGAAGTTAGATACTGGGTCGATAGAGTTGATCCCGTATGACAAATATATGATAAAAATAATGATGAAAGAATGAAAGAAATGAAATAATATGAAAAAAATCCTACAAGGGTTAGTTCACGTTGAATTCACCATAATGCATGCAATTAAAAATGCATCATGTCTATAAAACCATCCTGACTCAGATAAGATAGAGCATACCTACACTTTTGATTAGGGATACTTTTTTTAAGTAGGGGTATGACCAATATGGGGATCTGCTAGACCTAATTAATGGATCTTTATCACAATACACCATCTTAGAAAGGGTTCCAAAGTCTACATTCTAACATAATCATGCAACAACCCTAAAATAGTTCTAGGTTTAATGTTCAATCTATTATAATAACAATAAATTATATCTAATCTAGTACACACCAAAGCGTATGAAACAAAGTCAGGGTTAGAAACAAAACAAACTAAACTAAGCATGCATAGAAGACATATACTCACATAAATGTATATGGAATCCTAATAAATGGAAGAGAGAAGAACAAATACATTATCTATCTACTTTTACAAAAGACAAATTAATTTAGGAATACTTATCTTTAAAGATGAACCCCCTGAGCCTCAATCTCTCCCTTGGCCAAGGTAATTTACAAGAGATTATTTTGGTATGTAAGGATAATAAAGCCAATTCATATCTAGGTTACACAACCTATATATGTATTAAAAGACTTCTCCACAAGATAATATTCATATCTCCAAATAAAGTATGGAACCCTAAATCTTTATTCCTTAAGTATAATGGTCAATAAGTAAATGTTTGTTCACACTTATTCTTCTTCTTTTATCTTATTAAAAATGGTTAGAAAGTAACTTGTATATATAGGTAGATCTTACCCTAAATTACCTTGGAAACATTGGTTGTATAGGGTTGACCCAATTAACACTGCATGTTTTCGGGGATAATTCATTAGGTTTGAGTTAGGTTAGTTGAAAGGCTAAAAAACACAAAAAGTGAAAAATACCCCTAGATTATACAAGGTCCACCCAGTTCACCTAGTACAACTGACTATCTAAAAAGGAATTAAGGCAAGAAAAGGAGGATGACAATAGGAAAATGAATAGAATGGTAAAGGTTGAGAAGAATAAGCTTAGGGTTAATGTTTTTAGGAGATGAGTATGTAGATGGTAACTAGTAAAAGGGACAATAATCTTATGAAGCACCAATGGTATACCCACCCAATTTTTAGTGCACCCCTTAAGGAATACACTTAAAGAGATTGAGACTCGATGGGTTCCTACAAGATATAAAGTGTAAGTAATTAATAAAAGTTTGAAAATATTATGTGTATACAAGTAATGGTGTGATGACACCTAGATTTCCTAGAATTTTATAAAACCTATGAAATCCATGAAAATCCTCTACAATGTATGCATTCAATATAGATATTTGTACCTCTGACATCATGTCGATATATTCTCCTAATGGTATTTTTGGTGAAGTGATGTGTAGTTCAAATGGCCACTTCCCACCTCACTTTGGGTGGATGCCAACTTATCCTGATGATTATTATCCTACACTTTGTTTACTTAGCATGACCTTCACCTTACTTATGGTAGCCTAGCTAAAGCACCTCACATGCACATGATTCAACCTCCATATTTATATCTATGCTTTCATTTCAATCTCACTTTCCTATCACGATAAATTTTTATGCACTTTCATCTCTTTGCCTTGGCATGTCCTAACCCATATAAATCCCTTCCACTATCCCTATAGTGCTTCACTCTCTAATTTTGATATCTTGCACATGATTATAGTATGTGTCTTATTTCTACCTCTTGTGCATTTACATCATGTGTGCCTTTATTTATTAATTGGTACTCATATTTTCAAAGTTTGGTGAGTTCCATGCACCCATAAACATAGGTGTCTAGTCTTAAGCACTTTAAAAATCATTTTTGCTTGACTAACCTAACTGGAGTTATATAAAGAAGCACTCAAATATTTATTTTATGGGCCTAAAAGTGTTTCTTATTTACTCTACAAGAATAATAATCATAAAATATAAGGATATTTTTGGCTTTTTCCAAATGTCATTTGAGTCAACATAACACAATTGAATTATGACTAGGAAGTTGGTGTCTAATGACACAAGTGCCATCATATTGCCTATACATATTCAATTTATTACCATTGAAATGCCCAGGTAGCATTTCACTAGATAATGTGTGCAACTTACATGCACCAATTTTTAACATGCTATGGATAACATATGGACCCATCCACATAATTTTTAGCTTTCCCAAGTGCTTGAGGTACTTGGATTCATAGATAAAGACCAATGTTCGTTTAGTATCTTGTACTTTATATACTTATCATACCACAACTTTTAGCATGCCTTCTCTATCTATTAGATCCACCTTTCTTGGGCACACACCTGATCTAAGCACTCCAAGTTTTATAATATCATATTGAATGATACTTGGTCATCTAAATGTCTAATACACATAATGCACAATGATGGCACCTTGAATTCCATCAATAGAATCACCTCTATGTTAACACCAGTTAAAATGGTGTAGCCTTGTTTAAGAACTTGTAGGTTATGCGATATTACCATAATATTACTAACTCTTGATCATCCTAATCTTTATGGCCAATATCTTTTTGAATGCCTTGGTGGTTCCATTTTCTTGTGTATTATAAGGGGTGGTCTTATTGTGCACCACCATGTATTTTATCAATAGGATCTATATAGTTTCATTGATAAAGTGTGTACCTCTATCACTAGTCAAACTAAGTAGGCACCCATAGTGACTTATAATTTTCTCCCATAAGAACCTTGTAGTTGTGTTGGATTTATAGTTTATGGTTGACACTACCTCAACCCACTTGATGAAATAGTTAGTGACCATCAGAATATATCTTGTGCCTATGCACCTTTTTACAAGAGTAATTAGTCTATTAAAATAAATGGGCCATTTTTAGAATGGTGCATGGGAAAGAATGGGGATGAGGGGAATCTCATCCTAGTGGTTGCGTTTCCTTGTACACTGGCATATGTCACATGCCTTAGAATAATCTTTTGCATCCTAAAATAGACTTGGCTACCATAAGCTTAATTGTAATACCTTGTATACCATTTCATATTTAGCATAATGCCATCCTATTGTTCCATCATGAACCTCATGTAAAATGGATTCCCTTTCATGTTCTAAGAAACATTTATGTATGAATTCATCTTGGTGTATTTTTTATAGTTCCATGTTGATAAGCTAAAAATGGGTAGCACAAATTATGAGTTGTTTTTTCTCTTTAGTTACCATTATGTGGGGTGTAAATCTAGATTATAGGAAAGTGAATATCTCCACCAAGTCCTTAAGGGTGCACTTGACTTTATATAGTTATGCATCCAACATGTCATCCTCAATAGGCACTGCTGCATTTCTCAAGTGGATGTAGGATAAATGGTCTAGGTCCAAGTTTTATTTTCTAGGTTTGATGATAACTATGAACTAGAATTCCTGAGATAGAACTATCCATATACAAATTAACCCATAGATAATGGGATTTCTCATGAGGTACTTAAGCACTTTTTGGTATGTGAAGAATATAAATGGTGTCACCAACAAGTATTGTTTGAAATTTTTTAGGGCATAGACCATACCCAATACTTCACACTCAGTTGTTATATAGTTTTGTTATGCTTGGGTAAATTTTATGCTTGTGAAGGATATATGGTGGTCCATTTTTCCTTCATTAGGTTGAACTATAAAGAAACCAATTACAAATATAGATTCATCAACATGGATGTGGAATGGGGTTGTCTATTCAAGAAATTATAGAATAGGCACACTAGCCAACTTGAGATTTAGAGTTTCAAAGTCATCCTCTTGTCTTTCACCCCAATAGAATGGACCATCTTTGTGAAATAGCTCCTCTAGTGATGCTAAAATATTTTCATAGCTCTTTATAAAATTTATGTAATATCCATAATGGACAGGAAATGTGAAAACATCTCTCTATGTGGAAGGTGTTTGGAGCTGAATGATCAATTTAATCTTCATGGGATTGATTAGTAGACCATCTTTGTAGATGATGTGCTCAACCAAGGTGCTAAAATGTGTTGTAAAGATGCAATTTTTAAGGTTAAAAGATATTTTTTAACTATCAACACCTCTCAAACATGAGGTGAAAGTTTTCATAATGGTCTTTCACAAGCCCATACATAGTCTAATCATCAAGGTACACTTAGAGGAACTTCTAAAAAAAATCTTTAAATGCAGTGATGACCACTCTAGATAATATGGTTGGCACAATCTTAAGCCCAAAGGGTATCATGTTATAGGTGAAATAAACCCATTCTATCATAAAGGTTAATTTAGGCATGTCTTCTTTAATTTAGACTTAATGGTATCTTGAGAAACCATCAATGAAAGTATAGATTTCGAAGCCTACAATACCAATCAAGACTTCATTAGTGAATGGAGTTGGGAAGGGGTATGTGACATAGGTGGCATTTAATAGTTGATAATTAGCAAAAATATAGATGCACCCATCCTTTTTAATGCTAATAACCATTGGTCTCACCCAATCTTACTCTTTCACTAAGTAGATCACTCTTATGGCTAATGTCAATCTCCATTTTGACCTTGGTGCAAAGATTGGGGTTCATTCTATAGGGGAAATTTTTGACATGTCACATGACATGCACCAATTTTATGTACATCCTTCTAATGTATGGGTGGGTTCTCATCATGTCTTGATAATTTCATGGGAACAATTCTTAAAACTCCTTCAAAAGATCTATAATTTAGGCTAGCTCCGTGTTGGATCAATATGCACCCAGAGTGGCCACCTTTTGTTCTCCCTCTGAGGTGATGGCGTTTCTCTTAATTTCTTCTCATTTCTTAATTTTGGAAGAAAATAGGAAACTAGTAATAAGGGTATGGTAGAAATACCTGGTTGTTTATGAGCATATAATCTAGATGACGATGGAGAACTCCTCTTTGGCTTGGAAGGAATAACCTATAGATAAGAAAGCACTAATAAAGGGGTTGTTAATAAGATAGTTAAATGGACTACCTATCATGAGCTAGATCCAAGAAGTGTAAGCTTGCTAAGAGGCTATCAATCCACTTTTGATAACAATTAATTTGGAAATGATAAAGTAACATACTTACATAAAGTAAATGAATTATAATACAAGAAGAAAGTAGAATGCTTGCTAAATAAAATGACTAAATATGGAAAAAGTGGGTCAATACTCATGCTAAAGTGGGTGAAGTCAGGTTCAAAAAATCAAAAAAGGGTCTGTGAATAGGTAGGAACATAGAAAGTTAGGTTTGGTTGGGTTTAAGGGGTTAAAAATAACTTGCTATTATTTTTTACCATAGTGACCATTGATGGTTGGGTTAACCATCGGTGCTTAAGATGATCATTGGAGGTTGGGTAACCATTGATAGTTTAAGGTGACTATCAAAGGTTGTGATAACCATTGATGGTTGCCTAAGGATTCCTGAAGGTTTCTTAAAAGGAAGTTATAGAATAGGTGAATGGTTTGATAATGGTTCTATTAAGGATCTAGAAGCTGGGAAATAAGGTGCAGACAGGTCTAATCAAGTTAGGGGGTTATAAATTCAATGAAACAAAGAATAATTAAAATATACCTATAGCTTACTAGATGTTTATGGTTGAAAGCTGGGGTAGTTTTTCTAAAATAATAGTACTTTAGACTCAAAAATAAATTTGGTAAAGGTTTGGGTCTTTTTTTTTTATTATTGAGTTGTTGAAGGAAGATTGGATGCTAAAAAGCTTAAATACTTGTATGCAAGAGTACTTGTGATGATCATTTCACCTCTTGCTCCCCTCTTTTTATAGGAAAGAGAGATGGAGGATAGAAGCTTCCATAGAGGGTAAGGCTATTGATTTTGATGGTTGGGAGTTTGCTATCACCACATAAGGTAAAATTATTAAATTGTGCCTCATTAGCTTACACACAAATGATTATGTGTTAGAAGGGTGAAGACCTAACCATCGATGGGTAGGCTAACCACCAATAGTTAAGTTGACCATTGATAGTCAAGTGTCTAAAGGAAAAGGAGTCAAGGTGATGTAAAAGGGGTGGTAAGTTATTGATTTTAGTTAGGTAAGTAGCCAACTAGACCCAAGATTTGATAATTTAGTCAGTGGGTAGAGAAGGGTTAGGTTGTCCATAAGGGGTTCTAAGGCATTTTGACACCTAGTAAGTTTTTCTAGTGTCTACATTTTGCCCCTTTTTGTTATGTGGCTTTGAATTAACAAGTTATAAAATAAAAATAGATTGTTTGGTCAAAGGTATATTTACCTCAAGTATGGGAAGAGGTGTTCCCCCTCAAATTGAGAGTTGATGAGGTGAAACAAAAATTGAACTGGGATTTCATTAGTGGTATATGGTGAGTCATGAGGTCGGTGAAAAAAAGGTGGGTTTGGAATTTGAAATGCAAACATGCACACAAAATATGACTAAGTACAATATTCAAGATCACACAAGAACTGATATTGCTAATGTTGGTAGAAATAAGGTCAATTCTAGAAGGATAAGTATAGGATAACCAGCCCACAACATTAGTCATAGCTAATCAGGTGACTCTATAAGTCTCCTAGATTAGGTCAATGTTTTCATAGGTATCTAAGGTAGGATGTGCTCCCTTGAAAAACACAAATGGTTTGGTTATGAAATAGGTGGTACAAATTCAAATGGTCAACATGGTAAGGTTGGTTAGTGTAGTTAAAAAGACCAATGCAAGTTTCATCCTAAAATATTTGATTATTCAGGTCAAAAATGACCAATGTTGAGGTGGACGTGATCTAATGATTTTTTAAAGAAGGGTAATCTCTAAATGTTCAAGTTTTGGTTTAGGGGAGATTAGGTGATCTCTAAAAATTTTCTTTTACTTATAGGTGCCTAAATTTTTTAAAATTGATACCTAACCATCAAAAGTTAGGGTTTTCCAAGGTTGACCATCAACGGTTACCTTGACCATTAACAGTAAAGGGAAAACCTTGAAAAGCCAAAGATAAAAAGTTAAAATGAAATTTCATCTTTACTTTTAACTTATTGACTTCATGATTTTTGTTCTCTAGTGATCTGGTGTTTTGATGTTTAGCTGAAAGGTTTGAATGAGTGATTGTTGAGGTGCTTGGTTGTTGATGGGTTTATTGTTGATTGGTGTGAGGCATGTGTTGAGGAGAGTGGTTGGGATTAGATGCAGGGTAGATGAGGACATAGTTGGGTAGTTGGATGTGGGCTTTATCCTTGACAATGGTTAAGGAATGAGGTAGGTAATTTTTTGAATTGGTTTATTAATTGATTTTATTTGTGTTTAAGTGGAATTTGAGTAGTTTATTGTTATTGTGGTAAGGTTTGACCTAGATGTAGGTTTTGGGTGAAATTGGGAAATGTAGTGGATCAAATTCTAAATTAAGGGAGGATTTGGGTTAGGGGTGGGTTGTAGGATAGATTTAAGTAGTTTGGTTGTTTAAATTTTGATGTTTGGTTATGTTTTGAGGAAGGTAGGTCAAGGGTTTTGAAATTGATAATCACACATAGTGACCATCAATGGTTACAACTGATCATCAATGGTCAGACATGATCATTGATGGTTTAATAATGAAGGATAAAACCCAATTGACCATCATTGGTTGTTAGGCCTATCGATAGTCAAGTAATTAGGGTAAGTGGGTTGTAAGGGAAAAGTATAGGAAGGTGTTTGAAATGTTTTTAAATGGTTAGGGGTAGGTAAAGTACCAAGTTAAAATGTTGAAGATAGGACATGTTAAAATTTTTGTATGTTAAAATGTTTAATGTGTTGAAATAATTGTTGTGTTTAGAACAAGTGTTGGTGTGGTAGATGTTTTGGAAAGTTTTTAGATTAAGGGTAGATGATTTTGATGGAAAGTTTAGGTGAAGTGTTTTTAATTAGTTTTAAAAGGGCTTGAGTAGGATTTAAATGCTAAGTATAAGTCAAGATAGATGTGTGAGATGGTTGAGAGAGTGATTTTGATGTTTTGAAGTGGGTGTTCAGTAGAAGTAGGTGTTGGTTTGATAGGTTTAGTTAAGGTGTGTGAAAATTTTGTGGCGTAAGGTAGATGTTTGTGATAGAAGCATTAGGTGTTGGTATAATAGGTTAAAAATGGTTATGGGTAAAGGTTGTGTTAATGTTATTGAGGTAATGGTTAGAATAGGTTAATGTAGGTGAGCTTAGGTTGATGAAAAAGTAATCATTCATGTTAAGCTAATTTATTTTATAGACATGAGACTAGATCGAGATAATGGATCAGCTTTTGAAGATCTTTATGGAGATCCACTGAGGGATGATAAGAAATGATTAGACACATATGGAGGAGGTAATCTTAGGCAGAATGTAACATTATTAGTAGTTGATTCAATGATTATCATGGCCCTTATCAAGAGATGGGATCCATCCATGAACACCTCCCTATTGCTAATAGGAGAGATGACCATCCTATTGGAGAATGTTCATAGGATTACATGACTGCCTATTTAAGGGAAGCCTATTTATCATAGTAAGAGTGAGGATCAAGATGAGTAGATGGAGCTATTATATGGTGAGGATCATATCCATACTAGGTGGCATTCAGGTCATTTTGGCTATGAGACATTATACTAGAGATCTCTAGATGAGAGGTGCTTGATGATGATGATTATGATGATAATATCCTATTTCACATTGCCTGATTCAAGTAGTGGATGATTTCCTTATCTGATGTTGGGTGTGTTGGTAGAGATGTTGCATGGCAGGATGATTTTTGGGTGGGAACTAGTCTTGTTAGTTCATATTTACAAGGAGCTCTAGGCATTTTGAGCTCATAAATGATATGGGATCAATGTTGGGTTCATACTCCATTGTTCAGCATATGAGCACATTCAAGTTTTGAGACCATTAGGGATACCATGGGATGGCTATGCTCAGGTAGACTACAAAGTGGGATTCCTGTGATGGAGGGAGATTATGCTTTGACAGGAGTAGGTGGAGGGATGAGGAACATTGACTAGTTTAGAGATGCATTAGAGGGTTTTGTTGTAGGTTATGAGGCCATATGTGGGTTGGCCTTCATGGGCCCTTTAAAACTATCACACTCTATCTCTAAAGAGTTAGAGGTGGATCTATAGGAGGAGAGAGGGTGAAACTAAGATCATCCCATTCAATAGAGTTTAGAGGTAGTATGGCCTTGTGAATAGGATTCTATATCCTTTTCCAAGGTATAGGAGAGAGGATGTATATTTTTTGTTACTAGAGCCATAACCAGTGGACGTATTATTAGACCATGAGGAGTTACCTACTAGAATAGGGATAGTTGATGCTAGTTTTGTTGATGGATATGTAGGATGGTACTAGCCCATTTATGAAGTGCCCAATTTTGGATGGGATGAAGGGGGATATAGGCCATGGATGTGGATCTTATTGGTGTATAAGTATAGGTTGGTGGTTTGGATGGATAGGCAGCAACAACACTAGTAGGTACATAGGCTCATATTATAGGTTGATAAGGATAGGTGGAAACATTACAAGTATATATTGTGCCTTTAAAGGGTGAAGTTGCCACCTTGATAGAAGAGAGAGATTAGGCAAGGACCTCCCTAGGTTTGGTGACCTAAGACAGGGAGACACTGAGATAGAGGGTAGGAGTAGTGGTAGCACAAATAAGAGGGCCACTAGGTATGATCATTATGACATGGTACTTGGTCATGGTTGAGGAGTTAAGGTATTACAAGGCCATATTTCTAGCATAATATCCTAAGTAGTTGAGATGGGGAGAGTATAGGGCCAATTTAGTAGGTAGAGTAGCTATGTTGACTCTAAGATAATGTGCCTCTAAATAGAGTGGACATACAGGCATCTTAGGAGGACTAACACCAGATGGTATTGTAGGTGTAGGAGTAGGAAGGGCTAGTGGTAGTGCTTCCTTAAGAGAATGATAAAATATGCTAGATAGATAGGATATGAGTTTGATATTAGACTATGTGCTAATGATGTGAGATGTACATGAGAGAGAGATGACATTCATTTATTATTTATTTGATGGACAATATGTATATGATGATGTTTATAATTATTATGAGATATATGTGATTATAGATGTTATTTATGGTTCATGGTTCATGGTTTTGATGTTTTTATTTTTTATGTTTTGTGCTTATGAGATGTGGACTCAGTAACTTTAGGCATGTGATGACATATGGATGATGTTTTTATTTTGTTCGTGGATATGATGATTAATGGTTTAATTATGGTTATTGATGTGGTTTATGATATGATGTTTATATGATGAATTGTTGTGATGTTATGGTAAATGGATAGGATAATACCATATATAGATATATGATGTAGTTCATGGTGTTTTGATCATTATTGATGTTTGTTATTCATGATCATAGAAATGTAATGTGATTCTAGTTTAGGATGTAATGACAACACATAAAGCAAGTTAGATAATGAACTAAATTTAGAAAAAATAAATGAGAATCATGAGATGTATTTCTACATGAACCAATGATAAGAGGGTAAAGAAAAAGCATGATGACTTTTTATTGGTAAGGACTTAACAAAATCAAAGTTAAATTGGCTTATAGAACCTAAGCCTTTCAATTGCTTTGCATTAACATGCTTTTGGTGGATAAAAAGGGTGTCTTGATCATGTTGTGTTAAGTAATCTCATAATCCCTTGATTTACAGATGGTGTAAAGGGGAGGTAGGTAGTAGGTGAAAAGGTAATGGGTGATAGGTAAGGTAACCTTATGTGGGTTAGTGTGCCCTTTCTATAGGTGACCTAAAAACAAAATTAGACAAGTCCATGTCTTATGCTAAGGTGTAGACTGATTGATGAAGGAAGTCTACTAATGTTATATATGAAAGTTGATTTAAGCTTCCTTGGGATAGATTATTTTGATATCGGGTCATTTATTGATTTTATTTTTGATATTTTTATGAAGATGATCAATGCAAGAAGCTTTAAATGATTATTTTTGACCCGTTTGACTTGTCCATCCTTCAAGGGAGTGGTCGAAGTTTGGGTTTGTATATTTGGTAGCTATCCTTCAAGGGAGCAGTCTATATTTTAAGTAATTTAGTTTTGGGTAGCTGTCCTTCAAGGGAGCAGTCTACTATGCTAGAGGCATGTGACCCAAGTATATTTTGGTATCCTAATTTGCTTTGATGCAAGGTTTTAGACATGGACAAGTCTACTTAGGCTTAGAGGTTTAACTTTATGAGGGTTAAGATTTTAACACAAAAGTTTAATGATAGGTGAAAGTGGTGTTTTTGAGAGATAAATGATCATGGGATTTCATTTGATGAGATATAAAAAGTATCCATAAGAACCATGTCATGTGTAGAGTCATGGTACCCATATTTATGATTAGGATATGACTATGACAATTAATCACATGGTTCTATGTTGTAAGTAGTTATCTTTAAAGGGAGAGGGATAGGTAGGTGAAGGTGAAAATCTCATAAATCAAGGGATAAGCTTAAGTTTAGATAAAAAGATGGTTTTGATCCTTATTTAACAAAAGAAAGGATGCAGATGTGAAGCATTGAGTGGCTCAATTTTTGATTTGCCTTCAAAAGAGGACAAATGATAAGCTATTGATTCATACTTATGGGTTATGAAGTAGGGTCCAAGCCAATTAAAATCAAACTTGCCTTTTTGGCTTTTTCCATATTTTTACATGTTGGTTTTCCTTTAGGGTGAGGTCTCTGATATTGAATTCCCATTATTTTAGCTATTTGTTATAAGGATAGTTAATTTGCTCTTGGTAGAAATGAAGATGGTTAAGCACTATGAGATGATGTTTATCAAGTATCTCAAGTAATGATAGATATTATTGATGATAGTCACTCTCATAAATGATCTCCTATAAAGATAGATGAAGAAAGGGAATCTAGACTTTGAGAGGCAAGACTGCCTCTACTCTAACTAGAGAGAAAGGAGTAGCACCAGTATAGGTTTGAATGCTATTGAGATAGGCCCATAAATTGAAAGGGATGTGCAAGTGTTAATCCTTACCTAAAACACTTACTACTTTGGTCAACATTTTGTTAAGGGTTTTATTAGAGGCTTCCACCTATCCATTTATTTATGGATGGTAAGGTGAGGAAAAGATTAACTTAATGTGAAATGCATTGAAAAGACCTTAGACTTGATTTTTATTGAAATATTTTCCATTATCAGTGATTATCTTATGGGGAACATTGAAAGGATAGATGATATGATGGTTGATGAAGTCGACTATCTTGTCAGCTTTAGTCAAGATGAGAGGCTTCCACCCACTTGGTGAAATAATCGATGGTGGTATGATGGATTGGTGTCATTATAAAAAATGAGGATTTATTTCTCTAATGAGGTTGAGTCCCAATTATGAGAAGGGCCAATAGTCTTTGGATACTTGAAGCATATGGGCAAGTGTATGATGTAAATCAGCATGCTATTGACATTTTACACATTTCTTTACATAATCAGAATAGACCTAGTTGAGGGTGGGAAAATAGTAGCCAAGGAAAAGGACTACTAAAGTGTCCCCTATAGATTCTAGCATACATTTCCTTGATAACATGAGAAGCTTCATGAATATGAAGGTAATAGAGAAAGAGGTTATAGAGGCCATGATTGTAAAGGATTACCCCTAGTATGGTATAATGAGAGATACTGTAAACAAAGGCTCTTCGATCATTCCTAGAGAGATTGGGAGGAATGATGTCAAGGTTGAGGTAGTTGAATGTTTACTCATATCATATGTTAGATGGAGATGATTCCACACTGCAAATGGTAGGAAGGTTAAAATAGATATAAGATGGTTTGATAAAATGATAGATGGTAATGAAGAGTTTAGAGTTGTAAGCTTGAGATGGGATTAGGGAATCAAGAGAAGCCATGGTATCCATGAAATTGTTAGTAGATCAAAGAACTGACTAGATAAGGTAATGATAAAATGTTGCTAAAAGTACATTGATTAGCTGTTTATAAATTTACAAGACATTATTCTTACATTGGTAGTTTTTATTGAAATCACTAAAGACACTAACTATCTTGACTCCCAAGGCTAAAGTGGTTTAGAGACCTATAACTAGGGCTTCATACTTAACCACATTGTTGGTTTATTCAAATTCAAGTTTAAAGGAAAGATGAAGAGGTTCACCATTAATGGGAATGAGAATAACTCCATCACCCCCACTATATTAGCATTTTGAACCATCAAAGAACATGGTCATTTGGTAGATGGGTTCCTATTGAGAAAGAGTCATAGTGGACTCATTAGGATATGAAAGAAGAAGTGGTTGTTTGTCTGGTAGAGGATATTTAGCCAATTTGTCAAACATGACTTACCCTTTAATCAAATTTTATTGGAAGAACTCAAGGATAAACTCAGATAAAAGCATGAGCCACTTAGCCATACATTAGTTTTGGTATGGTTTAGAGTGCATGTACTTGAGTGGGTAAGTGTTGGTGATGAGATAGGTTTTGTGATTAAGAAGGTAATGATGAATTTTAGAAGCCACAAAGATTAATTCAAGGCAAAGTTTCTCAAGATAGGTATACTTAGTCTCATACTCTATAAGTGTTTGACTTATGTATTAGATAGCTTGCTCTTTATTTTGTTCATCATGGTGAGTGAGCATTTCTCCTAAGAAATACTCAGTGGTGGACATATAAAGCTAGTTTAGTTAGTCCTCTTTAGGATGGGTAAGAATGGGTGGAGTAAGAAGGTATTCTTTGAGTTAGTCAAAGGCTTGTTGATAGTCTTTAGTCCATTTAAAATATGTGAATTTCTTAAGGAGATGGTGAAAAGGTTTACTTCTATCTGATAATTGAGGGATGAAATGATGGATGGATTGGAGCTTCCCCTACAAGTTACAAAATTGCTTAAGGTGGGTTAGAGGTAGTATTTCCAAAATTACTCTGACTTTGGTAGGGTCTATCTTGATTCCTCGAAGAGAGATGATAAATCCAAGAAGCTTTCTAGAAAGGACCCCAAAAATACATTTCTTAGGGTTGAGTCTGACATGGAAATGGATTAGGTGATTGAAGATGATGATGAGAATGGCTAGGTGATCCTTATAATGTTTATATTTTCTAAGGAGATCATCCACATAGTCCTTTATGATTTTATGGATTAGATCATGAAAAATGTAGGTCATGGCATGCTGGTAGCTTACACCAACATTCTTAAGACCAAATGGCATGACTCTATAGCAAAAGGTTCTCCATGAGGTGATGAAATAAGTTCTATGTTGATCTTTAGGGTCAATCAAGATTTGATTATATCCCAAGAAATAATCCATGAGAGATAACATGTCATGGCCAACTATAAAGTCAACAAGCTAGTCAATGCTAGGCAAAAGGAAGTCATCCTTTGGGCAAGTGAGGTTTAGGTCATGAAATTCAATATAGAGGTGAAGTCCCCCTATGGGTTTGGTAATGATAAAAATTTTAGAAACCCATTTGGGATAGTCAATAGGTTTAATTAATTCAATAGATAAGAGGTGTTAAATCTCTTCTTTGACTAGAAGGGTAATGCAAGGGTGCATCCTATGAAGCTTTTACTGAATAGGCTTAGCATCAAGATGGGTGATAATGTTATGAAGGGCTATAAAATGGATGATTCTATTCATATCTTGATATGACCAAGCAAATTCTATGATGTGATCATGAAAGAAAGAAGGATAATCTTGTTTCTCCATGGAATCTAAAGATTGACCAATATTGACAATACGAGGGTTATCTTCAGTACCCAAGTTGACATCAATAGTGGATTTCTTTAACATGGTTTGGTTCTTAAGAAGAATGGATTTATGGATAGAAGAATCCCTCATACTGATGTAGGTGAGAATGGAATCATCATCTTGATGTTGGATGGTGTTCATGGTAGAAGAATCATTTTCTATTATTTTAGGATGGATGAGAGGAAAATTTTTAGTTCATCCATCCTTTTAATAAGTCAGGGAGCCTAAAATAATGGTACTAATTAAAAAAACTTTATGTGGGATGATATAAAAATTATCTAACTTCAAAGGAGATGGGCTTGCTGAGGATGGTATATCCTCATTAATGATGGTGATGGGTTTAGGTTAGGTGGGTTCTTCTAGTGGTTTGAACCCAATGCCAAATAATTCATGAGGTTTTTGGGTTTTGATGGTAGAAAACTCACAAGGTTCATGCTCATAACAACCTATGCTAAATCCCTTCCAAGCAAACCTATGAAAGTATAGATTGGAAAATTTTGTTTTGTCAAGATAGGATAAGTTAGAGGTGAATGGTCAAGTGACATACGTATCATTAGAAGCAAGAAGTGGATATAAGTTAGTTTGATGGTTGGGATGCCCAAAAGGGATGATGTTTCTAGAATTACAGTCATAACTAGGATCATGGATGAGGTTACCATACTCTTGAGGAGTAGGTAAAGCATTTAAGGTTAAAATATGATACACCCCTAGTGAGTGATGTATGAACATGGGTTTCAAGGGGTCCTCTATTGGGATCTAAGAAGGGATAGATGAGATAATTGAATCTTCATTGATGGTAGGGGTGGAGGTGTTGTTGGTTTTGGTTGGTGAGGTTGTTGAAGGAGGAAGAAGAATGTCATTAGGTTGATATGTCATGCCACATGATGAAAAAGGACTAGGGTCAACTCTTATGGTAACAACTTGACCTTCATTCTCAAATTTGACACATTGATGTAAGGTATAAGGGGCATAACACATGGAATGTATCCAAGGGCATCTAGTAAGACATTTTATTGGAATTCACCCTCTAAGGTGTAAAATAATTTAATAATTATACGAGGTCTTAAGTGGATGTAGAAGATGACTATCCCCAAAGTAGTAGACATAGTTTCATTAAAGGAGTAAAGGGCCACTATAGTTTTTGACATGATATTCTTAGGTAGTTGAATTTGTTCATAATAATGGGAGGATTTAATGTTGATACTATCTCCTTCATCAATCATTACCCTTTTGATGTGGGTTTAATTGATGTATGCAGTGATGAAGAGGGGATGATCAAAATCTTTAGAATGGATAGAAGATATTTCCAAATCTTGGAAGGTGATGAAAGTAGAAAGTTAAAGGGATCCAATAAAGGATGCAAAAGGTTGATGATCTTATGGTTTAACCTCTATCAATTTCAAGTAATCTATCAATGTTTGTTGGTGATGGGGCAAGGTGTTGATTAATTCATAAAGGTTCATCTTCATCAGTATCTAGTGAAGTTGTTTTAGAGCCACTCATTAGATGGATTCAAAAGGGTTGGAGGGAGAAGTGCCTAAAATGGATATTTTAGGTTTTGGAGAAGGTGGAGGTAAAGGTGAGGGTGCTTGGTTTCAATTAGAAGGTTGAGGGGTAGAAGGATATGTCCATGGTATGGACACTATTGATTTTACCTTATCTTTTTTTTGGGCCCTAGATTAGGAAAGCATATAGATAGTGTGGATTAAGAGAGGTGTTGGTCTAGATGGTTGCTTTAGTTCCTCCTCAATTTCATATGAGAGTGAAGGAGTAGGTAAATTTTAGATGGTTTGAGTTGGTAGTTGGGTTAGTAATGGGCACAAGGGACGTTCATTTGATAATATATCATCCTCATCCTATAAGCTATGGATAAGTGTTTGGAGAGCTTTATAATTATTTGTATCATGTCCAGGAGTCCTATGGTATGAGAAAATTAAATTGTAATTAAACCATTATGGTTTAAGACATGAAGGGTCAAAAGGTTTGATGGGTGGTAAGGTTAAGGAGGAGGTTTGCATCAACCTTTATAGAATGGTTTAATAAGATTCAATCAAAGGCATTGAGGGTGTTGGGTTTTTGGTTTTAGGAGTGGTAGCCTTCTTAAGAGTAGGATTCACCATAAATGTTATAGGTGGTGGAAGGGTTTTAATAGGTGGTTTTAGTTAGGATTATTTAGTTATGGTTGGTTTGGAAGTGGAATATTTAGATGTGGATGATGTGGGTTTGGTGATAGGTGGGAAGGTAGAGGTGGATAGGTTAGTTAAGCATGATGGAGATTTTGAAAATTTATTAAAGGTGGGTATAGGTAGAGTAAAAGGAGAAGGTCTAATAGATGAGGAATAGGTAATTATATGAGGGTTCACCTTCTTGGTATAAGTATGAGCTCCTAGGATGGTATAATGATGGGGTCCTAAGATAGAAGGTAAGTGTGAAGGAGTTGGTATGTGTCTTGTTTTAGGTGGTAGTTTAGGTGATTCCACCTTCTTAATTGGTTTGTTTGGGGTTTTCTTTTGTGGTCTAGAAGGGGCCAAGTACAACTTCAAATATGGGTGAGCTAGGCTACGTTTAGGAAGTATTCCTAGGTTCTTGATGGGTTTGGTTAGAAAGGCATAAGGTGATTCAGAAATTTTAGATAGAGGTGGGTTAAATGGTTCTCCTATGGTTTTGGAGGAAGAAGTATTTAAGGATGGGGTTGAGGTAATGATAGGTTTAATCATCGATGCAATTGGGGTTATGGGTTTAGGTTTGTTTTGGTAAGGAAGGCCTAGACAATGCCAAAAAGTGGATCTATATAGGTTGGGTTGAGAGGTAAACTCTAGATCTTGGACAAATCCAAAAAAAGGCTTCTAAAAAAGTTTGAACCCTTGGTCATTGGTTTCAAAATTTAAGCCCATATGTGGAGGTGAGGGGATGTTTTCTTCACCTTTCTTCTTTATGAAAGGTTCCAAGTTTTAGGGGGATGTTTCCTGCATGGAAAGTATAGGTAATGTGATCTCTCTTTTGAGATGGTTCCTAAAGAGATAATGGGTGGTTTTAAGATAGGTGAGGAAGGTGTGATGGCCTCAAGTGAAGGGACAAATATGATAGTTTCCTTTGGTTGGGTGTTCAAAGTAATGGAGGGTAATTCAACAACTTAAATAGGTGGAGTGGGTGAAGAAGTGGTTGAAGCAATGGTTGACTCCTTTGGTATTTATATCAAAGGAGATATGGATAAGTCTATATTTAAGTAAGGAAAGAGAGGTGGTTGCTTCCTCTATTTGGATGTCCAAAGGAATATAAGGTTAATCCATAGCTTTAATGAGTGGAATAGAGGAAGAGGTAGTTGAGGTAATGGTCTCCTCAATGATAGGTTCACTAATAATGACATTAATTGTATGGACCTCACGAGTGTGAGGTGATTCTGGTTTATTATCATCATAGTTGGTGGAAGGGGCATGGTTGGGAAAAGGTTTATGAAAGATGTCAAGAGACCGATTTGGAGGCGCATTAAGATTATCAAATACAAGTTTTCCCTTATCAATCATGTTTTAGACAATAGTATTTAAGGTATTTCACCTACTAACATCATGTCCAATGATGTTGTGGAAAGCACAACTATCATTCTCATTATACCAATCAAGTATAGGGTGAGAGGCATCAAATTTTTGGGGAGGTATTATTGGAGGAATTTTTATAATCTTTGATTTGAGTAATTTATCTAAAAGTGAATCATAAGACTCCCCTATCAGAGTATATTTTTTTGGGGCAATTCTATTTTGGTTTTAGTTTTGTTGGTTAGAAGAAGTAAAGGAGTTGGTTGGGTTGGGTTGGTTGACAGTTAGAGGTGGAACAATTTTAAGGAAAACCAAATTAGTAGATACCTTTTGTTTCATATTGGGATGGATAAATTGATTGGTGGTTTTGGTGGAGGAAGGTTCATTGGATTTAAATCTATAAGTTTTGTTCTATAGTTTCAATTTTCCCTCATCAATTGCTCAGATTTCTAATTTTCATGCCATGGTGAAATCCTAATCAAAATTTCAAAAAGTTTAAACTTGAAGAGTAGGTGAAATATATTTGGCACAACCCTGAGATAAGATTTAAATAAGTTTGGGTTGGGTTAAGGAGAAAGAAAGTTGGTTTATAAGACCTCTCCATCTAGCTACAAAATCGGCAATTGATTCATCATCAAATTTCCTAATAGAGTAGAGGTTATTAATAGAAACCTTTTAAGATATATTGATTGAAAAATGATCTAAAAAGACATGGGTAAGTTGAAAAAATTAAAATATGGAGTGCTTGGTGAGAGAACTATACCAATCCAAGGTTGGCGCAATAAAGACATGGGAAAGGTTTAAATAAGGAGAACATTGTCATTGGCAATCAAATAGCAAGAATGGAAAAATGCTCTCAAGTACTGTTGGGGGTCCTCTTTGATTTGGAACTTGGAAAACTTGGGTAGTTCCCATTGAGGAGGATAAGATCAGATAGGAAAATATGGGTGAATGGGTTCATTATATATATGATCATAAGATAAAAGGTTATGTTTCTTAGAGATAGATGAATCTAGGCTTGTCATTTTGTCCATTAACATTTTGACCAAATCTATTTGAGGTTGGGAAGCTGAATAATTAGAAGGTAAGTTTGGTTGAGGTTGGGTGGCAGTGATATATGGATAAGAGGTAGATGGTTGAGAAGATACCACATATTGGTATGTGGTTATTTTAGGTTGGTATGGTGCCACATAAGGGTTGATGGGCATAAAAGGTTGGGTAGAAGGTGTTATACATCCTTGTGGATTAGGAACATATTAGTAAGATGCCATCGATATTTTTTGTGGGATAGATATGGGTTGATATGGAGGTATGTATGGGTTGATACAGAGGTATGTATGGGTTGGTAGTAGTAACAATTATGCTAATAGGTGGAAGGATAAGAGGTATGGAAAGCACCAAATTTTGAAGAGGGGTAGAATTTGGTGGATTGGTAGTAATAAGAGGAATGGTGTAAATAGGGATAGAAGATACCCCTATGGTGGATGAGGTATGGGTAACAAGAGTTGAAGTTTCCCCTATGTTGGAGTTGTTGGCTAGTGTGGGAGGTGTTCGGTTATTGGTTGGGATGTTGGATTGGGTTTGGGTGGTGGTAGTGGATGGGATATTACTATAGCAATATGCTTGGATGATCAAAGGTTGGGTAAAAGTAGCACCAACCATAAGAGGGGGAGGCATACCATAAGATAGATCCATGGGAAGAACTAAAGTAATAGGAATACGGTAATCCAAGGTGTTGAGGCAATGTTGAAGGGTCATGGGGTTGTTATTAAAGAAGGTAGAAAAATCCACATCACCCTCAAAAACTATTTGAGGCATGGTAGGAGGGGAGAAAGATGAGGATAACTCTCAACATCTAAAGTATACTCCATAGAAGAAGAGGAAGAGGAAGATGGTGGTTCTTGTTTGATTCCTCAGTTGTTATCTAGTAAATACCATGTGAGGAATAGAAAAGAAATGACAAAAAACTCACAACTCAAACACAAAGCAAGAAAAATGAAAAGAATATCAAGGCAATCCAAACATATACTAAAAATGCATTTAAAACTTGGGATTATTTTTATATCACTTTTGTCCTATGCCTTAAAAAGTGTGAAGAAGAAAATTTGGTTTTTAGATTAGGTAATAAAGAGGAAATCTAAGGTTGGTTTTAGGTTGTTTTCAAGTGATCAAAAAGAATAATCTTTATTGACCTTTAGTATGTGGCTTGATATTGGGGCATATCCCCTCACTTTATATACTCCAGTGATAAGAGTATTAGGTGTTTATCCAAGATATACTAAATTTTAGAGTTTATACTCAACTGGAGATTTGAGTTAGTTCTCCTATTGATAATGACCTCCAAGTAGGATTATCAAGAAAGGGTAAGGTTTACCACTAGGTGATGAAATCGTAGTCAGGCCTTGTCTCAAGTTTATTTTGATGTGTTGATTGATTATGTGGTTTAGTAAAGTGTATGATAATAAGAGTGAAACTATGATTTATTACTTTGCTTTTAAGTTACTAGATGAACTAAAAGAAGTAAGCAATAAATGTATGCAAGGTTTATTTTAAGCCCTAAATAAATTTGATATTTCATTGTATGAGCAAATAATAAAGGAATAAAAGGGTTACTTAGATGATTCTAGGGTACCACCAAGCATGCCAAAAAATTTCTCTTAAGTTTTTCTCATTTATTAATTTTAGAAAAAGATAAGAAACTATTAATAAGGGTTTGGTAAAAATACCTGGTTGTTGATGTGCATGTAATTCGTATGAAGATGGAGAACTCTTCTTTGACTTGGAAGGAATAACCTAAAAATAACAAAGCACTAACAAAGGGGTTGTTAGCAAGATAGTTGAGTGGAATGCCTACCATGACCTAGATCTAAAAAGCATAATCTTTCTAAGAGGTTGTCAATCCACTTTTGATAATAATTAAGTTGGAAATGATAAAGTAAGGTACTTGCATAAAGTAAATGAAATGTAATAAAAAAATAAAGTAGAATGTTGGATAAATTAAATGACTAAATATAGCAAAAGTGGGTGAATTCATGTTCAAAAAATCATAAAAAGGTACGTGAATAGGTGGGAACATAAAAAGTTAGGTTTGGTTGGGGTTAAGGGGCTAAAAATAACATGATGTTATTTTCTACCATAGTGACCATTGATAGTTGGGTTAACCATCGATGGCTAAGATGACCATCAATGGTTGGGTAACCATCGATGGTTGGAGGTGACCAATGATGGTTGTGTTAACCATTAGCAATTTCCTATGGATTCCTAAAGGTTGCTTAAAGGGAAGTTATATAATAGGTGAATGGTCTGATAATAGTTCTATTAAGGATATAGAAGTTGGGAAAAAAGGTGTAGATAGGTCTAATTAGGTCAGGGGGGTTAGAAATCTAATGAAAAAAATAACAAGTACAATATAATTTTAGCTTGTTAGATGACTGATGGTTGAAAGTTGGGATAATTTTGCTATAGTAATAGTACTTTTCCCTTAAAAGAAAATTTGGTAGAGATTTGGGTCTTATTTGTTGTTATGGAGTTACTAAAGGAAGATTGAATGCTAAAAATCTTTAATACATGTATGCAAGAGTGTTTGTGATGATCATTTCACCTCCCACTCCCCTTATTTTATAGGCAAAGAGAGATGGAGGATATAAGGTTCCCTAAAGGATGAGGCTATTGATTTTGATGCTTGGGAGTTTGTTATCACTGCATAAGGTGAGCATATTAAATTATTAATCATTAGATCACATGAAAATGGTGATGTGTTATAAGGGTGAATAAATGACCATTGATAGTCAGGTTAACTGTTGATGGTTAAGCTAACTATCATTGGTCAAATGTCCAAAAGAAAAGAGGTCAAGGTGAGCTAAAAGGGGTGGTAAGTTATTAATTTTAGTTATCTAAATATCCAACTAAACCTAAGGTATGATAATTTAGTCAGTGGATACAATGATCCCTAAGGGATTCCAAGGCATTTTGACACTTAGTATGATTTTCTAGTTTCTACAGATATCTACTTGGGTGGTTTTGAGTGGTACACAATAAGTCTCATTTCTCTCCTGATGTGTGTCCTCAACCTACCTCCTCCCTTCAATTGTTTTTATGTTGAGATTAGTAGGTCCTTTTTTATCAAGGGTGGTATCATTCACTTGGCACATGAGCTTCCTCTTTCTTGTCAAAGATGTCTACTTGCACACTTTCTAGATATATGTATCTTCATCACTCGAGTCACTGTTGAGTGCCCATTCCTCAAAAAACATTGAGAGTGCTAATTCTTTCTATTTGAACATATATTTTAGACGCTCATCTAAGAGTGTAGTGTCCTCAAACACTTCCCTTTGAATTACTTGTAGTGGCTTGATCAATTCTAGGTTATGTGAAGAAAAGGAGAAGGTGTGAAAATAATTCTACTTTAGGATGTCCCAACTAGCTATCTTACAATGCATTTTGTTTACCACATACCAAACTTGTACCTACATCTTCAAGGTTCTATATAAGGTGTGCACCCATAGGTTCCTTAGGGTGTTTATGGCATAGTCAATCCATATTTATTTTCACAAGTGTATGTGCACTATTAGGTCTAAATCACTAGATTATGGAGAAATTTCTAGGTCCTCATTTCTTTTTTTGGATCGAGTGTAGATGGCTACTTTTACATCTTGCCAGGTTTCCAAGCCAGGCCTCTACACTACCCACCAATGAGTGATAGTGATTCTCAAAGTATACACTAGTGCACCCATCATATCTACCTCCTTGGGGATACATGACTTAAGGTTATATATGTATTCTTCCACAAGATTTCTCCCTTCATATCTCAAGAGTGCAGCAATTTTACCTTTACTCAACTGAAACAATCTCTTCCTATTCTTTCTATTACAATAGAACCATCAATTTGAAGTGTGATCAATCTAGACCCATCTAGTCCTCATAAGTTTTGATGCCTTTGTGCTCACTAGGTAGCATCTCCAACTAGTCATCTCATAAGCTTCTCAGACCCATCGGTCACAAGCAACATCGGTGGTGTCCAAGGCCAACTATATATCCTCCCAAAAAATCACTCCTTGGTCATTGGGGTTGAGGGCCTCAGTGCTTTACATCACGATGTTGTAGATATGGTTGATCTCATCCTCTAAATTAATATTTTATATATAGGGGGTCCTTGGTCACTTGAAGAGGGATCACTACCCTTTTCTTGCCATTTTCAAAGGTCATATAGCACTTCTTGAAGTATATATATATATATATATATATATATATATATATATATTATTAATATATCACCATGACCTTCCAAAGAGTGCTAGATAATTATCTTATTCAGCCAACTTGATTACCTCAAAGTCATCACAGAACTTGGTGCCCATGATATCTACAATGGTGCTTTCTAGAATCCCAATTGGTTGCATCCTGAATTTGTTGGCCATGTAAATTACATGAGAGGAAGGCCTTAAGGTTGGCCTACCAATATTCTACCATATATTATTTATCAAGATATTGACCTTAATGCATATGTCAAAAATGACCTTTCACACAAACCATCCATCAATGGTGGTATTCGCCATGAGTTCTTGATTTTACTTTACCTTTTGGGTATGTTTGACTTATCGCATCCTTTCCATGTGTGGCACATAAAATTTAAATAGATTATGCCTTGCATAATTTAAAAGAATTATTTTTAATAGGGGTATCATCCATTCTATTTGTAAGAGTCATAAGATCTTCATTATCTCTTATACCTTAGCCTCTCGACCATCCTACTTCTTATAAGAGGTAACAACTTGCACTTCTAGGTCTGATGCCAGTTGGAGCTCTCCTTGTAGGTTTTGAATCACACTCATAGTCTAACTTAATACATATTTATAGCATGTATTGTTTGTATAACATGTATATTTATGTTTAGGTCATGTTATGTAGTTAATGCAGCTCAGTTCCCCATATTCTAGGTGTAACTCTAGTACTAATGCAACTAGTAGCTAAGTGGTGAATCCACTATGAGTAGTTACTTATAATTTTATTTCATCCATGTAGGTTGATTACACATTTGTAATCTAATTCTCTACTTTAGGCTCATACATGATCATTCTTCACCCTTATTTGTGTTAGGCACACCTTAGGTCAGTTTTTTTAACAAGTTGGGGTATTCCTCAACCTTATGCATTCCTTGATAATACTTATATGTTGGGTGTATAGGGAATTCATGTTAATAGTGCTTGATCAATTCATAATTGTAACATGATCATGACAGAAATATTCCTCCACCGTATTGTCTACCTCACCTCTAGTGCCTCTTTGCATTCTATAACCTACATTATGTTGGCCATAGCCTTCATTTCCTTGATTAGCTTACCCCCCAATTATAGTAGTGGCATGTCATGTGCCTCTTTTCATATTCACATGCATCTCATCAATCACATAATAGTCAAATATGGTATGAGTGTAAGCATCACACAAATGACAATAAATAATTGTGTTAACTTGACTAGCACATTGTAATAAAGGGTAGTTGTAAAAATCATGTACCTCATGACAAACCTCATAAAATTGAATTAATGTGTGTACATTAATTTGAGGTTAGTTGTTCCTATTATAGCCTTTTATTTCACAATCAATTCACCATAACCTTCTTTGATCATCTTATGATGAACTAGTGGTATGTTTCTAGAGTTGGCTTCCCATGGATGTAATCTACACATCTATGAATGGGCTAATTCCAGTGTCGATGCTTCTAACTACTTTGGATCTGAATGCAACTTCAAGAACTTCACAAGGGTTTATGAATGTCTTCATGAAAATCACTCTTTTGAATGGTACTAACAATCTGCCAACAAATCATTACACATGTTAAGAGGGGTAAATATCATATAAAAGCTTAGAAAGAAGAGTTCTAAATCTGGCATTGTACAGGCACATACTCTTTGATAATCCTTGGTTAATTTCTATGATAAAGTGATGCTCTATTGTTCAAACTTAGGTATATCAAATTATTTCAAAAATGTTTCCTTCAAAGTGTCATAATCAACCATAACTTGGTTAGGATGAAATTTCCTATACCAAGTATGCATGTGATCAGACAAAATTGTCATGAATTAGATTGCCTTGTGCTCAGATTGGGTTATACCCAAAGCACACCATTTTAGTTCACATTTTAGAACATTATCTATGACATTCACTATGACATGATACTTTGGAAAGTTAATGGCCATTTCATAGTAAATTTTTTATGGGGGAGGTGCTAACATTTGAGGCACTTGCCCTCTGATACGTATCTTGGCAGTGGTCCTCCAATGCCTCCAGCCACTGGGTTAGGTGTTGGTCCTATTATTATTTCTAGTGTTGATGATGATGAAGGCAATGCACTACTAACTTATGGTACCAAGCCACTTTTTATGGGATATCTCCTAGTTTTCATAGTTGATATTAGCTAGATACAATGCTTGTGATTATGTTATAAGTTGTTGAGCTAACACCAAAATGTCTAGAGGTATCCTCAATCAATTATTCATAAGGAACAACTTGTTCGATCAAAAAATTATAGTCAAAGTCTCCAAAATTCTCAATGTTAATGTGCAAAATAGGTTCAATTATCACTCTTATTTCTTCTCATGGGAGATCTAGTGCATGAGCTAGTACCATAGGTTCAAAGGGGGTAAGCACTTCTAGTGCATCTTCAATGGTCAAATTCTTTAGGGACCTAATGCACTCTTTACCCGTAAATAGTTGGGCTCGATCTATGGATTCATTATTCCTCTCCTTGCACTATTGAATTTTAAGAGATCCTTCCCCATGCCCTTCCCACTTGTTATGGGTTCTCTCAACACTTCTAAATTCTAGATCTTCCATCAGCTTATGCTTTCTCTTATTATAATTCTATTGCCTGAGCTCTCAGGTGTCAATACACTCATCCCCTTCCATTTTCCTTTACCTACAAATCACCTTCTTCCCCATTACACTACTCATACATGAAAATACTTTATCTTTCCATTCGTATGGTTTCAAAGCTATAATCCACCATCAGTTTCTTAAGCTCTATACCAAATTATTTCACAAATGTGCTTTTGGGCTCATGTAAGAATTGATACTCTAATTTTGAAGGGAAGGAGTACATTGATACTATGAACTCAAACATGTAACTATTAAGTTCTCCTTTCCACCATTTTTCTATAGCTATGGGCCAAGTGGTATCAAGGTTCTTAATATTTTTTAATCATTCTTTCATCCACTCAAGGTATTGTCCATAGCTTCGTCTTCTATGCATCACATAAAAATCTAACCATCGGTACATGTGCTCATGGAGTTCATAAAATAAGACCTCATATAAAGCACCATATAGGTTTTTATAGACCCACTTCTTTCAATTTTATTCTTTATAGGATGGATGCTTCATTGCAATTATGTCTTACACCTTTTACATCCAATATTTGATGTTCTTGAAGGAGAGTCAGAGCATTGTTTTGGTTCACCATTGCAATAAAAAAACTCAACATGGGTCCTGATAGTGGAACTAAAATATTATAGAAAATTTTGTTGTCAATTTATTTAATATGTCTGGTGACTACCTAGTTGTCCAAGTTAGTTCTAGGCTTGTTACAACTAGGCATAGACATAGACTAATCTCATGGCATTTAACATTTGTCAATTGATTGCATTGACATCAATTCACATAAGGAAAAAAACCTTATGCACTCACCCTAAACATATTAAATAAATAACTAGGGCTTGCATTGGGCTATTTGTGCCATGATGCAACTCATTCTTCATAGGAATTTGTTAGTTACAATAATGGCATTGGTAAGTTCATTGGTGCAAGCCATTCTAGGTGGAGTCTGATGGTGTGTAGATGCAACACCTATATGGGGTTGTTTCTATAGTTTCATGAGTTCAAGCCTCTCATTACATTATCTTATCATCATTAAATTTATTAGAGGTTTTAATGGAATACTTTAGATTTAAGGGTCATGCTGAAGTTTGTGCTTTAGGAACATGTATCATGACTTAGCATGGGGTCTTTCCTACACTTGGAGTATTTCTATATAATGTGTTAATTTCATCATAAATTATAGACATGCCATGAATTCCATGAATCAAATATTTTAACTAATGTTATTAACATTTAGATTGAATTCATACCACTAAAATCATAACATTCATTACACATTTCAATAATCAAAGCTAAGGTGTTAAACCCAAGAACATAATGTATTACTTCAACCACTATCAATACATTTAATGCTCAAAATGTAGAGTGTATCTCATATTTTGAAAATAAAGTAAAATATTATCTAAACTACTATCGGCCCAATGACTCATAAGAGAACTTGGGTGATATAATCAGATCCTCAAAGTTATCCAGTCTAAAGCTTATTCTAATGGCATTCTTGACATGATATCTAGAGCCAATTATATAGAGATTCACTAATTTTTTTTTCATCCTCTATATAATGGTTCAAGCTTGGCCTTATAGAAATGATAATAATCTTCATGTTAGGGTGGAGGGTACATGTTAGGTGGTGAGTTGGAGCCTTGGTTGATCATTCTACCAACTCCATCACCTTACACCTTTCACACTATAGACACCATGTGATGCTTTCACAAGAAGATGCCCTTAAAAACTATGTGATAATAACTATTGGAGAGTTTTATTGATATCATGGAGGTTTCTAGGTGAGTGGATGAAGTGTCTTGAAAGTCTAAGTGTGAATGACAAAGTGTGTAGTGTGTTTGTCCTAGTATGCTTGGAGTAGGCTTGGTTGATCTTCAGTTTTGGTATGATTAAGGATGGGTTTGAAGTATTTATCATGTGTGAGGGGTCTTCTTAGAGATCAATCATGATTGGATATCTTTTGTAAGTGCATGGTATTCATATATTTTTTCATTATGTTCATCTTGGCATAATTGGTTCTATGATATAAACATTTGAGTAGGAAGTATTCTGATGTCACCATTACCACATATGGATAAGTTATGGATATTTGGTCATATGAGTATGATCACATTAATCTTAAGTTGTTATGGATTAAATTTTAGGTCATGTGATTGAGCATATAAAAAGTTATTAAGGTTCAAATTTGGCTTTCTAGGTAGATTTTAGAGGTTCCTATACTTAGCCAGAATGTCACTACATGTCATGTAGATATGTATGAACTAGAAAGTTTATGCATTTATTTTAGGAATGTAGAAAGTCATTTTTGATTAAAGGTTTACATGAATATGTTTTCTATAGTTCCAAAAAAAAACCATAAAATTTTGTATTCTTGAAGTGATTTATAGCTCAAGTTATTCAGCTTCAAAGTTACTCTAGCAAATTATGATGGGCTAAAGACCATCAATTTTAATCATGTTGAAGTCTGAGGTCATTGGTCTAGAAGATCCAATGGTGAGAGCTTAATCATACATATTAAGATCAATGGTGCATATGAATTCAACATGTCAAAGGTTGTATGTGTTAGTGACAAATGTCACAAACTTGATAATCTGATAGAAGATCAATGGTGAGTGGTGGTTCATACTTATGAAGATCAAAGGTGTAGAACAAGTTAAAGAGTAAACAAAGCATATGGGATTGCCAAGTGGCACAAGCATATGGACTAATAGTCAAGTTCTTAAAAGGCATGCAAAGGTACCAAATGTCATAATCTCAAGAATTTTGAGAAAGATCTAATGGTGAGTGATACAAGATAAAGACTAGGCTACTCAATAGAGATCAACGATGCATATGTGGTCAAGATTAATAAAAAACATGAGATGAGGTCAACATATTCAAGTTTTAATGTTTATATAGTTGATTATTTTGAGTTAAAGTTTGAGATACTTCTAAAAAATATTGATGGTGTGATTTGAGTGAGCTGAGTGAAGAGCACAAGATGTGCTCTAAGTGACCGAGATTTAACTGTGACCATTTGGATTTAAATATTTGAGTTTAATGAAGGAAGGACCAGTGCTTGGTTTTTGAACCATACCTTTTAATCTATGCATAATTTTATGTTACAATAAAAAGAAAATTTGTATAGGAATTCAAAGTGTACATGTAAATATTAATTTCAAGGTCTAAATGTTTATACAGTCAAAGTTATTAATCTATAAATTTAACTATGTTTTTCATGCTCTACAAGTAACCTGAGAAGAGTAATAGAGTTGTTCTTGATGGTATTTCAATGTTTGCAGATGAAATAACTATCATATTATTATGGAATCCATGAGGACCATCTATGTGTATTATAAAAGTTTGATCAATCATATTCAGTATAATCAAAGGCTTAGAAGGTGACTATGTGTTTGTTCATGGTGCCTATGTGCACAAAATGTTGTTTGAGAGAATTGAGCTATAAAAAATGGTGTTGTGATGGTTGTTGCCACTTAAGGTGGATATATAGATCATGTTTCATGTGTCTATGCATTTTTAAAGTGTTTTTATGTTCTATGTTTGTTTGGAGAAGTGTTAAAGAGCTGAATGGGTCTCCATAAGACCTAAAATGACACTTAGGCCTAATAGAAAGAGGGTACTACTTAAAGTTGACCCATGTAGATGACTTAAGAGTGAATACATGTGTTATGGATAACAAGGAAGGTTGTGAATATAATAATAATTATGGATCTATAAAAGGTGAAACCAAAAGTGGTGATTTATAGACTTGAGAGAAGAGGTGTGTGTAAGAATTAAAGAATGAAGGAGAGAAGAAAAGGTGGGTGCCTAGTGGATCGATTGAATAATAGAGTAGGTTTATGACTATGTTTATGACCTATAGGTCATATTTCTAATTTCATAATAGTGGTCTTGTAGATTTAAAGATTGAGGATGAGTGAAGAGGTCTAAAGTGATCCAAAAAGAAGTTTTGGATGTATTGAGTGTGAGCAAAGGATAGATGATGTATATGTGAGCTTGGTGATTGATTTGAGAGGTAGATCAAAGTGTGGTATGTCTGTATGACCATTTATTTATATTGTTGAGGATGTGAAATATTTATTGTTGATAAGTGTAGAGTGATCCAAAAGGTGGTTTTGGATATTTTATGGCTATGTAAAGAAGTGAATGGGGTTGATATACATTATTTCTCCATCAGATTAGAAGGAAATCAATATTTAATATATTTTAATTTCATAGGTGTTGGGAGGGTACTCAACATCTAGGTCAGAAGGAATTGACTAACAGGTGGTTAGAAGGACTTGATCATCTTAGGGGTGGGTTTTCCTTGTGAAACAAGTGTTTCATTAAAGTAGGTCAGAAGGACTTGACCAACAGGTGGTCAAAAGGACTTGATCATCCTATGGGTAGGTGCTCCTTATGAAACATGTGTTTCACTCAATTTTTGTTAAAAGCATTTGACCAGTCTCATGTTTGTGATCATCTTATAGGATAAGTAGTCTATGTGTTTACAAGCTTGAGAGTGGGTTTTATTTTTCAAGAGGGATTCCCACATAGATCTTGTGTTGTGTGTGTAATCTTTCATTATATATTTGCTCATTGATATAAACATATTAAATTCTTCATGAATGGTTTTATTGAATGCTTAAGTGTTTAAAGGGTCTAGAAATTGAATTGGATTATTTTCCACTACTGATTCAACCCCATTTAAACACTAGAAAATCATACCAGATGTTGAAATGCCTTGGGATACCTTAAGGACCACCTAACCCTTCTTGAATCACTAACCAACCTATCAAACCTTAGGTATAGTTAGTTACTTAACTACTTAAACTCAATAACTTACTAAAGAACCTTAACCCACCCTTTTTAACTCACCTTGACCCTTTGCCTCTAAGACACTTGACCACTAATGGTTAGCTTAACCAACAAAGGTTAGCTTGACCGATGATGGTTAGGTCCTTAGCCTTATAACACGTCACCAATTATGTGTGAGATAATGAGGCACAATTAAATATGTTTGCCTTATATAGTGTTAATAAAATGCCAAGCATTGAAATCAATAAACTAACCTCCTAAGGAACCTTTTATCCTCTATCTCTCTTTGCCTATAAAAGGAGGAGAGCAGGAGGTGAAAAGGACCTATGATCACCCAATCATCTTCTTCTAGTAATACCCCATCCACTACCACCACCCAAACCCAATCCAACATCCCAACCAATAGCAAAACCCCCTAGACCAACCAACACCTCCAATATAGGAGTAACCTCACCTTTTAATACCCATACCACATCCACCATGGGGGTATATTCTACCCCTATTTCCACCATTCCTCTTATCATCACTAACTAACCAATTTCTACCCCACTTCAAAATTTGGTTCTTTTCATACCTCCTACCCTTCCACCTATTAGTACAAGACTTACCACTCAACCCCAACTAACTACCAACCCATCCATACCTCCAAATCAACCCATATCAATCCTTCAACAAATAACCATGACATCCTACTAATATGTTCCTAATCCACAAGGATAAATAGCACCTTATACCTAACCTTTTGTGCCCATCAACCCTTATGTGCCACCATCCCAACTTTCAATGACAACATACCAATATGTGGTATCTTCTCAACCCTCTACCTCTTATCCATATATTACTTCCACCCAACCTCAACCAAACTTACCACATAATTATGGAGCTTACCAACCTCAAACAGATTTGGTTAAAATGTTAATGGACAAAATGACCAACCTAGAGTTATATATCTATGGGGCTCATAACCTTTTATCTTATGATCAAATCTATAATGAACCTATCCATCCATCTATCTCTATCTGATCTTCTCCTCCTCAATAGGAACTACCCAAGTTTTCCAAGTTCCAAAGTAAGGATGACCCCTAATAACACTTGAGAGTATTTAGCCTTTCTTGCTATTTGACTGTATATGATGATGCTCTTCTCCTTCATACCTTACCCATGTATTTATCTGGACCAGCCTTGGATTGGTATAGTACTCTTACCAATAACTCCATATTTTCCTTTTCTCAACTTTCCCAAGTCTTTTTAGATCACTTCTTAGTCAACATATCTAAAAAGGTCTCTATTACTAACCTCTACTCCATTAGGTAATTTGATAATGAATCAATTATCAATTTTTTAGATAGATGGAGAGGTCTTATCAACCAAATTTATTTCTCATTACCCTAACCTGAGTTGATTGAACTATTCTCTCAAGGTTGTGCCAAACATATTCCCCCTACTCTTCAAG
This sequence comes from Torreya grandis, assembly GCA_037957365.1. Taxonomy (NCBI): domain Eukaryota; kingdom Viridiplantae; phylum Streptophyta; class Pinopsida; order Cupressales; family Taxaceae; genus Torreya; species Torreya grandis. The sequence continues at coordinate 337,091 of JARHVA010004709.1, forward strand.
TTCAAACTTTAGGAATTTTAATGAGGCTTTCACTATGGCATGAAAATTAGAAATCTAAGCCATTGATGAGGGAAAATTGACACTTTGGAGCAAAAATTCTAGATTTAAATCCAATGACCCTTACTCAACCAAAACCACCAATAAACCTAACCATCCCAATACCAAACCAAAGGCATCCACCAACTTAGTTGTCCTTAAAACTACTCCACCTCCAATTGTCAACCAACTCAACCTAACCAATTCCTCTAATTCTTCAAATAAACCAAAGTAAAACCAAAATTGAGTTGCACCAAAATAATATACTCTAATAGGGGAGTCTTATGCTTCACTTTTGGATAAATTACTCAAAGAAAACATTATATAACTTTCTCCCATAAAACCTCCCAAACAATTTGATCCCTCTCCTTACACGTGGTTGATACAATGGGAATGATCTTTGTGATTTCTACCACATCATTGGACATGATTTTAGTATGTGTAACAAAATTTAAAACCATTTTCCAAAACAGATTGAGAAGGGAGAACTTGTATTTGATAATACCAATACACCCCCAAATCAATCCCTTAGCATCTTTCATAACCCTTTTCCAACCATGCCCCTTCCACCAACTATGATTATAATAAATTGGAATCATCTCATGCTCATGAGGTCCATATGGTTAATGTCATTATTAGTGAACCTATCATTAAGGAGACCATCACCTTAACTACCTCTTCCTCAATTCCATTCATTAAAGTTATGGACTCACCTTATATTACTTTGGACACCCAAACAAAGGAAGTAACCATCTTTGTTGCTTCACTTGAGGTCATCAAACCTTTCTCCTCTATCCTAGAACTACCCATTCTCTCTTTGGGAACCATCACAAAAGAAGAGATCACCTTACCTACACCTTCAATGGATGAGACATCTTCCCAAACCTTGTAACCTTCCACCAAGAACATAGATGAAAAAACTATCCCTTCAACTCCACCCATGGGCTTAACCTTTGAAATAAATAACCAAGGAATTAAACCCATTTACAAGCCTTTTTTTAGATTAGTCCAAAATCTAGAGTTTAATTCTCAACCCAATCTAGATTGAGCCACTTTTTGGCACCATATTGGGCTCCCTTACCAAAATAAACTTTAACCTTCAACCTCACTTTAATCCATCATCAAACCTATCATTACCTTAACCCCATCCTCAAACCCTTATCCTTATAAAACCATAAGAGAACCATATAACCCACATCTATCTAAAATTTTCAAATCACCTTACACCTCTATAACCAAACCCATCAAGAATCTAGGAATACTTCCTACACCTAACCTTGCTCACCCATCTTTGAAGTTGGACATAACCTCATCTAGTCCACCAAATAAAATCCTAACCAAAAAAAATAAGGTGGATCCAACCAAACTCCCACCTCAAATGAGATCTATACCACCTCCTTCCCTCTTACCATCCATCTTAGGACCTCATATTTCTACCATCTCATGAGCTCATCCTTCTACCAAGAAGGTAAACCCTCTTGTAATTACCTATTCTTCATCTAATAAACCTTCTCCTTTTGTTCTACCTACACCTACCTCCACTGAATCATCAAAATCCCCATCATTCTTAACTAACCTATCTACCTCTACCTTTCCACCTATCACCAAACCTTCACCCTCCACCCCCAAATATTCCACCTCAAAACCAACCATAACTAAATATTCCAAACCAAAACCACCTACCAAAACCCTTCTACCACCTAAAATTTCTATGGTAAAGCCTATTATAAGAAGGCTCCCACTCCTAAAAACAAAAACCCAACACCCTCAACACTTTTGATTGAATCTTATTCAGCCATTATACAAAGGTTGATGCAAACCTCTTCCTTAGCCCTATCACCCATAAAAACTATCAACCCTTCATGTCCTAAACCATCATGGCTCAATAATAATTTGATTTTCTCATACCATAGGACTCCTAAACATGATAATTTTTTTGAAAATCTCTCTAAACACTTATACAAAGATTATGGGATGAAGATGATCTATTATTAGATGAACTCCCTTGAACCCATTACCAACCCAACCATTAACTCAACCCATCCAAAATTTACCTACTCCTCCACTCTCATTTAAAATTGAGGAAGAACTGAAGCAACCATCTAGCCCAACACCTCCCTTAATCCACACTATCAATATGGTTAACCAATCTTAGGCCCAACAAAAGGATAAACAAAATGCAAAAGTGTCCATACCATAGACATAACCTTCCACACCTTAACATTCCAACTGAAACCAAGCATCCTCATCTTTACCTTGACTTCTCCAAAACTTAAAATATCTATTTTGGGTGACTCTCCCTCTAACCCTTCTAAATCCATCCAACAAGTGGTGTTAAAACAACTTCACCAAACACAGGTGAAGATGAGCCTTTATGAACTAATCAACACCTCATCCCATCACTACCAAATATTGATAAAAGCCATAAATTTGATAGAGGTTCAACTAGAAGATCCTCAACCTCTTACATCCTTTATTGGATCCCTTTAAATTTATACCCTCATCACCTTTTAAGATTTTGAAATACCTTCAATTTATTCTAAAGATCTCGATCCTCCCCTCTTCATCATTGCATACATCAATCAAACTCACATTAAAAGGGTGATGATTATTGGAAGAGTTAGTATTAACATTATGTCCTCCCATGCTTATGATCAACTTCAATTGCATAATAATATCATGTCAGAAACTACAACAGTCCTCTACTTCTTTAATGACACTATGACCACTACCTTGGGGACAATGATCCTCCACATCTACTTGGGACCTCACATAATTATAGAATTTTTTTACATTGTAAAGGGTGAGTTCTAATACAATGTATTACTTGGATTCCATTTGATATATGCCATGATTTGTTTCCCATTTAAATTATATTCATGTGTCAAATTAAAGCATGAAGGTCAAGTTGTTACCATAATAGCTAACCCTATTCCTTTTACATAATGTAACATGACATATCAACCCAACAACATTATTCCTCCTCCTTCATACACCTCACCACCAACCAAAAATAACACCACCTCACCAACCAAAACCAATAAAACCTCCACCCCTACCATTGATGAAGTTTTAACTAGCTCATTTATCCCTTCTTCTCAGATCCCTATAGAGGACCCCTTAGAACCCATGTTCCAACATTTCTCACTATGGGAGTATCATCTTCTAGCTTTGGATGCTTTCCCTACTCCTTAAAGTATGGTAACCTCACCCATGATCTTAGTTATGACCCCAAAATTAGAACCATCACCCCTTTAGGGCCTCCCAACCATAAAAATAGCTTAATTTATGGGGGATTTGATCATCCACTTCTTACTTCCATTGATACCTCTATCACTTGACCATTTACCTCTAACTTCTCCTAACTTGAAAAACTGGCATTTTCTAAATCATACCTTCATAGGTGTGCTTGGAAGGGATTTTTCCTAGGCCTTTATGAACATGGACCTCACAACTTACCTTCCATAAAAACTCAAAAACATCATGAGTTATTTGGCCTTAAGTTAGTACCACCAGAAGAACCCATTGAATCACCAAAACACATCACCACCATTGAGGAAAACGCCCCATCCTCATCAATCCAATATCCTTTAAAGTCTAAGTATTTTTAAATCATTCATTCTAACTTTTTTATTGATAAATATTATTATTTTAGGCCCTTTAACTTATCAAAAGGATGACTGAACTAAAACCCTTCCTCTCATCCATCCTGAAATGGTAGGAAACAATTCTCCTACCATCAACACCATCCAACATTAGTATGATGATTTCATTGTCACCTACCTTGGTGTGGGGGATTCTGCTATCCAAAAATCCCTTCCTCTTAAGAACCAAACCATGCTAAACAAATCCACTATTGATGTCAACTTGGGTACTTAGGATAATCCTTACATTGTCAAGATTGGTCAATCCTTAGATCCCATGGAGAAATAAGATTACCCTTCTTTCCTTTATGACCACAACATAACATTTTCTTATTCCTATTAGTATATGCCTAGAATTAACCCTTATATATCCCTCCATAACATTGTCATTGATCTTGACACTATTTGGCAAAAGATTCACATGATGTACCCTTACATTTCCCTTCTAGTCAAAGAAGAGCTTCAATGTCTGTTATCTATCGATTTCATATAAACCATTAATTATCCTCAATGGGTTTCTAACATTATTCCCATTACCAAACCAATAGGGGGAATTCACCTTTGTATCAATTTTCAGGACCTCAACATTGCTTACCCAAAGGATGACTTCCCTTTGCCTAGTATTTACCAACTTATTGATCTTACAGCTGGCCATGATATGTTATCTCTCATAGATAGTTTCTAAAGATATAATCAAATCTTGATTACCCCAAAGGATTATCATAAAACTTTTTTCATCACCCCATGAACTTTTTTCTATAGGGTTATGCCATTTGATCTAAAAACTATTAGAGCAACTTACTAGTGTGCGATGACCTACATCTTCCATGATTTCATACATAAAATCATATAGGACTATGTGGATGATATCCTTATCAAATATAAACATTGTAAGGATCACCTATCCATTCTCATAATCAAATTTGAATGCCTAATCCATTTTTATGTTAGACTCAACCTCAAGAAATATATCTTTGGGGTCTTATTTGGAATGTTTCTTAGATTTATCATCTCTCTTTGAGGAATAAAATTATACTCTACCAAAGTTACAACCCACCTCAAGAAACTTTGTATCTTGTAAGGGAAGCTCTAATCCATCTGGTGCTTCTTCTCTTAGTTATTAGGTAGGTGTCAACCCTTTCACCATATTATTAATAAAGATACATCTTTTAAGTAGACAAAAGATTACCACCAAGCCTTCAATTCACTCAAAAAGTACCTTCTTTCTCCACCCATTCTCACCCCTCCTAAAGAGGACCGACCCTTCTGCCTTTATATTTCTGCCACTAACCATTCCTTAGGGATAATGCTCACTCATCCTAATGAATAAAATAAAGAGAAAGTTTTATATTACATAATTCAAATGATTATAGAGTATGAGACTTAGTACACCCATTATGATAAGCTTTGCCTCACCTTAGTCTTTGTGTCTTCCAAAATTTATCATTACCTTCTCAATCATAAAACTTATGTCATCACTAATGCTGACCCACTCAAGTACATGCACTCTAAACCATACCAGAACCAACATATGGATAAGTGGCTCATGCTTTTAGCTGAGTTTGACCTTGAGTTACTCCAAAAGAGGTCAATTAAAGGGTAATTCATTACTAACCAATTGACCAAATTTCCTTTACCAAAAAACCAACTTCTTCTTCTTTCATTTTCAAATGAGTCGATCATGAATTTTTTATAGGTGGACACCACCTACCAAATGACCATGTTCTTTGATGGTTCCAAGTGCCAATGTGGTGTGGGTGATAGAGTTATTCTCATTCCCCTTGATGGTGAACCTCTTCCCCTTTCTTTTAGACTTGATTTTTAGTGCACCAATAATGTGGCTAAGTATGAAGCCCTACTATTAGGTCTCCAAACTACTTTAACCTTGGGAATTAAGACTATTAATGTCTTTGGTGATTCCCAACTTATGGTCAACCAGGTCAATAGATCCTACCAATATAAGAATATTGTATTTTAATAGTACAAATAGCTAGTAGACATACTCTTAGCATCATTCAATCATTACCTTATCTAGTCTATTCCAAGATCTACCAATAAGTTTATAGACATAATGGCTTCCCTTGCTTCCCAAAACCCATCTCAAAATGTTGAGTCCAAACTATTTATTACCATCCACTATTTTATTACACCCTCTTATATCCATCCCACCCTTCCTACCATTTATAGTGTGGAAGCATCTCAATTTGACATATGGTATGGATAAACCTTCAACTACCTCAACCTTGGCATCATTCCTCCTAATCTCTCTAGGAATGCTTGAAGAACATTTATTTAGAGTACCTCTCATTATAACATACTAGGGGGAATATTTTACAATCATGGCTTTAATGGCCTCCTTCTTCATCATCTACATAGTCATGAAGCTTCCCATGCTATCAAGTAAATACATGATTAAATCTGTGGGGGGCACTTAAGTGGTTTCACTATCACTAAACATATCCTTCACCTTGGATACTATTGGTCCACCCTCAACCATGACTACTATGATTATGTAAAGAAGTGTGTTAAATGTCAAAAACACACTAATTTACATCATGCTCCTTCCCATGGCCTTCATGTATCCAAAGACTGTTGTCCCTTATCATAATGGGGACTTCATCTCACTGGGTAAATCAATTCTCATTCTCCATAAATCCATCATTAGCACTACCGAGTATTTCACCAAGTGGGTAGAATTTATTCCTCTCATCTCAACTAAAGCTAACAAGATAGTCAACTTCATCAACCATCATATCATCTATCATTTTGGTATTCCCCATAAGATCATCCTCGATAATGGAAAATATTTCAAAAACAAGCAAGTTTAAGGTCTTTATGATGCATTTGCCATCAAGTTAAGATTTTCCTCACCTTACCATCTATAAGTAAATGGATAGGTGGAAGCCTCTAACAAAACCTTAATAAAATGTTAACCAAATTAGTCATTTCTTCAAATCAAGATTGGCACTTGCACATCCTTTTCACTTTATGGGCCTATCATACTAGCATTTGAACCTTTTACGGATGCTACCCATTTATCTCTAGTCTTCAAAGCAGAGGTAGTCTTGCCTCTCAAATTCTAAATTCCTTTTCTTCATATATATTTACAAGACATCATCTCTAAGAGTGACTATCATCAAGAAAGTCTTACACAACTTGAGTTACTTGATGAGCATCACCTAGTAGCTTTCAACCTTCTCTGTGTCTATTAAGAATGAATCAAACATGCTTATAAAAAACACTTAAAATAATGAGAATTCAATATTGAATACCTTGTCCCAAATGAAAACTAACATGTAACTAATATGGATAAAATAAAAAGAGGCAAGTTTGTTTTTAAATGGCTTGGACCGTATATCATAACCCATAAGTATAGATCATGAGCTTACCATTTGTGCTCTCTTAAAGGAAAAATAGAACCTAAGCCTCTCAATGCTTTGCATTTATGTCCTTTATTTTTTTAAACAAGGATCAAAATCACCTTCTTGTCTAACTTAAGCTCATCCCTTGATTTGTGAGATTTTCACCCTCACACCTTCCTTCTATCCTTTTTTAGTAAAACCAATTACAACATAGAACCATGTGATTAACCATCATAATCATATCTTAATCCTAAATATGGGTACCATGGCTCTACCCATGGCATGGTTCTCATGGATACTTTTCATCTGTAATGAGATATAATCCCATGGTCATTTATCTCTCCAAACCACCCATTTTACCTATCATTACCTTCATGTGCTAAAATATTTTCCCTCATAAAGGTAAACCTCTAAGCCTAATTAGAATCATCCATGTCTAAAACCTCACATAAAAATAATTTGGGATACCAAAATATCAATTAAGTCACATGTCTCTAGCATTTTAGACTACTCCCTTGAAGGATAACTACTCAAAACTTAAAATGGCTTAAAAATAGACTTCTCCCTTGAAGGACAACTATAAAATATACAAACCCAAATTTAAACCATTCCCTTGAAGGATTCCTAAGTCAAATGGGTCAAAATCAATAATTTTAAGCTTCCTGCATTGATTAGATTCATAAAAATTATCAAAATAAAAGCAAAAAAAGACCCTATATCAAAATCAGAATAAGATATTCCAAGAAAGTTGCAACCAGGTTTCAGACATAAATACCATTAGTATACTTCTTGAATTGATCACTCTACACCTATAATTAAGACATGGACTTGTCTAAATTGGTTCTTAGGCCACCTATAGAAGGGGAAAACTAACCCACATAAGGTTACCTTACTTATAACCCATCACATTTTCACCTATCTCCTATCTCCCCTTTATACCATCTATAAATCAAGGGATTTTGAGATTACTTGACACAATGTGATCAAGACACCTTTTTTATCAATCAAAGCATGCTAATGCAAAGTATTCAAAAGGATTATGTTCCTTAAGCCAATCTAACTTTAGTTTTGTTAGGTCCTTACCAATGAAAAGACATCATGTTTTTTCCTTACCCTCTTATCATTGGTTCATGCAGACATACATCTCATGAATCTCATTTATTTTTCCTACATTTAATTTGTTATCTAAATTAATTTATGTGTTTTCATTACATCCTTAACCATAATCAGATCACCTTTTCATGATCATAAACAATAAACATCAATAATAAACATCACATTATGAACCATATCCATGAACCACATCATATATCTATCTATGATCAAACCACCATGAACCACATCATATATCTATCTATAAATCATAAGTATTATCCTATCTATTTACCATCAACATCATATAACATTATATCATAAACCACATCAGTAATCATAAGTTACCATTCATCATCATATCTATGAAAAAAATAAAAACATCATGCATAATCATCACATGCCTAAAGCTACTGAGTCCACATCTCATAAGCACAAGGCATAAAACATCAACATTAAAACATGTAAACCATGAACCATGAACATATATATATTGTTAGAGGATGTGCACTAAGATTTACATGCTTTGAGAGAGATATATACATTATTACATGTATTATTTATTTTATGAGATGATGTATATATATATATATATAGATAGATATATATATATATACATATATTAATATATATATATATATATATATATCATCTCATAAAATAAATAATACATGTAATAATGTATATCTCTCTCAAAGCATGTAAATCTCAAAGCATGTAAATCTTAGTGCACATCCTCTAAAAATAAGCCATGTAATCCTATACACATCTTCTAATAAGATGGTTGTCATGTGCCCTTCTAGTTGACATCGACATATCAGTAGGATTAGCCTATTAACAACTCTCTTAGGCTAATGAGGCATGGTGAGAGAGTCATTTTGCAGTCACTTGGTGATTACTTGGCTCACTTTTTTTATTGGAGTAAGGTTTTCCATTATATTTCATCATTATTTCTATTTATGGAAACCTTATTTTATAATTTGATGTTGAGATGCACTTTATCAATGATATAATATTTTAATATTTCATAAAGTGCAAAAAGATTAAATAATTCTGGAATCTTCTAAAAGTCAAAGGATAATATTATTTTATTGAGACCAACCTCTAGAGGAAATGCATAAGTAGACCTTGAGGTCTCATAATTTGGGCATCCAAATTTGATGAATTGTTGATTGGTGAATTCTTCTTGAGTATTTGTGGAGCCAAGTGATCTGAAGATAATCAAATTGTCTTTGGGAATGAAAACTCCCATCGATAGTAATTTTGAGTGTGTGAAATATCACCTAAATTATTGCAGATTGGAGGTGATATTTTAGTCACTTCATTAGGGCAGAAAATTTGTGGCCTAAGGCCAATTTTGAAGACTAAAATTTTAGGAGTTGGCTACCATTAAAGAATAGTGTCTTGTGGCATCAAATCTTGAAAAGAAAAGTTAGATCTACATTGGGCAAAATTTGAAGCAAACAGGCACGCCTTTGGAGGAGCATTTTCATTCATCCCAGCTCATAACCAGGTCGATTCCTCTTGGAGATTGTTACACCTCATTTCTAGGGTTATGCTGATCATGTTAGAAGTTATTAGAGGCTTGGAGGGTTAGTAGATTATTTTATTTCACATTTCCAATCAAAACAAGGGTGACTTCTTCAAAAATTTGTATGGGCTACATATGATGATCATCTTCCAAAATTTTCATTTCTTCCTCATTGGGAATGCAAGGTGACTCCTAACCAAGTTCCATTGTTAAATTTCATGAATTTTTGATGTCATTTAGTTGCACAATAAATGGTACAACTGTAGGTGACTGATTTCAGATTTTGCATTAGTTCATATGTAATTTGCCAAGAGCCTTGGTTGAGTTGAAATTGTTATTGTATTGGAAAGATTATTACATTGAAGGAGTAATAAGTAATTCTTAGCTTCTTTTTGCAATCAAAGCTTGAAATCAGATTAGGGTTTGTAAGCCAATTGTTTGTAGAAATGTTTTTTTGTTGTAGCTAGTCTTTGCATACCTAGTTTCCCATATATTTGCATAAAATCCAAAAAGAATCACATTTTTGCATATAGATCAGATTTTAGGCATTAAAAGGGTATTTAAATCAACCTTAGCATCCATTTCTATCAATTTAATACAAACTTAAACACTACATCAGCAAGCTGCAAGGTTGCATTTAAACTGTTTGACGAAATTACAATCAGCCAACTAGGGCAAATTGTGGATAGTTTTGAATTAGGCTCATTATAGTGGTATCAGAGTGGTTTCCTACCATCCTTTGGGTTAGAAATCATCTTCATTTATGAAACAAAGTGAAAAGACCAAGAGATATACATCTAGAGAAGAAAGGAAGTAGACACAAGACACATTATCAACAACTGTAGCAACAAGGGATAAAGAGATTGGTGGCCCTATGGAGGAAAGAAAAGAAGGAAGCCCTTCTATAAACAAAAGAAGAGATGATGATAGAGAGGTACATGATAATATTAGGGGTTTGAGGGATGGTCAATAGCAAGTATCTTAGGTACTTGAGTGGCTTGAAAACACTCTACAATAGTTGGTCTTACCGAGAAGGCAGCCCTAAGATCATGATGATGATAGAAGCATAGCTAGTTCAAGGAGAATACTAAGAGGATCTTCTCACACTATAGATAGACCTACACAACCCACTCTTTTAAGGGAAGAATGTGTAGTAGAAGAGAATGTTGAAGATGTTGAGGAGCCTACCTTCGTTGATGCATATATGGCTACTCATGATGAATGGCAACTATTGACACTAGAAGCACGAGGGCTTATGCATTTTGTATAAACAAGGATGCACTACTATAGGTCTTGACAGGAGAGGAGGCCTTGGAATCAGAATAAGGACCTTAATCAAGCTACTAATAAGCTCACATTATCCATGTTTGATGGTAGTGGCAAGATTACTGCACAGTCATGGATTCATAAGTTGGATACCTTCTTGGCTCTTCGACCTATGACAAAAGAAGAAGCCATCAAATTTGCCACATTGCACTTGGAAGGAGTAGCACATGAATGGTGGTATCATGGATTGGTAACATTATAGCATAATCAGATTACATCCTATCAAGAGTTTGTGGATAGACTTGTGGAACATTTTGATAGGAAAGATCTAGAATCCTACTTCAGGGATTTGGCCCAACTCAAGCAAGTTGGAAGTTTGGAGAGTTACATTGGAGATTTTCAAAAATTATCAGTGATGGTTCCTAACATCTCAGAGAGATGGTTAGTGGTCCTATTTATTAAAGGATTAATGGAGCCTATGAGAGGATGGATAAAAGCCTTTGATACTCCTACTCTTCAGGAGGCTATGAAGAAGGCTAGGAGTATGGAACTGTCAACACCATAGAATAAGTTTGTATCAAAGGGATATTCTTCATATCAAGATAATAAATCTTTCTCTAAGAAGAAGAACAAACTAGATTTCAAAGACAAATCAGCAACACCTTTGGATCATGACACACTCAATGAATTAAGGAAGTAGAAGTTATGTTTCTATTGTAAGGGGCCTTATGATGCAAAGCATGATTGTCCCTTGATATCAAAGGGAAAGGCTAATAGAGTAATGTGGGCATATTATGAATGCTTTGAATCAGAAAAATTAGATCATCAAGACTCAAGAGCAGAGCAGGAGGAAGAAAAGCATGAAAGTGAAGAGGAACATGAAGGAGTAATGAGGCAACATGATGCACACATCACTAGCATCCAATAGCAGGGTTCATTTAGGATGTGTGGAGTCCTAGCGGGGCAAAATATAATCACTCTTCTTAATATAGGGGCAACTCACAACTTCATTGATGCTCATTTGGTTGATAGGAGAGGCATCAAGATAGAGGAATTTGAGGGGATAAGGGTTAAGGTTGTAGATGGCTATACCCTCAAATGTGAGAAGAGAATTTCAGACTTGCCCATACGATTGAACAACTATGAGTTCAAGATGGACTTCTATGTAGTGAACATGGGTAATACTGACATGGTGCTTGGCATGAGATGGTTACATGATATTGGGAAATTCACCTTGATCTTAGAGAGATTGAGATGTCTTTTTAGGTTGATGAAAAGACTCATGTTCTTAAAGCAATTCGAGACTCTAGTTTTAGGATGATCTCTTTCAAGAGAATGGCGAGGCTAGTAAGACATGATATGGTAGAGTGGGTAGTAGAATGCGTGTTGATGCCTACACAAGGGGAACAACAAAAACCAGAGTACCATCCTGATATCCAAGAGTTAAGGATTAAGCATATGAAGGTGTTTAGTGAGATTCCTCTAGGCAGACCTCCAGATTGAGGGATTGAGCATATCATTGAGTTGGATGAAGGTGCTAAGCCTATCATAGTCACTCCATACAGACATCCCAAGCGACTCAAGGATGAAATTAAAAATACAATTAATGAGTTACTAGCCATGGGACATATTAGACCAAGTAAGTCTCATTTTACTTCTTTAGTAGTGCTAGTTAAGAAAAAAGATGGTGCATTGCAGATGTGCATTGATTACAGACTCTTGAATAAGCAAACAATAAAGAACAGATATGCCATCCCTAGAATTGATGAGTTAATAGATGAGTTACATGGTGCACATTTCTTCTCCAAAATTGATCTAAGGTCTAGTTATCATCAAATTCAGGTTAGGGAATAGGACATTGAGAAGACTGCATTTAGGTGCCATTGTGGGCATTTTGAGTTCATGGTTATGCCATTTGGATTGACCAATGCTCTAGCAACATTTCAATCCACAATGAACCAGGTCTTCCCTTCATAGTTGAAGAGGTATGTACTGGTATTCTTTGATGATATTTTGGTGTACAGTAAAACATGGGATGATCATATAACACATCTTAACATAGTATTGGGCATTTTGGGGAAAGAGTCCTTGTATGCAAAGGAGTCTAAGTGTGACTTAGGGATGAAAGAGTTACTATATCTTTGTCACATCATCAATTTTGAGGGAGTACATATGGATCTTGAAAAGATTAGGGTGATTATTGAATGGCCTGCACCAGTGAATCTTACTCAGCTCAGATGATTTTTGGAGTTGTGTGGATTCTACCATAAATTTGTTATTGGATATTCATGCCATGTAGCACCACTCACAGACTTGACCAAGAAAGGGGCTTTCATTTGGACTCCATAGGTGTGGGATTGCTTTGAGATGTTCAAAGTAATCATGACTTCATGCTTGGTGCTTGCTTTGCCAGATTTTTCTAAACCCTTTGAACTGTAATGTGATGCTTCAAGAGAGGGAATTGGTGCAGTCCTTATGCAGGATAAACATCTGATTACTTTTGAGAGTTAGAAGCTTCATGGTCTAGAGAGGGGATATAGCATATATGATAAGGAGATGTTGGCCATTATGTATGCATTGGCCAAATTTAGATAGTATTTGGTGGGTAGCCAATCTATGGTTAAGACAGACCACAACTTGAGGCACTTCCTAAGGCAACGGGATCTTAATGATCGTCAGCAAAAATGGGTGAGTAAGCTAAAATCATATGACTTTGATATTTCCTTCATTAAAGGAACACATAATATTATGGCCGATGCTTTATCTTGACATCCCCACTTAAGCACTATGACTGGGATTACAGAAGATTGGAGGCACCTGATTATGGCAAAATATGTTAAGGATAGTTGGGCCACAGGGATTGTTGATGGATTAGTTTAGGATGATAGGTACACAGTTATAAATGATCTTCTCATTTACAAGGGGAGGATCTATTTGATTCTAGGATCAGAAATGAAAATCACCATTTTGAGGGCCTTCCACGATGCACGTATGGCAGGACATCCTAGTTTTTTCAAAAATTATAAATAGGTGCGAGAGAGGTTTACATGGAAAGGTCTTAAATCAGATGTATTATAGTATGTTAGAGAATGTCCTATTTATTAGAAAAATAAATAGGATCAAACACACCCCATCGGCTTACTTTAGCCACTTTTAATCCCTGACAGGAAGTGGGAGTGTTTGTCGATGGACTTCATCACTGGCTTATCGAAAGCCTAGGGGAGAGATTGTATCTATGTGGTTGTAAATCATTTGACTAAATTTGCTCACTTTTTTTCAATCACATCTACATATACAACTATTCAAGTAGTAGAATTATTCTTCCAAGAGATTTTTAGACTGCATGGGCTACCTCGAAACATTGTCAATGATAGAGATAGTCGATTCATGAGCCACTTTCGGCAGGAGCTATTTAGGCTATGTGGGATAGAACTCTTTCCAAGCACTAGTTACCACCCACAGACCGATGGATAGATAGAAATAGTAAATAAATGGGTGAAAGGGTATCTAAGGAACTACATCATAGGATAGCAAAAGGGGTGGGTCAAGTGGTTATATCTTTGTGAGTATTGTTACAATGCCACTTACCATCTCTTTATTTAGATGACCCCCTTCATGGCCTTGTATGGATATGATGCACCTAATTTCTTGGACCTCTTGTTGAGTGAAAATCATGTGCCTAGTGCTGGTGGTCTCTTACAAGATAATTAGGAAATTATTAGGGCTTTACGAGAAAATATTCAAAAGGCACAAAACCAACAAAAGCAGTTGTTAAGGTGTGGAGCCTAAAAGCTTCACAATGAGCGCATTCAATAGTTTTGGGTCTACACAGTCACCAGCATCGGTCAAGAGCGACCAACGTCAGTCAGGTGTAGTTGTAGAGATGCTAGCATTGGCAGTGGGTCGACTGACAGCAGTCACAGGCAAGCAGCAGGAACTGGCATCAGTTACCTGTGCATCCAAAATGCTATTTTTGAGGATAGAAGCGAGTGTTTGCATGATGAGTTTAAGTTGTAGTCTTAAGTTTGCATCTCTATTATTAGTAAGATTATTTTTAGAGCCCTTGTTCAAGTGGATTAACTATTTGTTGTAAGTGCATGCTCAAGTCTCCTAATTCTATATGTAGAATTAGATCTTCTTAGCTTATTGCTGTAGTAACATTGGTATGTTGAAGAACAGTACAGAATTGAATCAATCCAGGTTTGTTGGAGTTGATTGTTCTTGAGAGAGAGAGCTCTTAAGGGATAGAGATCTAGTGAGAGATCTTATACATCTAGGAGAGGTGTGGAAGAAAGAAGTTTCTTTAATTGTATTCCTTTTGTAAAGAGTTTGTTAATACAAGTTTTTAGGGTGGTTTCTTGTATCTCTTGTTCTTACCATTTATCATTCTAGTTACTTGTCTATTTGATTTAATTCCATGTTTATTGCTTTCATAAGTGTAATCTATTGTTGATTTATCCCCAACAAGTGGTATTAGAGCTTAGGTTCACTAACAGGTGGTTTAGATCTGTGTAGTGTGTATTGATTACAGGTTCTCATAGGGGTTTCTGCAGGGATTTCTATTTGAGTGGGAGAAGCAATGGCAGATGAAATTAAACTAAGAATGGAGAAGTTCAATGGCAAAAATTACCAACATTAGAGAATGCAAATAGAGGATTATTTGTATCAGAAAGATCTCTACTTACCATTATGTGGGGTTGCAAAGAAGCCCAAAGACATGGAGGATGAAGAATGGGAAGTTCTTGACAGAAAGGCTCTGGGGTCTATAAGACTGAGTCTAGCATCCACTGTGATATCTAATTTATCACAGGCAAAGTCTATGGTAGAGTTGATGACTACGTTAGCAAATTTTTATGAAAAACCCTCTGCTTCTAATAAGGTATATCTTATGAAGCAGTTATTTAATTTGCATATGAATGAAGGTGGATCTGTTTCTACTCATCTGAATGATTTCAATGGAATTGTGAATCAATTAAGTTCAGTCAATATAGTGTTTGATGATGAAATAAAAGCTCTTTTAATATTATGTTCTTTGCCTGAAAGCTGGCATGGCTTAGTAATGGCAGTAAGTAATACTACATCTGCATCAAATATTTTGAAAGTAGAGGATGTTGTTAGTGTTATCTTGAATGAGGAAATACGCAGGAAAAACACAGAAGAGACATCTGGGAACACTTTAAGTTTTGAAAGCAGGGGGAGGTAGAAAGATAAGAGCAAGAGGAGATCAAGATCTAAGTCTAAGGTGAGAGGAAGATCTAAATCCAGGAATGGTAGGAAGCCACAATGTTAGAATTGTGGAAAGATTGGGCACATAAGTAGAGATTGTTGGTCAAAGCCTAAGGAGGACAATCAACATGAAGGAAAGGAAGAAGCTAAGGTTGCAGGTATTGCATAAGATGCTTTGATATTCTCTCTGCATAATACTATAGAATCTTGGGTATTAGATTCTGGTGCATCTTTTCATGCTACCCCTAATAGGGAATATTTTTGTGACTATATCCATGGAGATTTTGGAATAGTATATCTAGGGGATGATGAGCCCTGTAAAATAATTGGCAAAGGTAAAGTGCAGCTAAAAATGCAAAATGGCAACACATGGGTGTTGAGAGAAGTTATGCATGTTCCTAGCTTGAAGAGAAATTTGATTTCTGCAGGAAAGTTAAGAGATGAGGGTTGTACAGTAACTCTCATAGCATAATCTTGGAAGGTGACCAAGGGTGCACTTGTTATGGCTAGAGGTAAGAGAGTAGGTACTCTCTATTTGTGTAATTGTATTACTAACAAATCTCCTTCTGTATTATCTACTTCAGATGTGGATGCTAAATTGTGGCACTCAAGGCTTGGCCACATGAGTGAGAAGGGGATGTCAATTCTTAAGTCCAAAGGTATGCTTTCAAATTTAAAAGGCATAGATCTAGAGTTTTGTGAGCACTGTGTATTTGGAAAATAGAAAAGGGTTAGTTTTCTCAAGACTGGGTCTACTAAGAAGAGGCATAAGTTGCAACTTGTTCACACAGACGTGTGGGGACCAGCTCAGGTTGCTTCCATTGGAGGATCACAGTACTATGTATCTTTCATAGATGATGCTACAAGGAAGGTATGGATCTATTGTATTAGGAGAAAATTTGATGTATTTGAGACTTTTAAGATTTGGAAAGCCATGGTTGAGAATGAAATAGGTAAAATATTGAAGTGCTTGAGATCTGACAATGGCGGTGAGTTCTGCAGTTATAAGTTTAGAGATTATTGTTATATGCATGGAATCCACAGGCAAAGGATGGTTCTAAAGGACACCTCAGTAGAATGGAATTGCTGAAAGGATGAACAGGACAATAATGGAGCATGCAAGATGTATAAGATTGCATGCCGGTTTGCCCTTATAGTTTTGGGCACAAGCTGTTGACACTATAGTATTCCTGATTAATAGAGGACCCTCTACAGCTCTGGATGGTGGTATTCCAGAAGAGGCATGGATAGGTAAAAAGGTAGATCTCTCATATCTCAAAGTTTTTGGTTGTGAAGCCTTTGTGCACATAGATAACGAAAATAGAAAGAAGCTTGATGATAAGTCTATGAGGTACACGTTTATTGGCTATGGCTCAGATGATTTTGGTTACAGATTGTGGAATCTAGAAATTAACAAGGTAATTAGGAGCCGTGATGTTGTTTTCAATGAAAGAGTGATGTATTTTGATCAGCTAAGGAAGCTAAATCAATCTGGGTAGAGCAATGGTGAATTAGATGAGGTGAAGGTCCAATATGAGCTCATGGGAAAAAGAAATAATCACTTGCAAGAAAACACAGAGACCGACGTCGACAGGGTAGGAACCAACATCGATAGGATAGAGACCAGCATCGACCATATAGAGACCAACATCGGCAAGACAGGCACCAATGTCTGTCAGGCAGAACTGACATTGACCAATAACAGGTCTAGATGTGACCGAGGTTAGTCACTATCAGAGATATTGGGTGGACAGCATGTTGTGAATGAGTCTCAAACACCCATCAGGAGGTTAGAAAGGGTGAGTAAGCCTCTAATTAGATATTCTCCTTCATTATTTTATTTATTGCTAACTGATGGTGGAGAACCAGAGAGTTTTGAAGAAGCAATATAGGTGGAGTCCAAGAGTCAGTGGTAGCGTGGCATGGTTGAGGAGATGGAGTCCTTAAGAGAGAACCAAACATGGGATTTGGTTGAGTTGCTAGCAGGTAAAAGGACACTAAAGAATAGATGGACCTATAGGTTGAAAGAAGGTGAGAATGGACAGATGAGATATAAGGCCAGATTGGTGGTAAAAGGATTTGCAAAAAAGCCAGGTATTGACTTTGGTGAGATTTTTTCTCCTGTTGTTAAAATGACTTCTATAAGGGTTGTATTGTCTTTGGTTGCTTTTGAGGATTTGCATCTTGAGCAGCTAGATGTTAAGACAATGTTTCTTCATGGAGATTTGGATGAGGAAATTTATATGGAACAACCGAAAGGATTTGAGGTCAAGGGTAAGGAGAAGTTTGTGTGCAGATCGAAGAAAAGCTTGTATGGACTCAAGCAAGCTCCTAGGCAATGGTACTTAAAATTTAACAGGTTTATGACTGAGCATGGCTACAGTAGGTGTCAATCTGACCATTGCATGTATTTCAAGAGATTTGATAATGGTAGATATATTATTCTATTGTTGTATGTAGATGATATGCTGGTTGTAGGATCACACATGTAGGATATCTTTGAGCTTAAGGTGAAATTAGCTCAAACGTTTGCTATGAAGGATTTGGGAGTAGCAAAGAAAATCCTTGGCATGAGCATTAAGAGAGACAGGAAAAATCACAGGTTGATATTGTCTCAAGAAGATTATGTGGACAAGGTGTTGAAACGGTTCAATATGCAGGATGCTAAACTGGTAGCACACCTTTGGCTAGACATTTTAAGTTGAGTAAAGAACAATGTCCTAATTCATATGATGAGGTAGAGTACATGAGTAAGGTTCCATATTATTTCGCAGTAGGGAGTTTGATGTATGCAATGGTGTGTACTAGACCGGATATTGCCCAAGTAGTGGGAGTGGTAAGTAAGTATATGGCCAATCTAGGTAAGGAACATTGGAGAGCAGTTCAGTGGATCCTTAGATATCTGAGAGGAACCAGTAGTAGGCACTTGTGCTATGGAGGTTTAGATACTTATCTACATGGTTATATAGATTCAGATATGGCAGATGATTTGGATGGCAGGAGGAGCACTACAGGTTATGTTTTCACTGTAGGTGGAACAACGGTTAGCTAGATATCTAAGTTGCAGAAGGTTGTTGCCTTGTCAACTACAGAAGCAGAGTATATTGCAGCCATAGAGGCTAGCAAAGAGATGATATGGATGACACAGTTCATGGATGAGCTCAGTAGGGAGCATGAGAGTTATAGATTGTATAGTGACAGTCAGAGTGCAATCCATTTGGCTAAGAATTTAGCCTTTCATTCAAGAACAAAGCACATACAGTGAAGGTACCATTTCATATGATAGGTATTTGAAGATGGTGAGTTGAAGCTGGAGAAGATCCATACAGATAGGAATCCTGTTGATATGTTAACCAAGCCGGTTAAAAAGGAGAAGTTGAATCTTCATTCAACTTCTGTTGGTCTTCATGATTGAGTTGAAGATGGAGGAGCTAAAAGATGTTGCTGTACAGGTACTGGTGCAGCTGTTTATCTTCAAGTGGGAGATTATTAAGGTGTGGAGCCTAAAAGCTTCACAATGAGTGCATTCAATAGTTTCGGGTCTACACAGTCACCAGCATCGGTCAGGAGCGACTGACGTCAGTCGGGTGTAGTTGCAGAGATGTCAGCATCGGCAGTGGGTCGGTCGACAGCAGTCATAGGCAAGCAGTAGGAATCGGCGTCGGTTACCTGTGCGTCTAGAATGCTATTTTTGAGGACAGAAGCGAGTGTTTGCATGATGAGTTTAAGTTGTAGTCTTAAATTCGCGTCTCTATTATTAGTAAGATTATTTTTAGAGCCCTTGTTCAAGTGGCTTAACTGTTTGTTGTAAGTGCATGCTCAAGTCTCCTAATTCTATATGTAGAATTAGATCTTCTTAGCTTATTGCTGTAGTAACATTGGTATGTTAAAGAATAGTATAGAATTGAATCAATCCAAGTTTGTTAGAGTTGATTGTTCTTGAGAGAGAGAGCTCTTGAGGGATAGAGATCTAGTGAGAGATCTTATACATCTAGGAGGGGTGTGGAAGAAAGAAGTTTCTTCAATTGCATTCCTTTTGTAAAGAGTTTGTTAATACAAGTTTTTAGGGTGGTTTCTTGTATCTCTTGTTCTTGCCATTTATCATTCTAGTTACTTGTCTATCTGATTTAATTCTGCGTTTATTGCTTTCATAAGTGTAATCTATTGTTGGTTGATCCCCAACAGCAGTATGCAGATTAGAAAAGGGTTGAGCGCTCCTTCAAGGTTGGTAATATGGTGTACTTAATGTTGTAGCCTTATAGGCAGTCCACTCTTACGAGGAGCAAAGCAGAAAAGCTTAAGCCATGTTACTATGGTCCTTTCAAGATTATCAAGAGGATAGAAGAAGTGGCTTATGAGTTGGAATTGCCTATTAACAGTAGCATGCATAACATATTCCATATGTCTCACCTCAAGAAGGCATTGGGACACTATGTAGTTCCCTCCATGACATTCCCACAATTAAATGATGAGGGAAAACTAATTTTGGTACTAGAGGCTATATTGGACATTCGTGAGAAGACTACGCGGAAATGAGTTATCAGTGAATACTTGATCAAGCGGAAGGACTTACTAGTTGAGGATGCAACATGGGAGAGTGAGGAGATCCTACAACATCCTAAATTTAGATTGCTTGGGGATAAGAAATTACAGGAGGGGCAGACTATCATGTCCCCTTCTAGTTGACATCGACATATTAGAAGGATTAGCCTATTAACGGCTCACATAGGCTAATGAGGCATGGTGAGAGAGTCATTTCACAATCACTTGGTGATTACTTGGCTCACTTTTTTTATTGGAGTAAGGTTTTACACTATATTTCATCATTATTTCTATTTATGGAAACCTTATTTTATAATTTGATGTTGAGATGCACTCTATTAATAATATAATATTTTAATATTTCATAAAGTACAAAAGGATTAAATAATTCTGGAATCTTCTAGAAGTCAAAGGATAATATTATTTTATTGAGATCGACCTCTAGAGGAAATGCATAAATAGACCTTGAGGTCTCATGATTTGGGCATCCAGATTTGATGAATTATTGATTGGTGAATTCTTCTTGAGTATTTGTGGAGCCAAGTGATCTACAGATTATCAGATTGTCTTTGGGAATGAAAACTCCCATTGATAGCAATTTTGAAGGTGTGAAATATCACCTAAATTATTGTATATTGGAGGTGATATTTTAGTCACTTCATTAGGGCAAAACATTTGTGGCCTAAGGCCAATTTTGAAGACTAAAATTTTAGGAGTTGGCTACCATTGAAGAATAGTGTCTTGTGGCATCGAATCTTGAAAATAAAACTCAGATCTACATTGGGCAAAATTTGAAGTAAACAGGGACGCCTTTGGAGGAGCATTTTCATTCATCCCAGCTCATAACTAGGTTGATTCTTCTTGGAGATTGGTGCACCTCATTTCCAGGGTTATGCTAATCATGTTAGAAGTTATTGGAGGCTTGGAGGGTTAGCAAATTATTTTATTTCACATTTCCAATCAAAATAGGGGTGACTTCTTCAAAAATTCATATGGGTTGCATATGATCATCATCTTCCAAAATTTTCATTGCTTCCTCATTGGGAATGCAAGGTGACTCCTAACCAAGTTCCATTATTAAATTCCATGAATTTTTGATGTCATTTAGTTGCACAATAAATGGTATGGCTGTAGGTGACTGATTTCAGATTTTGCATTAGTTCATATGTAATTTGCCAAGAGTCTTGGCTGAGTTGAAATTGTTATTGTATTGGAAAAATTATTACATTAAAGGAGTAATAAGTAATTCTCAACTTCTTTTTGCAATAAAAGCTTGAAATTAGATTAGGGTTTGTAAGCCAATTGTTTGTAAAAATAGCTATTTGTTGTAGCTAGTCTTTGCATACCTAGTTTCCCATATATTTGCATAAAATCCAAAAAGAATCACATTTTTGCATATAGATCAGATTGTAGGCATTAAAAGGGTATTTAAATCAGCCTTAGCATCCATTTCTATCAATTTACTACAAAATTAAACACTACATCAGTAAGCTACAAGGTTGCATTTAAACTGTTTGACGAAATTACAATCAGCCAACTAGGGCAAATTATGGACAGTTTTGAGTTAGGCTCATTACAATGGTCATCTCTCCTATCATTAGTGGGAAGGTGTTTATGGTTGGATACCATGGATAATGTAATCCATAATTTCCCATGGATCACCACATCTCATGGTAATCATTGATAATGTCCCATGGATCCAAGATCGACCTCCTCCATATGTGTCGAATCATCATGAGTCATCCCTCTATGAATCTCCACAAAGATCCTTGAAACCCAATCCCTCATTTGGATCTAGTCTCATGCCTAAAAATAAATCAAGTTAGTATGCACTCTTAGTTTTCCATTACCATTTCTCATTTTCATTCATTTTACCTACATAAACTTCTTTATTCACCTAAACCCACCTAATCAACCTATTCTAATGCTACCCTAACTCACAAACATTTCAAAACCTACCATAACCTATCAAACTACAATATAAATCTTTTATCAAACAACATTTTAAAACACATTCCCTCAACCTATCAAGCCAACACCTAACTCTACCTATCATTTTACACTACTTTGGGACCCTTGACCATCGGTGGTCAAGAGAAACCACATTTAAAATATATTTAGGTACCCAACCTAAGTGCCAAATTTTTTGAGATCACCTTTCTCCCACTTGAAATTTTATAGATTAAACTTCTCCAACCAACTATACAACCACATCAACCTCGATGTTGGTTGTTTTTTTACCAAAATAATCACATATTCTATGATGACCTTGCTTGGTATTTTTGACTACATTAACCACTCTTGCCATTTTAAACATTTAAATTTTTAACACCTAGTACACAACCAAACCATTTTTTTTTTTTAAGGGATTACTTCCTACCTTGAATACCCATGAAAACACCAACCTTGTCTAGGAGACTTATAGAGTAACCTGATCAACTATGAATAATGTTATGGACTCGTTACCCTATCACTTGTACTTCTAGAAACAACCTTATTTTTACCAACATTGGTAACCTTAGTCTTTATGTGATCCTGACTATCGCACTTAGTCATATTTTGTGTGAATGTTTGTGTCTCAAATTCCTAGCCCCCTTTTTTCACCAAACTCATGACTCACCATATACTGCTTATCAAACCCTAACTTAATTTTAGTTTCACCTCATCAACTCCCATTTTGAGGGGGAACACCTCCTCCCATACTCAAGAAAAATAGACCTTAAATCAAGCAATATATTTTTGTTTTGCATATTTTTAATTCAAAGTTGCATAATAAAAAAGGGCAAAATGTAGACACTAAAAAACTATACTATATGTCAAAATGCCTCAAGATACCTTAGGGACAACCTAACCCTTCTTAACCCATTGATTAACCTATTAGATCTTGGGTTTAGTTATCTAATTAGCTAACTAAACTAAAAAAATTAATAACAAACCTTAACCCACCCCTTTTAACTCACCTTGACCCTTTGCCTCTAATATACTCAATTTTCAATGGTCAGCTTAACCATCGATTGTTATCCTAACTGCTGATGGTCAAGTCCTCACCTTTATAACATATCACCATCTGTGTGCAATCTAATGAGTCATAATTAAATATTTTCACCTTATGTGGTGATAATGAACTCCTAAGCATTGAAATTATGAATCCAACCTCCTACGTAACCTTCTATCCTTCATTTCTCTTTGCCTATAAAAGAATGGGAGTAGGAGGTAAAAAGGACCCATCATCATCATAAGCATTGTTACACACAAGTATTCAAGATCTCCATCTACCTAGTCTTCTTCCAATGATTTATAGATAAAAAT
Source organism: Torreya grandis (assembly GCA_037957365.1). Lineage (NCBI taxonomy): Eukaryota > Viridiplantae > Streptophyta > Pinopsida > Cupressales > Taxaceae > Torreya > Torreya grandis. The sequence goes on from JARHVA010004709.1 coordinate 361,099, forward strand.
AGAGATTCTAAACTCTACCAAAATTTCTCTTAAGGAAAAATTATTGTTACTCTACCAAAATTACTCCAACCATCAACCATCAACCATTTAGCAAACAATAGGTATATTTGTATTTATGTTTTATTATTTTGGTTCTTAACCTTTTTTCCTCATCAGACCTTTTTTCACATATATTCCAACCTCCCATTTCTAACTATACTCTTGAACAAACACTTACCTAATTATAAAATCATTTTGTAACTCTTTTTTTATTATCTTCAAAAATCCACAGGCAACCATCGATGATTAGCACAACCATCGATGGTCACCCCCAACTATTTATGGTTACCCAATTATTAATAGTCATCTCAACCATTGATGGTTATCGCAATCATCAATGGTCATTATGGCATGAAATAATATCAAGTCATTTATAACCCCTTACCCATAACCAAATATAACTTTCTATGTCTGTACCTATTCATAGACCCCTACCTGATTTTTTGAACCTGATCTAATTTACTTTAGCACTAGTATTGACCCACTTTTCTATATTTAGTAATTTTATCTATAAATAATTAATATACTTCTTGTATTTAATTTTAGTTACTTTATGTTATTTAATTCAATTATCTTTCTTTTATCATTTCCAACTTAATTGTTATCAAAGATTGGATTGACAGCCTTCTAACAAGCTCACACTTCTTGGAACTAGCTCATGATAGGTAGTCCACCTAACTATATTTATAACAAACCTTTTTTAATTGCTTTCTTATCTTCATGTAATCCTTCCAAGTCAAAAATGATCTCTCTACATTCATCTAGATCATGCATGCATAAAAAACCAAGTATTTCTACCACACCCTTATTACTAGTTTCTTATCTTCTTCTAAAATTAAACAATGAGAAAAAATTAAGAGAAACACCCCCCTCTCAATAGTTTTTACCTCTAATAATTGGTATCAAAGTAGGTCCTATAGTAAAGGCTTGAAAACTTGAAATAGATCCAAGGTAAAATATGGGTAGACATCAAATTCAAGGAGGTTTTTCCACTAAGTAAGCACCAATGTTCAATGGATCCAATTATGCTTTTTAGAGTGTAAGGATGAGGACCTACATCATGTCCCTAATGTTTGAAACTTGGAAATATTTTATGGATGGTTATTCTATACCTAAGATTCTTCAACCTAGTGTTGGAGATAAGAAGTTGTTTGAAAATAATTCTAAGGCAATGAATGTTATCACTTATTTTAGAGACTAAATACACCAAGTTAATCTATTGCATATCTTTTAAGGAAATGTGGGATAAATTGGAAGACTATTTATGAAGGAGATTCAAAGGTTAAGTTTTCAAATTTTTAGACTTTTTGAAGACAATTTGAGAGTCTTAAGATGAAGGAAGAATATTATGTGGCATCTTTTCTGTAGAAAGTTGATGAGATTGTCAACATCATCAGAGGTCTTAGAGAGAATATTGAAGAAGATACTATAGTTTAAAAGGTATTAAGGTATCTCTCTTTCAAGTTTTATTCTAAAGTATTTGATATATAAGAAAGTCATGATCTCACTTAGTTTAATATGGATGAAATACATGACATCCTTATTGCCTATGAGATGAGAGTAAATGATGATATACCACCAAATAAGGAAGCAACATTCAAGATAAAAATGAAGCCAAATAATATGTTCCAAGGTAAGAAACTCAAGGAGGATGGCATATCAAATATTGATGAAGATGGAACTAATTGCTTTGTTTACAAGGAAATTAAAAATAGGTCCAAGAAAATATAAGGGTAAACTACCCTTCAAATATTTTAATTGTGGAGAAGTAGGACACTTTGTTAACAAGTGCCATCATAAGAATAATAAGAATGATAATGAAGAGTATGGTGAAGACCAAGATGAAGACAAGAAAACATATAAGTCTAATAAAAGGAAGAAAGGATTCATAAAGTATGGCAATAAGAAGTACTTTAAGAATAAGAAGAATTTCTAAACCAATAAAGATTGTAGCTCATCAAATGAGAGTGAAGATAGTGACTCAAAGTATGATCATGAAGATGATGGTCATGTTGAAGATAAACACCTTTTCATGGCTAAGTAAGGAAGTTTCTCACATCAAAAATGAGTCTACTTGGAGTGATGTAGATGAAGATAAAGATGAGGTGGACTGTGAGACTAAATTGATGAATGCTCTTGAAGAACTAAAGATTGAGAACAAGATTAACAAGAAGATGAAGTCTCAAATCAATAAATATGAAGAAAAATTCAATGTGTTTGAGGCGATAATGAGTGAGGACATCAAGGTGAATGAAGATATATTCAAGCATCGTAGTTGTCAATTGAAAATCTTGTTTACAAGCTTGAAAGCTAAATAAGATGAATGTTCAAGTTATGTAATTAAAAATGAGTAATTAGAATCTAAGTTAAAGAAGACATCTAGTAAGATGAATAAATTTTTGAGATTTGAAAAGTGCTCAAGACAATATTCTGAGTGGTTAAAAGCATGCAAGTGATAGAACTGGTCTTGGATATAAAGAACCATAAAATGCAACTCAAGACAAAATGAAGACTAATGTAAATCAGACTTGAAGGTCAAAAATTAGTCAAGGAATGAAGATGCTGGTAGAATGAATAAAAATCAAATCAAACAACCAACTTCCATGAGGTAGGCAAGTTTCAATGGTTATTGTTACACATATAATCAGTTTAGACATAGATCTAGAGGTTAGAAATGAGTTTGCATGGGACTATGATGGGGGTCATCAGTTTAAATGTGAGTCCTCTTCAAAAGGAGTAGTTTGTTTTAATTTTAAAAATAATGGACATATTACAAGATTTTTTTCTAATCAGGAAAGGTAGGATAAGCTTGTCAAAAAAGGTATAGTGTGCTTCAATTATCAATAATGAGGTCACATTACTAGATTATATTAGCAAAGACTTATAAGATAGAATAGGTTTAATCAGGCTCCTAGAGTGAAAGAAAGAAGGAAAGTTAACTCATGGAAACCAAAGGTGGTAATTATGAGTCATGTTGAGTTTTTAGGTCCAAGTACTTTATTTTATATGGTGGAGAATGCTATAGAAGTTGGAGAGTGCCAAGAGCTCTCATTGTCTACTCATGTTGTGAATGAAGAGACCAAGCTCAAGGAGAAGACTAAGGTTCTAGTTGAGGCTAGTTCTAAGGTTTGTTTGGATGATAATGATCAACCTGATATATGTGAGCAAGTTTTATGCAAAAAACATCAGTTTTTAGTACCTAGTGATGAGGTTTCAAACTGCAAGGAAGATTCTTTAACTAAAAAGGTATATCATGAATTTATGTTATCCCCATGTGTTTTTAATATAGTTTTAGAAGAGAAGGAGAATGTTGTAGTGGATGAGCAAGTTTTTTTATTAATCCTAAGAAGAATAATAATAACTATCAGTATCAAACGACCAAGGAGGAGAAGGAATATGAGGAGTTGTGGGCAATTTTTGGTTTCACATTATTCTAAGGAACCATGTGAAGTAAGAGCTATCTATATATGCTTCTTAAGAGACTCATTTTATTGAAGAATCAAGTGTTGTTGTGGTGTTCTTCAGAAGGTCCTAGAAGGTAAGAGATGAATGTTTTCAGTTGGATTTGGTGTGTTAAGATGGGAGAAGTGCTTTGATGAGCTCAGAGTGATGTCATAAGGTGTTTTTGTTATGTATGTAGTGTTTGTAAGATCAAAATGGATGTTTTTAGGTGTCATAATGAGATGGATGGAATTTAAAGAATATTTTGGTGCTTAGAAAGGTATATGCACTTGTTTGGATGTGTTCCAAGTGGTTTTATGTCTTGGTGATCCTGTTTGTGCCTTTTAGAGTTTTTTATGTGCTCTCAAGTTTATCTTTCTTATTGCAGATCAAAGCCATGGTAGAGGAATTAAAGGTTCCCAAAGTTTTTAAGGCTCAAATATTTGTTTAGAAGTGTGTTATGGTTATCTCCAATTGTGTAAGAAGTTTTAGAGGCAGACATTGACCAGAAGGAGGTTGATTATTGACCTTGTTTGTTTTGAGATTCTAAAGTTTTGGGATATGATACAAAATTAATTTTCCTTATTTTTTTAAGGTATAAGGATAAATAATATGTTTAATGGGCCAAATGGGTTTTCAAATAAATATTTATAGAGATCTGAAGGTTTGTGTTTTTCAAATTATTTATGATTTTATGAAGATGGAGGCCTAATTGACTAGTAGGTTTGTGAAGGAAATATGTTTTAGAAGATGAGATAGGTGATAAAAATTGGTGTGCATATGGGGGAATATTATAGTGCTCTATATATGAAGTTTTAGGTCTTGAAAGTATGTCTATTTAAATTTTTAGGCTATGCAAGTTCCAAGTAGTGGTACAAGGAATCTGGACATGCCTAGTGTGAAGATTTGACATTTTCTCTTAGTTTATACAAAACATCAAGGCATGAGTGTTTAAATTTAGTTTATATTATTTGTTTTGATCATGTTTCATATTTTTTTAGTGGCATGAAGTTTTTTTGGTGGTCTTTGAGGTGGCTTGAGGGAAGGCTAGTAAGACTGTGTGGTGGTTCTTCATGATGTCTGGATGTATAAAGATGATCAAGAGGTGAAATGGCTCAGATATATTAGGGGGAGTCCTTATCAGATGTTTATTTTTGAGTTTCATCAGATTTTAGAGATTTTGTGTGTTCTTTATTCATTGTTTGCAATGCTTGGTTGAAGAGAGTGTTGGCATGTAGCAAGAGGAAGTTGTCAAGGCAAAGAAGAGATAGGATCAAAGTAAGGGGGAGTTTTATATCATATTTATAAGGTGGCCCCATATATTTGGTGGTATTTTTAGGTTCTCAATAATATTTTTTTCCCACTTTATCATTATGCCAAAGGGGAAGAAGGTTCCTATTGTGAGAGTAATTGAGTAGAGATAAGTAAGGTGAGTTGTATAATGGGTGTTAACATCAACGAAAAAGGCGGAGATTGATGGAGAGTTGTAATTTATGTCATGAAGGTGTCCAAGTCAGTGGATGAATTTTCTTGATAGTCTAACTATTAATGACAAAGTGTGCAGTGTGTTTGTCCTAGTATGCTTGAAGTAGGCTTGGTTGATCTTCAGTTTTGGCAATATTAGGAATGGGTATGAAATATTGAGTATGTGTGAGGGGTATTATAAGAGGTAAAGGATGATTTTATATCTTTTGAAATTTCATAGTATTCATCTAGTTATTCATTATGTTCATCTTGGCATAGTTAGTTTCGTGACATAAAAATATAAGTAGGTAATCTGCTGATATTACCATTGCCATGTATGGATGAGTCTAGGGGAGTTGGTTATATGGATGTGATAACATTAGTCCCAAGTTTATATGGATTAAATTTTAGGTCATGAGATTGAGATAAAAAAAATTATTAAGGTTAAAATTTGGCCTTTTAGGTAGATTGTAAAGGTTCATATACTTAGCTAGACCATAATTGCACATCATGTAGATATATATGAACCAAAAAATTTATGAATTTATTTTAGGAATCTATAAAGTAATTTTTGATAAAAATTTTACATGGAAATGTTTTTTATAGTTCCAAGAATCTACATAAAATTTTTGAGTCTTGAAGTCATTTATAGCTTAAGTTATTAAGCTTCAAAGTTACTCTAATAGACTGTGATGGGCCAAAGACCATCAATTTTAATCCCATTGAAGTCTGAGATCATTGGTCTAAAATATCCAATGGTGAACACTTAATCATACATACTACAATCAATGGTGCATATGAATTTAACATGTCAAAGGTTATATGCATTGGTGATAAGTGTCATAAGCTTGTTAATCTGATAGAAGATCAATAATGAGCAGTGGTTCATACTTATGAAGATCAATGGTGTGGGTTAAGTCAAAGAGTCAACAAAGAATGCATCATTACCAAGTGGAAAAAGTGCATGGACTAATAGTAAAGTGATCAAAAGGCATGAAAAGGTGCCAAGTGTTATAATCTCAAGAGTTCTAAGCAATAATTAATGGTGAGTGTTGTAAGATAAAGACTAGGCTACTCAGTAGACATTGATAGTGTGTATATGGTCAAGATTTCTAGAAAGCATGAGATGAGGTCAACATGTTTGAGGTTTAACATTTGGATAATGGAGCACTATGAGTTAAAGTTTTATCTACTTTAAAAGAATATTGACAGTGTGATTTGAGCAATTTGAGTGAAGATCATGAGATGTGCTCTAAGTGATCGAGGTTTAACTATGACTGCTTGGATTTGAATTTTTGAATTTACTAAAAGAAAGATGAGTGCTTGGTTTTTGAGCCATAACTTTTTATTTGTGAAAAATTTGATGTTGTATTAAAAATAAAAGTTGTAGAGGACTTCAAGACACATCTATAAATATTTGTTTGAAGGTATAAATGTTTGTACAATCAAATTTACTAATCTCTAAATTTTATTGTGTTCATTCATGCTCTGCAAGTAACACAAGAAGGGTAATAGAGTTGTTATTGATGGTATTTCAATGTTTCAAGATGAGATAACTATTAAAGAGTGTTTTAAACTTTATGAGGACCATTTATGTGTATTATGAATTTTTGATTAATAATACTCAATATGATCAAAGGCTTAGAAGGTGACTATGTGCTTGTTCATGGTGGTCGTGTGTACATAATGTTGTTTGAGTGAATTAAGTTATAGCAGAAGGGTTTTGTGATGGTTATTATCACTTAAGGTAGACCTATAGATCATGTGTAATGGGTATAAGTATTTTAAAAGTGTTCTTGTGTTCTAAGTTTTCTTGGATAAGTGTCAAAGAGGTGAATGGGTCTCCATAGGACCTAAAAGGACACTTAGGCCTATTTAAAAGAGGGTATTGCTTAAAAGTGACCCATGTATATGCCTTAAGTGAGAAGACATGTATTGTGGCTAATAATTTTTTGAACATAATAATCATGATGTATATATAAAAATTGAAATCAAAGGTGGTGATTTATAGACTTGAGATAAGAGTTGTGTGTAAGTGTTGAAGAGTGAAGGAAATAAGAAAGGGTGGGTGCCTAGTGGATAGATTGAAGAATAGAGAGGTTGACGACTATGTGTATGACCTATAGGTCATTTTTTTGATGTATAATAGTGATCTTGTAGGTTTTAATATTAAGGGTGAGTGAAGAGGTCTAGAGTGATCCAAAATGATGTTTTGGATGCCTTAAGTATGAGAGAAGGATAGATGATGTCTATGTGAGCTTGGTGGTTGATTTGAGAGGTATATTAGAGTGTGGTCTATGTATATGACCATTTGGTCATTTTGTTGAGGATGTGATAGAGTTGTTGATAATAAGTTTAGAGTGATCCAAAAGGTGGTTTTGGATGTTTTATGGTTGTGTGAAAAAGTGAAGGGGGATCATATACATTATTTATCCATCAAATTGGTAGGCAATCAATGTTTAGGAGATGTTCATTTCTTAGGTGTTGAGAGGGTGATAAACATATATGTTAGAAGGACTTGACTAATAGGTATTTATAAGGTATTGATCATCTTAGGGGTAGGTGCTCCTTGTGAAATAGTTGTTTCACTAAAGCCAGTCATAAGGACTTGACCAACAAGTGGTTAGAAGGACTTGATCATCCTAGGGGTAGGTGTTCCTTATGAAATAGGTGTTTCACTAAAATTTAGTCAAAAGGACTTGAATAGTCTCATGTTTGTGATATTCTTATATAACAAGTAGTCCATGTGTTTGTAAGCTTGAAAGTGGTTTTTATTCCCTAAGAGGATTTCTCACATAGATCTTGTGTTGTGTGTGTAATCTTATACTATCTATTTTTTCAATGCTATAAACATCTTGAATGCTTCATAATTGTTGTATTGAATGCTTAAGTATTTTAAGGGTTTAGAAATTAAATTGTATTCTTTACCACCATTGACTCACCCCCCCAGTGGTTTTTACCTATAACAATAATTACTTGCCAACTAGTGTTAAGTTGTTGATGATTCCTCTAGTTGGTGAAAAAGATGCCAAAATAGCAATCATGACAAGTTATTGCCTAATACCAAGGTGTCTACTAAGTTGGAATCAATTCATCCTAATATAGTAACCTTATGGAATAGAACTTGTGAGGAAATCAAAGGTTTTAAAAGATAAAATAGGAAACTAAGAGAAGAAAACAAGAATATAAAAGAAAATTTTAAAGAATAATAACAACATACTTGGAAGGTTAAAACCACACTCCAAGTTTCCTGACATTTTTAAGAAAAAGCTTTTAGTTTGTAGGAGACCTTGTTCTATCTATATCCTTTTTTTACATGAACAATTTTATACATGGTAGTTATTAAGCATTTCCTATGATCTTTCTTATGATATCAATGATCATATAGAGTTTATGGAAATATTTTTAAAAATTACCCCTAACCACCAAGACTTGCTATGTGAATGTTATCCTTGTGACATGATATTAAGCAATGAACTTGGATTCATCATCAACTTGTTTGTAGGAGAATTACAACTCAGATCTCTCTTATCTACTTTTAAGAACTAAATTGCTTAGGAATAAATAAATGAGGAATATTTTGATAGAGAAAGAAAATTAGGATTGTGTATCAAGATTCCCTTCACCATTACTAAAAAACCTCTCAATAAATTCAAAGCTAACTATTTTTATCACTAGCATGTTCAAGATCATTACTTGTAGGCTCTTTATGACAACACCACCAATCTTGACATGTTTCCCAATATCATTTTGAAGAGATACTATCAGAAAGTGAAAAAATATGGGACACATTGAGTGTCCCCTTGAAGAGAAGAAAATTCATCTCCCCCACCAATTTAAGTTAGATTTTACTAAGGGCTTAGGTGGTGATACAAATAATTACAAAATATATGATAGATGGGGGAATAAACCCATGGATTGGAATGTGGTATAGACCACCACTTCCTCGTCCCCATGCCACCATGGAAGAATACATCAGCTCAGTCATATGATTAGTTTGAAATATGGCTCTAAATTTTTATTTGAGATATGGGATTTATAGTTAAAAATGAAGATAACAGGTCTAACCCATATTCTATATATGATCTCAACTCATACCTACAATAAATGGTGCATAATTATGAAGAAAGATAGAGATCATTTACAAGGGGACTTGTAAAAGGTAAAGTGTTTGGAAATTATTAGTCTAATTGATGACTCATTATATCCGTAATCACCTCTATTACACATATCAACCTATTGTCTTAGATTGAGTATTTCATACATCTTAAGACTTAGGGTCAATCTAAAGTAGAAAATAGATACTTATATCTTATTGGTTTGTGTGAGTCTATGTTTACCATTATTGTCACTATGTTCTAACATTTAGCATGGTTAGTTATCTAGTTTTGCATATGTAGGAAGTATAATCAACTATAACTAAATACTAAGAGTTTTGGTGTAGTAAGTCAACCCTTGAAGTGAGCCTAGACTAAGATGGTAACCTAAAATGAAGCTATGGAGTTTATTAGTAGAGATCTAGATTTTATTACTAAATTTGTGGAGTTTATTAGTAAAGATTTAGATTTTGATATTCAAGCTCCAGGGTACTAAAGTAATTCTACGGGTGAACCATAAAGCTCCTAAACTTGTAAGTAGAACTTCATCATTGCTACATCATGTGCCTAAGATATTTTTGATGAAACTTCAAATATGCCACAAATATTGATAAGGCTATATTCATATTATGTCTACATCCACTTTTAGGCTTTCTACTTATAGTACTTCTAGTTTTAGAATATCTAAAATAACACCATTATATCTGCAAGAGATTTTGGGTTACTTGATCTAATACTGTAAAGACAAAATGATGTAACCAATTATACAAACTTAGTATGTGTTTCAAATAAAATATAAAACTCCTCAATGGAGTGTGAGTAGTTGTAATGAATATTTATATTTTGATCACTATTGTGATCTTGTTATATTATTAGTTTGTTAAATATAATCTAGGCTCCCAAACAAATAGTGTAAAAGAATAAAGTAACATTTCCTTCTACTTCCTAGGGAGGAACATGTAAGGAATTATTAGTAGATGATATATTTTTATAGTTTTAAACTCTTTTTATCAATCAAATAAGTTTTTTCTAGTTCCATAAATATTGAGTTAATTTCATCTTGATTCGAGGGAGAGCAAGGTCTCACTCACCCAAGTAAATTAGGAATTGCATGGTAGTTATGTTTATCATTTCATTATTGATTTAAGTTTTAATAAGATTTTTTATGTGTAAGTGTGGATTGTTAACCTATAAGATCATATTTATTTATGTGTGTAAATTTTTTTCCCAATTATTTTCCATTAATATCGATTTCATTAAATTAAACATTTTGTTAATAAGTAAATTCAATTTTGTAATCCTTAATAACAAGTGTGTTTCTATTTCTAGAAAGTGTGTTTATAATTATAGCAAGTGTTTTAACCATTCCAAGAACTATTTTTCTCATTCCAACAAGTGTGATTTTGATTCAAAAATAGAGTGTCTTTGTTTACAAGTAAATATCTAGTTTTGACTTTCAACAAGTTATAGTAGAATTTAGGATTAATTGTTCCAACAAAACTCCCCAAAACACCACTATTAGCCAAATCACCAAAATATCTTATTTCATATATCCATTAGAAACTAACCTTGGTATGAATGACATAAACATTAGATTGATCAAATGAAGGGGTAAATGACATCCATCACCTACATGACCCAAAAGTCCCTCAGGTTGATGTAGTTTTCCCTCTAGAGTGAGTATATGAATCTTGATATTTTTTATATAAATACAAAAAGTTTATTGAATTGAATTATTGATAATTAATTACATTAAATTTTAATAAAATATATTTATACTTGACTTATTATTATTAGAATAAATCAAAATTGGAATGGGAAATATTAGTGCCCTTTTACTCAATGTGTTATAGAATTTCCAAGTGATTTCTACGTGTGCTTATATAGAGGAATATTTCAAATATTTTGATTAAATGACATTATTAAAAGCAAAGGTGGACAAGGTCATACTAGTGGAAAAGGTTGGGGTATGACCCTGTTTGACCTAGTATGATCTTATCCTAAAAGGGCATAGACTATTCAAATTTGACTACCAGGAACTTGTTAAGTAAAACAGGGATTCTTGAATGATGTTTCTAGTAATTTAAAGATATTAGTTATAATATTGAAGGCTCTCATAGAGATTTAAAGCTGATTAAATTATTAATATTATAATTAAGGTAAGTATATCAAGATGAAACTTTATCAAGCACTTAATTATTAAATTTGAGTCTCTATATATACATGGGAAATAATTAATTTTCATCTATAAAAAACCACATTTTGATGCATGGTATCTATAGCCTCTTTCATACTAAATAAATCCAATGTCTAGTGGTTCCATTAGTATGAAAAATATCATGGTATGCTAACATGGAAAATATTTTGTGAAGTACTATTGGTTTGATTTGGATGAAGTACATAAATGGATTTCATAGGATTATTAAAGAAGTTATGGTAGATGTGTTATATTCACGAATATCAAACACAATTTTAAAAAATTAGACAATATTAAAAAAGGATTATATATAAATTCAAAACTTATTTCACTAGTGACCTAAAATAGGATATTAGATTCAAGTTAAAAATATTCAAACCTGAGGATATGATGACATATATTGGGTTAGCCAATTTATCAAATATAAGTTCAAAACTCAACATAAGTAATACAAATCAAAGTTCACACCCATTAAGTGTTGGAGAGTTGTCAATAATGTCTCCAAGCTGTCCAAGTATGTTTATGAGGTGTCATGTGTGTTAGAATGACAATAACAAAGTGTGATTCAATGTTCTTCAATATTCTTGCATGGTTCTTCAATGTTTAAGTTAGTGAGGTAGTTGATGGGTGTTATTGATGGAATGGTCATGTTACAGAGACATTATGGGGTGTTATGAGTGCTTGGATTGTTTTTGGAAGTGAAAATATTTTATTAGAGTAGTTGTATGAATGTCTAGGTTCTCCTAGTCATCTTGGCAAATTAGGCTAAGTGATAATATTGATGACATCATCATTCACACATGTGAAGGTGTCAAAAAATAGAGGTCATATGGGTTTGTTGATATTTGTGCCTGGATCATGTGGTTAAAATTTTATGTCTTGATATGGTGTCTAATAAACGATATCAAGGTGCAAAGTTAGCCTTATAGGCAGATTGCAATGTTTCCCATGCCTAGCCAAAGTTGCTCTAGTAGACTATGACATGCCAAAGACCATTAATTTTAATCCTTAAAAAAAGGTTATTTAGGGTAAATTAAAGTCTTAAAAGTGTCTAAATATAAATTTATTGGATCAAGGATCAATGGCATACAGGTGATAGTACAGATGAAGATCTAATGGTGCATATTTAATTACAAATAGATATATATCGATGAGCACAAGGTCGATAAGTCAAAATATCCTAAGATTATACATAGGAATTCCAAGTGTCATAAATGATTTTGAAGAATAATATTTATTTAATTATAAATCATGTGTAACTACCAAGTGGTGTAAGCATATAGAGACTGATAGCATGGTCCATAGAAGGCACGTGGGGCTGCCAAGTGTCACAATCTCAAATGCATAGATCAAGATCAATGGATAGTAATTAAATGTAAGGACCAGGTGAATAATAATGATATTAATGGAGAATATTTCATAAAATTTATATAGGTAATTTTATTAATACATGTTTATGAATATTTTGCATTCCATAGAAATCGTTGGAATTTAAATTAATAAAGGAAAACTAGTCTATATTATTTGAGCTATAACTTTTGTTGTATGATGAACTTATTGATGATATAAAAACAAAAGTTGTAAAGGAATCCAATATGAATCTTAAAAATTTAGTTATAATTTTTTAATGTAATGTATATAAAATTATTCTTATTGAGCTCAAAAGTTGACTATGTGTTTGACCATCTTCAACAAGTGATCCAAAAAAGATGTTTGAGTTTGAATTGATGATTTTTGGATGTTTCATGATGATTTATCAAATGGAAAATTTTTTATAATAAATTATGAACATTTTAAAAAAAAAATTAAGGTTTTAAAAATCCATCTTTAGATGAACAAATGCCTAAAAGTTGACTATTTATTTGTTCATGGTTTTCTTGTGTACAAGATTAATGTTCAAGTAGATTGTACATATGCAAATGAGTGAAATGATGAATGTAATAAATTAAAGGTGTCTCAAGGGTCATGAGGAGTGTGCATATGGATTTTTAATTGGTATTATGTTTTTAATTTTCTTGATGAAGTGCTAAATGGGTGAATAGGTCTCCATGAGACCTATAAGGCTACTACAGCCTGATTGAAAGGTATAGCTTCTTAAGGGCGACACATAGATGCTATGGAAAACCTATGAGGGTGGTATTTAGTTGTCTTAGTATGATATAATCCTTAAGGGTTAACTCAATTCTTATGTCCAACCAAGAAGATAATATTCATGAAGGCTCTATAAAGAGTGAAATCAAAGGTGGTGGTTTCTAGGGGAGAGAGTTTAGAGTTAGAAGGAAATGGATAGAGAAGTGTGAGTGTGCCTATTGGATGGATTAAATATTAGAGTAGGTTTAGGATAGTGATTATGACCCATAAGTCATAATTTTTATGTCATAACAATGATCATTCAGGTTTACATTTTGAGGATGAGTGAAGTATAGAGAGTGTATAGTGTGAGTAGAGTAAAGGTGAAGATTTTGAGATCTTGGTGAATGAACTAAGGATTAAGAGTGTGAGGTATACATGTATTACCATTTGGTCATGTTTCTAATGTTTTAATAGAGTTGTTTTAGGTTTTCTATTTAAGTATGTATAGATAAGTGTAGAGTGATCCAAAAGGTGGTTTAGATGCATTGAGAGGGTGTGAAGGTTAGAGTGAGTGTAAATGGGAAAAATTGAAAATAAAGGATTTCATCACCAGTTGAAGATTAGAAACTAGTTTTCAAGGTGATCTAATTGTTAAGGTAGCTAAGTGTGTGCATGGTTTCTTAGGGGGTTATAGCCTCCTTACTAGTTGGAGCTAGTTAAAGGTCAAGTGGGTGCTTGACTAAATTAAGGGTTGGGTGTTCCTTGATCAGTTAGTGTTGGTCTAAATGTTGGATCTTATCATTTTAGGATTGTAGTCCATCTTTTAGGGTTTAGTGAGTTTTATTCCCCAAGAGGGTTTCCCACATATGTCATGTGTTATGTGATTGATCTTACTTTATCTTTTATGTTCATTGTTATGAATGATGTGTATGCTTTATGATTGTATATGTTGAATGATTGAGGGTTTTGAAGAGTTTGCAAATGGATTAAATATCTTGCCTCACTAATTCACCCCTCCCCCTCTTAGTTATTTTCCCTCTAATAATTTGTATCATAGCAAGACCTTATTTGCAAGTTTAACAACTTGAAGGTGATCCAAGGTAAAATATGGGTAGTCATCAAACACAAGGAGGCTTTTCCACTAAGCACCAATTTTCAATGTGTCCAATTATTTTTTTGGAGTGTGAGGATGAATACCTACATCATGTCACTAATGTTTGACATTTGGTAATCTATTATAAATGGATATTCAGCCCCCCTACTCCTCCAATTAATATAATTGATAAGAACATGTGTGAGGGAAATTATAAGGTATTGAATGCCATCACTTGTGGTATTTCAAAAACTAGGAACACCGAGGTAATCCATTGTAAATTTTCCAAAGAGATATGGAAAAAATTATAGATCATCTATGAAGGGGATTAAAAGCTCAATTTGGAAATTTTTTAGACTCACTAAAGATAATTTAAGAGTCTCAATATGAAGAAAAACGATTTTGTGGCATCCTTTCTACATAGAGTTGATGATATTGTGAAAATTATTAGAGGTCTTGGAGAGAATCTTGAAGAAGATACTATAGTATAAAAGGTATTAAGGTCTCTCTCCCTCAATTTTGATTCAAAAGTATATGTTGAAGAATAAATTCATGATCTTACTCAAATGAAGATGGATGAATTGTATGGCATTCTTACTACCTATGAGATGAGAGTCAATGAGGACAAACTACCAAATAAAGAAACAACATTTATTATAGAAATGAAGCCAAAAAATAAGAGAAATTAAATTAAGGAACTCAAGGAGGATGGCATATCTGATATTGATGATGACAAACTAATTAATTTATTTAAAAGGAAATTGAAAACAAATTCAGAAAAGTATAAGGGTAAACTACCCTTCAAATTCTTTAATTTTGGAGAGGTAGGAAACTTTTCCAATAAGTGCCCTCATAGGCATAAGAATAATGATGATGAAGAGCATGGTGAAAGCTAAGATGAAGGTAATAAGATATTCAGGTCTAATAAAAGGAAGAAAAGATTCAAAAAGTATGACAACAAGAAGAAGTCTTCTAAGGACAAGAACAGTCTCTACAACAATGAAGATTTCAGCTCATCAAATGAGAGTGAAGATATTGATTCTAAGTTTGAAATCTTCACTTTGACAAGCTAGTCTCTATGTAATTGTCTACTGACCCTTTCCCTTTGGATAAGGAGTCTCACTTTTAAAAACCAATATTTGTTGAGTTACCCCCTAATGATTATAACCATCTTTGGAAAAATCATTATTTTAACCATTGCTCTATTTTTAAGGACCCTCACTTTGACAAGCTAGTCTCTATGGTGTTGTCTGTTGAACATTTCCCTTTTGTTGAGAAACCTCAATTTGACAAGCCAATCTTTATGGAGTCCTTCTTAGTTGAGCCTATTTTTGAAGAACCCATTGTTCAACCATAGGCCATTACTCATCCAATACCAAAAATTCAACATAGTATCTTTGATTCCACACCAGATGAAGAATCAACATCAAAGTTAGGTTTTATTTTTGAACTGATATCAAATTTAACATCAGAAGTAGGATCAACATCAATCTCAACATTGGATTTAGATTCCCTTAAATCACACCCAACTTTAGAATTATATTACATTTATGGATATTATAGCATTAGTTACACATGACTTGTATATCAATTTGAATATATTTGTGATCTTTCCAAAAAAATTTAGGATGATCACTTAAGCATAGACACAAGTTTTCTTAGTATCTTCTACAAGAATTATTTTACCTCTTACAATTCCATTACCATTAAACATGCCATAAACACTAACCAA
This sequence comes from Torreya grandis, assembly GCA_037957365.1. Lineage (NCBI taxonomy): Eukaryota > Viridiplantae > Streptophyta > Pinopsida > Cupressales > Taxaceae > Torreya > Torreya grandis. The sequence continues at coordinate 377,235 of JARHVA010004709.1, forward strand.
CCTATCCATTATATTGACATTCCACCTCCCATAAGTGCTAATTAGGACCAACAAAATCACACATTATTTAATTGCATCCATGGTGACATGTGAGTTATAGAATATCAATGGGACTAACACCACATTCATGCAAAATAAGAACAATCTTATAGTGAAACCTTTTTGGAGGCACTAGGTGGAAATCAATTTCCAAAATCAACATCTTCTAGTGAAACCTTATTTGAGGCACTAAAAGAAAATAAAATTCAAATGTCAACATTCTTTAGTGAAACCTTCTCAAATGTGCTATGGAGAAATAAAGATAACTTCATTGGTGAAAACCTCTTCGATGTGCCAATCATTGATCTCAATAGTTCTTCATTGCTTAATGAAGACATTATCAAAGATAACATTAGTATAGATTCCATTCTACAACATAATCAGATGGAAGCATCTCTCAGGCCCAAATAAAAGAAAAATTTGGTGGTCTTGTTGAGAGCATATTCAAAATTATTTGGCCTTACCACAAACAAAGTTATGACAATTCTAGAATCAAAAACCTCATGTGTAGCTAAAAATACTAATCTTCCTTTATTGACTAACCATTATACATTCCATTATAATCCATTTATTTATTCAAGACCTATATTACATTACTAGATCATACCTTTTGGCCAATGTTTATCCTTATTTACCATCCTTGGACACATTTTCCTTTATAGAGGCTACAAATAATCTTATCTTGAATTTTGGAGGAAATATAATCAATGACCAATAAAGATCACAAAAACATTATTAGAGCCCAAATCAACAAGTTCTTGAGAGGGAAACTATTCATAAGAGGTGTGAGCTAGCTATTGTACATAATGGACTATTTTGGTGGTATCATATGTTGATCAGGATAAACATCTTCACATCAACAAGAATAATAGAATCATTTATTGTGCCTTACCCTTTGTCTTATCATTTCCTTTGACTTAACAGTCTACTATTACCTTAACCCTTCACCATCTAGTTCTTTCTACCTAAACCCACCTATCAGTTTTGGCCTTGGTTCTTATTCATTTTTACTTCATGCACATTATATGGTTAAAGATAGGTTCAATTCTAATAGTTATTTTAGAATCAAACATTTGAATATAAGTATATGAAAATAGTATGAAAATGGTCATGGAATTGCATCCTTCCTTTTTTGTTACATTCCCACCTTGTGATACTAATTATAACCACCTATTGACAAATTATTAACATGAACCCTTTGTCATTTCTTCCTAATTATAACCACCTATGGGAAAATTAGGAACAATACCTTTACCATTATTGTTATCATTTTCCTTAACATTTACCTTTATGTATAACTTATTGGTACTTAATAAAATGCCTATTGTGTAGGTGGAGCTATAGTGAATTCAAGTCCTATAGGACTATGTAAGTAGGACTTGATTTATGTTAAGGTTAGCTCAGTCACCCATTTGCCACACTCTTAATTTTTTGTGAGTAATTTAAGATTGAATGCTCTTGCCATTTTGTGGGTAACATAAGACACACTCTCACCATTTAATGAGTTGGACCATTTTGTATATCATAATTCTCAATCAAGTTGAGATGCTTAGAAAAATCCAAAAACATTTGAAACAGTTTAAAAACCCTCAAACATTTATAAAATATTTTAAAAATCTTGAAATTCACAAAATCATAAAAATTGGCTTAGAATTTCCACACAAGATATAAAGCTATCAAAAAAATTTATGATGGGCCATCTCATCCATTCAGTTTAAATTATATACTACCTTGGTCTCCTTCTGTCCCATATCTTGGGGGAACTACATCAGCCTGAGATCCACATGGACTATGTAGGCAACACTTGGATACATAGGGTATTTTGGTTTAGCTCAGATAAAAGTTACTTTCTTTTTTGATCACTTCTTTACATTAACAAACCTAGGACTCATAACTGTTTAATGAGTAATCACTTGTCATTTAGTTTCCCCATCCTTATTGGACTTAAGTTGTATGCTCTCTCCATTTTGTGAGTTCATGTTCTAAGCATTATGTATTAGATTTTGATACACTAATCAACACTTGGATTTACTTACATTCTCACCATTTTATGAGTAATTTCTATTTGAACACTCTCACAATTTTGAAAGCAACTTCATCTTATGCTCTTTCTATTTTATGAGCTCATTATCATTTCAAGCCTTAAATGTAGTCGATACCATGAATTGCTAATTCAGTTCATTTGTAGCTAATCGTCTCTTAAATTTTACTATGGTTTTAACCTAAACCATACTATCATACTTAAATGATTTGTTTGTGTTGATACTTTAATGATTTTGAATGTCATACTTCTCTTTTTTCTCATGCACTCACCATTTTGGGAGATCATTCCTATTTTCCTCTACAAGTTAATCATATTTTCTTATCATCCATTTTATTCTACACCATATCAAGGGAGAATTAAATTTGGCCTAAAGTTCATGTTGGATCTTGTATCCATGGAATTATGTAGGTAGTGTCTACTTGATTAGGGCATCTAGAGTCAACTTGGCTACCCCTTCATTTTCGCCTATTCCCCCTATCTTTTATGTGTTATTTTATTATCTCCTATGGCCTAAGGGAAATATTTGTACCATTTTGTTTGTTTTGTTGTCTCCTATGGCCTAGGGGAAATGTTTGTCGTCTTGTTTATATCATTATTCCAATATAGTATAGGTGGAAATGTTAGTCTTCTTTTCTTGTGTTGTTTTACCTATGTCATTGTTACCTAGCTTAGGGGTCACTATGTTGCCAAGAGTAACACCTTTATTACACATACACGAACTATTTGTTTTTTGCTTGTAATAACATTATGATTAACCATTGTTTGTGTTTCTATTTATTTAGATTAATTTGTTTGTTTTTGTGTGTTTAGAGTAGTTTTTCTACTACATTTTTCTTTTCTTTGGATTTTTTAGTTGTTTTGATTGTTTTGTTCACTTTGTTGCATTTTTTGATAGTTTTATTTTTTCATTTATTTATTTTGTCTGTGTTTGTTTATATTATTTATTTTTTTATAGTTTTTTGTGTCTATTTAGTTGTTTATTTATGTGTCATTTATTTGTTTATTAGTGTTTTGTTATGTCTCATTTGTTTTATTTATTTATTTATTTTTGTTTATTGGAGTTTTATTTGTTTTGATTTATTGATGTTTTATTGTTTGTTTGCATAATTTTTTTGTATTTTGTCATTTATGTTGTTTATTCATTTTTGTTAATTTGTTTGTATTTAGTTGTTTATGTTTGTATGTTATTTCTATTTGTATAGCCTTGTTTGTTTATATTTTTGTTTGTTTGTATTTTTTTTTCTATTTTGTTTGTTTGCTTATTTTTATTATTCATTTATTTATTTTTTGTTTTATCTTTTTTTATTTTAGCTGTTTGTTTTGTTATTTGTTTTTGGCCCTTTTTGTTCCTTGGTTACTATAAGATTATTACACTTTGTTTACACTTAAGTCTTGATTATCTATATCATGTACTTAAGTTGTTAATTTTTGTATTTATTCTTACACTTAATTTATTTGTTATATTTACACCTCAAATTTAATTACTCATATCTCTTTCCTAGGTTATTTATATTCACATTTAAATTAAGTTTTTCATGTTTAGGGTATATATTGACATTTTAGTTGTTTATAACTATCATAAATAATATCATGAGATAAATCAAAAACGTGTTCATAGAGTATATTCTAACAATGCAATGGCAATACTTCTCTATTATATCACAACCAACCCACTACCCTAACACATGCTTGAATCCATGAGTAATAAACAAGAGTAGTAAATAATTAATTATGTTTTTACATAGATGTACATCTCTGAATAAGCATCCATATGACTCATAAAACATAATCAGATGATAACCAATATAACATCTCATAAAAATGACATAAATAATAAATGAATAAAGCATACATTAGAATAAACATTAGCAATATTAAACACCCATAATACCAATCAATGCTAATCAATGATAAACATGAGATAAATCAAGATAACATATATATATATATATATATATATATATATATCATATACATGTACATTGGCCTCGGAAGACCCAAAAATGAATGTCAATGTATGTAAAGTGTCATATACATAAAATATATATACATATCATGATGGTGTCTCCAAAATACATAAGTATTCTGATATAATGAGTACATTTCCATAGGAAACAACAATGCCCAACTGTGCTAAAATGATAAAATGTCAAAGTCCTTGTAATAAACTTTTGGCTCTACATATTCATTGGACCTTTAGCTGGAGGTGGCCCTTGTGACCTTAGTAGTCCTAGTGGTGGTGTGCATGGCTAATGAATAGACTAGATTGAGGTACCTATAATATGAGTCTTGGTTTGAGATCAACCAAATCTACTCCTTGCCCTCTATGCATTTTAGATCTCAAAAATAGAAACTTACTAATCCATTGGCATAGTAGACTCATAGGCTCACTTATAATATGAGGCCTCAACCTTACTCCAAAGGATCTCTAGAATCATCTATGAAAAACTAGCCTATGTACTGGCTCTGCAAGCCACATACTAATCTCATCTTAGTCTATCCACATTGGTCAATGCCTGATCATGCTCACTAATGGCCCAATCTCACTTTGCTATGAGTTGGCCCTATATATCAAATAATTTATGTTGTAACTCTCCCACCTCTTTTACCTAAGCACTAACTTCTTTTTTAAGCATTTTAGTGTCCCTACCTAATGTGGAATTACCAGAAGGCCCTACTTGGCCAAAATCCACTTATGCACTAGAAGGCCCTACCTGGCCTAACCCAACCTGTACCACTACCATGACTACCAAGATAGGTTCTAATATCATCACATCTAACCCCTCATCTCCATCTCCTTCACCATATCCTCCATCCTAACCATCATCAACATCATCATCTTTAGCCTCACTTCCCTACCATTTATTGTTCATATTTCTTGAAGTCTTAGTCTTCATCTCCTTAATATCTATAAGAACCTAAACCCTATCACCAATAGAGATATCATCCTCAAAGGTCATACATGTACCCACCATTGCAAGAAATTGAGTAGCCCCTACATCTATAGCTCCTCTTGCATAGGCCTAGACAACCAATGGTATGGTGAGATAGCTCATTATGACCTCACTCCTTAGGATCACCAAAGTATCCTAGCTAATCTCTTTTATGAAATAAGGAAACCACCCCATCCCCTCGGTTACATCTTATGTGTTTCCAAAATACTTGAGTACCAGATTCAAGTAATACTCCTATATAATATGGTACTTCCTCCTAATAATAAAACATATGGTAGTCATGAAGCCCATGTACCATCCATCCTTAAACCATTATAGCTGATAGGTGAGGTATAAACTCTAGATAAAAAATGGTGGTGTTATATCATCAAGCATATGATGACAGAATGGGATGTATCCTTTATGCCCATGACATATGGCTCCTATCTAAACCCAACCATAGGCTAATGGCTCCTTAGGATCCTGCATCCTATGCATCCTAACTAGTCACTTAATTACAATGTGATTCCATCTCTAAACCATGAGAAGTGTCCAAGCTCTAATACTTCATCAACCCCAGTATGCTATCAAGTGTAAATCTCTATAAAATTATGCTAGAACTATTGGTCCATAGGAAAAATGTGTTGAATCCTCCAACATGATCCTAACCATGCGACCCAATACCATATGGAAGTATTGGACACTCTTTTCAAGTAATAAAATGTCATTAATAATGACCATATAAATAAAAAACCTCTTAATCAATTTGGGATGGTGATGAAGGATCTCTAACTAGTAGATCATTTGGCTGAATATCAATATAGGTTTCAATCAGGTCTATATATAAACCTTCCCCTAAACTATGGGGATACCCCAATAGATACATAAATCATCAAGAACTAACTATTAATGTGTTATTGGTGTTTAGAACAAGTATCATCTATGCATTGGTAGCTTTAATATATGCCAAGTATCCTTAAGCATGATGGTGGCCTCCCTAATCAGCAAGTGAAAAGTCAACATCTCACTATGCTAATACTCTAATAGATCACTTAGATAATCTCAATATACTTGTATAAGTGGCATCCATGTCATGTTGTGCAAGTCTAGAATCTGCAACAAGCCCACTATGTCCTCAGTCTAGATCTATAGGGTATGTAGATAATGTGATCATCTCTTACAATAGGTAATCATAGCCAATCAATCCTATAATAAAAATGGTTAGCATCAAATTAATTGAATACTAATGATAGAGCCTACACCTAGCCTAATCCATGTATTTGACCCTCTTTTAGAGGTTGGACCCCTTTTGGGTCCTTAAAGTTAGTTATTTTTGGATCTTAAAGTAAATCCACCATTTTATTAATGATAAAGCCACCATTTAAGCATTTTTACACATTTTTAGGCAAATTCACAATTTTTCATATTCACAAAAATGGAAACTTCACCTAAAATGGGAAAAATTATGATCTTGGTGATTTCTACCATTTTATGGCATTTCCACCATTTTTGGAAATAATATCTTTGCACGAAGTCACTAATTTTCTTAGGAAAGCTGCCATTTGCCCTACCATATAAATGGTGCCTTCATTTTTTGATATTATAAGTGCATTAAATGCTAATAAATGCAAATTAATGACCAATGTAGGGTTACTTATCAGCTCCTTATCATGTAGTGGCCACATGTGCTCCCTCACTCACTCTAATACATGTCACTGAGTTCTTCCACAGGCTATTTTCTCTTAGTAATTAATGCAAAAACTAGATCTAAATTTTTAGAAATACTAGGGTGAAAATGAACTTTTTTCACCCTAGGGGTGCATATAGAGCCAAAAATTTGAATCTTTACCCTCTAGGGCCTATTGTTCATTTTGTGTACTCTAGGAAGTGTATTTTTCACATTTGTGGTTGGTTTTATGTACCTTTTAATCCTATGTGCCCTATTTTTTAGTTGTATTACAACTAAACCATCCTTTTGGGCTTCCCCTAAGATTTATTTAACAACATGATTTTTCAACCTATATGCTATGTGTATTTGAACATGCATCTTTGAATTCAAATTTAGGCTAGAAATATGTTTTTATCCTTTATCACCTCATCATAAATCCATTTTATAGTTTTTTTTCATAAGTCACCCTTGTCAATTTGCCTCGATGTGGTAGATTTTATTTTTGACCACTTCAATGTTTATATCCACATATGGTAAAATCATTATTTTTTCATCCTATGCTAATGATTATAACTTCTTATGGGAAAATCATTCTTTATACCCACTTCACCCACCCTTCTAGGTAAAATGCAAGTGTTCTTGATTATAACCACCTTTGGGCAAATCAATGTTTTTTTTTTCTTGATTATCACCACTTATGGGAAAATTAGTGTTTTCCCCACTTTTCATTACTAATTATCATTTCCTTTGGGAAAATTAGTATTTATTATTTCATTATTGATTATAACCTCCTTTGGGTAAATCAGTATCCATCCCACCACCCTACTAGGGTAACTATCCATGCCACTAATTATAACCGCCTTTAGGTAAGCTAGTATCACACACTTCATTACTAATTATAACTGCCTTTGGGCAAACCAATGACTCTACTACCATTATTGTTTATAACTATCTTTGGTAAATTTAGTAATCCCACCCTCATTACCACTAGATCATGTCATTTTTTCATTTTGAGGGAACATTTGATGACATTATTTTCCTCCTACTCCTTCAAGGGGGCATCAATGGATTCTTGACTACCCTTTGGGGCATGAACTATTTGAATTAAATACTTTTTAAATATTTTAAAAGATTTAATTATGTGTATGTCTCACAACACCTCATTAAATAGGGGAAAATTGTAGACACTTAGTTTTCACCACTTTCATGCCTAAACTAGGATTCAGATTAATTTACAACAATGACATATATAAGCCTATAAATTATTTAAACTTTATAATTTCATTTATGTAAGGGATTTAACTACCTATAAATGTGATAAGGCTAGCTTATTAAGTGTATTACCCTGTATGCATCACTAACCTAGTTCATTTCTAACTTTAGTCAAATTAGGACCTAATAATTTCACACTTTTGGCCTATCAATCTATTAATTCATAACATTTAAAATAATTTCCAAAATTCAAAAATAACTAAGAAAGACTAATTGCATTGAAAATATTAATTAACTTGCCTAAACAAAAATTCCAAATCAAATTAGTAAATTTCATTTACCAAAAAAAGAATTTTTAGCCAAATATGAAGTCGAAGGTCAAATGAACTAATACAGTGATTTATTGTCTCCTAAATATTCAAAAATATGAATCACACCTCATAAATATCTAAAGTGAGTTGTCATTCCTCAAAAATATTTGAAACTGAGGTGTTAATATTTTATTAGTGCCTGGACCCAATCCAAATTTAGACTGACTCAACCTAGGTTAATTTAGACTCAACCTAACTTAGAATTTAACCTAACCTCTTAAGGGTTAAAGTTAGTTCTTTGAGATATAAATATAAGTTCCCACACCATATGCTAACAAACAATAATGTGTAAGGTTATTCTAATGGAATACCTTCTTAACACCTTTGAGATTAGTCTCATAATGCCCAAGTTATGCCAAGATTCACAATAAGCCACAAGTGATTATTGGGGAGATGTTATAAACATGAAAGATCATTTCTAGAATACTCAAATAGTCATAGGTTGAGTACGAAAATCCTTATGCCAAAAAGTAAGCATCAAATTTGACAAAGGAGGTAAGTAATTTATATTATCTTTATTTTTTGATCTTGTTTGTGTTATGCTCTTCTTAGTTCTTAGGAAATAGTGTTTAATCTTATTTTATTGTTATGATTGATGTTTAATCATTTGGACTAACAAGGGACTAATCTACATATTGTTTACTCTTTGAACATCTATGTTATAGTTCATAGGTAAGCCTAAATGTTTAGTTAGTCATATCTCTAGTTACTTAGTCATATGGAGGAGGAACCAAAAAAGCCATAACAAAAGTTAAAATTCAAATCATGTAAACAAAATTTAATGATTCAAAAGGAAAGATACAAATTCAAAAGTCTAATCATACTAAAAAATGTGATTCATAACACATTTCATATTCCTAATCGAAGATCAAAATCCATAGTTGGACTCATGATAGAATCAAGGTCTATTGGGGAGTAGTAAGACACTAGATTAGGATAGGAGAATAAATATATATATAAGTGCTATCTAATTTTTCTCACAAGTACCCAATCTTTGTAGTATACTGATAGCTCTATAATAAGTCCTAAAGAATGGGAAACATGTTGTGGGAAGATAGGTTTACTACCACAAGGAATTGCATGTATGTTTACTACCATTTTATTAAATTTTTCACACTGACCATCTTTATTTAGTATGATTAATTTGATTTACACTTATATTTTATTATTCTTTTCATACTTCCCATCTTGATTTACTATGATTGATTGAGTTTATTGCTTGTTTGTTTTTATAACATCAGTTTTCATGTGTCTTACAATTTAAAACAAAGTTTCATACTTTCAAACATGATATAGTATGAATTTTAATTTTTTTTAATTTGTTTCAAATGTTTTTACATGGTTTGAAAACATTTCTTACCCTTTTACTTTACCATTTTTGGTTTCTCATATTTATTCATCTTTTGTTTTTACACATTTCCCATCATGATATAATGTGTATTAAATTTGTTTTGATTATTTATACTTTTCCAAATAATTGTTTACTTTAATTTTTAACCATACATGTGTATCACATAATTCTAGAAAATAAAACATACATCAAATATTTCCCATATCGCATACAATAAAAGTAAAATATATGAACTAGAAATGAAATATATACATACACTCATCCACATACAAGTATAAATCATAAACCAATGAAATTTACATATCAATATATATCATGACATTGATATAATACAAGTAAAAAATATAATAGACATATTTCTAAGGTTGAGTTCCATCATGCTTATCTTATATCCTAGACATGTTACTTATGGACACTTGTGACTGACCCCTCTAAATGGTGCATTGTAAGGAGGTAGTATGGGATTCAAAACCAGTAACATGACCCTATAGATTGGCCAATTTGGCCTATACTTATCAAAAATATATAGTTATCACCATGTGAGAATCTTGCTTCTATGCCAAAACCTACTAGGTTTGAGCCTCTCCATCTCCTACCCCTATAGGTGGATTTGAACTATCTCCTCATGTATACATTTGTCTAGTAGCCTCTCCAACTAGTCTAATCTAGCTATCATGAGTTTGGGTATATTGTACCATAGGATCAACCAAAGTGGAAGGCTCATAATGTGATAGTAAAGCATCCAAAATATCATGGTGCATAACCACAATTAAGGCTCCATATCTTATATCCTCTATAGTAGTATATATAAAAATATAAACCAAATATACATTATATTTGATTTATATATATCTCAAACCATATATTTATCATAAACAATGGTATAACTAGTGATCTATGTGAAAAACATAAAAAAAATCAAAACATTTCTCACTAGTGCTAGTATCATCAACCATAGTCTCCCCATCTTCTCACCCACCAAGCACCTCTTCTATTAGCTACCTCTACATAAGTGAAAAAATGGGAGTTACCACCCAATCCCATAATGATCCCCTCCTTAGTGACCTTTCTATCAACTAGTTATGTCCTATAACCACTTTAGTATTACTTTGTATAATTGTTAGTGCCTATATATCATTTCATCGATGGTGTTTTCATCTCTAATGAGTTAACAATAACCATTATCACCCCTATTATTCTCTCATATATCTTACATACACATCTATAACATTATATCCTTTAGGCCTAAACACCTACTATTTTATTTCCTGGTCATCCCATGGTCTTACTTATTGAGGCCTAATAATAGGTATATGGACTGACACCCTATGCCTCCTTTCCCTCTCAACTCTCTATCATGTCATGCCCAATACATAGTAAATACTAAAGGGGCCACTAGATGTTTTATCCCTAAATATATAGGTACACAATACATTAGATGTGGCTCTACCCATGAAGTATAGTGTTCTATGATTTGAATGTGTACCAATCTAGTACCAATAGTAGCCCAAGATAGCCGTATGGTAGCAATGTGAGTGTAAGGATACCACACTATCTTCCCTTGTGTATTAGTCTATAAATTTGTAACATGGGGAATGGTAAATGATAAATTATCTTGCTTCCACCTAACAACTTAAGGTAACCTTCATTGAATGTATGGGGTAACCCAGCTAGCCAGTATATAGGAAATATCTCATAGATCTAAATGGTCAATAAAATGATGAGACCAATCATATTATACCCAAAATTCATCATATCATACATATCATACATGAGTTATACTCAAATTATACAACCCATATCATACAAAGCACCCTATTCTAGGATGGATTGTCATAGGGCTATCACAAAAGTAGTACCTTCCTATCTGACTTGTGACACAACACCTGGTTTTTGTCACAAGACCTATCAAGGCCTTACATACATCTAGAATGAATATGATATAAAAATAAAATAAGCTCACATGTAAAATAGGATATATCTTATCCAAGCATGTCTCCCACTAGGATAAGGCTCAACTCTCATATTTCAACTCGTTTGTATCATATATCACTGACATTCTAATGATAAGAAGTCTAAACAAGGCATGGACATCCTCCAAGGTTATATCCACCTCTATAGTGTCCCCCTTCACCTCCCATTAAAAAGTGTTGATCAACCATTCCCATGATCCTAAGAATATAAAATTTGGATCAACACTCAGTGGGATCTACCTAATATCCATGATGCCTCCAAAACCTAAGGAAACCATTCGATCTTTATCCATATCTGACAAATGCTCCAAAAAATATAGTAACAAGGATGCATCCACTAGGTGCCAAAATATTTATCACCTCTGCAAAATATCAAACAATAGAGAATGTATTAGATCTCCATGTGATAAGAATTAAATAAATTCTTAAATATACTCAAAAAAATATAAATTAACTACTTCATCAGCTTGTTTGGCCTATTTTTAATTCATCATATTTTTATACACAATTAGCGTATTTGATACTAAATTGGCCCTATCATGTATTTACCATACTACATCAGCCTTCTGTTACACAGTCAACCCATTCATATAGATGTAATTACCCTATTTAGTACTAAATCATCCCCTTTTCTATTTTTAGCATACTACATCACCCCTCTACTATGCGTTCAACCTCATTAAATAAACTATATCAACCACATATTATGTACTGCATTGGCTAAAATTTAATCTGTCATCCATTTCTTAGTTTACAACTAAATCGGCCCTTCATTATGTAGTCAGCCACCTCTAGTGATACTCCATCAGTCCAATACTATGTAGTTTCCCCCCTAGATTTCTCTCACCTTGAATATAGAGTTGACAAGGCTGAATTTGTTCTTAGTTTGCAATGATTTTTTCACCATTTATGATAAATACCTTAAGCATTTATTGGTCTAATCTTTTCCTACCTAGTACATCATTCTACCCCTAGTCTACCTAGAATTTCTTACGGTCATTTTCAATGTCTACAATTTGCCTAACATCTAATTTTCTATAAATAGCTTAATTTCAATTAAAATTACTTAAAAATTGAAATTAATGCTTCACTTACCTAGGTTTTACCCGCCATAGCCACTAGGCATATTGTACATCATAGTTATCATCTCCTCACCATGATTTCTCTCTAGGATCAAACTAGGTCTCTTAGAGTAATATTTTCTTAGAATAGTAAAATAACAAATGAATTAATTTTCACCCTATTTATATTTACTATTAAAAATTATTTTCCTGTCAATTATTTACAATCATATTTTATTTTTTGACCATAACTTTATTTCTACTATCTCCTTTTCTGATCCACAAGATGTTATAAAAACCTGATGTCATAGAGAATTTTTACACATATTATTGTAAATGCTATAAATATGCATCATAGCCTAAAACCCTGAAATAGGCTGAGTCTAAAATTCTAAAACCCTAAAATAGGTTGAGTCTAAAATCCTAAAGTCTTGAAATAGGCTAACTCTGAAATGTGGTGGAAACCTTCAAAAATCTACATTTTGCATCTTAACTCCTAGAGGTCCAAAACCACTCTCAAACACCCTAAAATTATTTACATAAAATATAACTTAAAGTATAAGAATCTAAATGTCCATAATTAAATGTCAACTTATAATTTAATGTTTATTTTATATATACCCCCTATTTACCCATGGTAATTAATCTTATTAATTACTATTTACCATCCCTAACCACCTAAAATATTTTAAAGAACGGAAATTCATAAAAAAAATATGAACAAAATCCATCCAACCTCCCAACAACCCTTCTAACAACTTACCCTCATCAAAAACCCATGAAAACAACTTAATATTACATTCACTTACTTTAGCATGCAGTTCAAAATAACCTAAGCCAAATTTTGACCAAATTAGGCTAATCAACATCGATCCTCCATGATAGATTCTAATTCTCCTAGATCGATGTCAATCTATATATACACAGTGAGCCTCCATGGTTCATGACTACAATTTTGGACTCCAAAACATTGCTAAAATATTTTTGAGACTACATACGTACCCTAGTAGACCCCTATCCATATGATATCAAGCCATTTTGGAGGTTGAAAGCCCATTTTTGTAGCACACATTGTCTACATTCACCTCTCTCATTAAAGGTCAATTTTACATTTTGTATTGCTTAGTTTTGGCTTACATTATAGTTTATTAGTCCTTTAGCATCTTTGTTTTATCATCTACTATCTATTATCATTATTTTATTAACCTTTCAAATATTTTCCATCCTTTATTTTTTAGGATTAGTAGTTGACACATAATCGATGGTGATTCACTTGAATCAAAGTCAATCTTGCAGGATCAACATCAATCCCTACTAAAACACAAAAATAGACCTGAATTCTATTTTTGGTAGAATTCACAGTCCCTAAAGCCTATATAATCCACATTCTATTGTCTAAATCTCTTTCCTAATATATTTTTTGAGTAAAATTTTTACTCTACGTTGCATTCCGATTTTTAGTCGCACACTGCAAATTTTGTTCCCTTTGTACATACCTTGGTCTTTGATGGTAAACTTTGGAAACTAAACATGAGTTCTATTTCCATTTTGATTCATTAGTTTCAATTTTTGGCTAAGTGTCAAAATCAAGTGGAAGCTACCAAGTGGCATCATCCGAGGAACCTTTCATTTTTCCAACAAGTTAGTCAGGATGTGCCATGTGTTCAATAGCAACTCAGCGAAAAGCACCACGTGTTGGCATCTGCATTTTGTATCAGCACCCACATTTCATTTATTTTTTAGTGAAGGTCTTCAACAAGATAAATATTAGGATGAGGTAGAAAGTGCCAAGTGGCAATCGCAAAAGGCTCTGGATAGTTTTTGTAAAAGAAAGCGGAAGTCACCACGTGTCAGCATCCAACATAAGGTAGTTTAATGCCTTGGTTCAATATTTTTGGTTCAATACCTCTAGTTATGTGTAAATGGCATGTAGTATTGAACCATTGAACTGTTAAACCATTAAACCATTTTTATTTCAATGGGTAGTTCAAAGGAGTGTCGCAAAGATTAAAGGAGCATCCCAAAGACCAAAGGACAAGTGCCCTTTCAGAGGACTAGTAAGGTGTAACCAAACCATTCAAATAGAGGTCACCAAGTATCATCAACTGAGCCCCTTTTTACTCCATTCTCAAGAGTAGCAAAGGATGCCATGTATCTTCTTAGGAATAATAGAGGATGCCACGTATCTTCTCAGAAGTAGTGGAAGCCACCACGTGTCAACATCTGAAAGATCTTTTTTGAGTTTCATTATCGAATAAACACTGTGGTGGGTCCCAAGTTTTATTTCTGAAGTCTACAGAAGATTCCAAGTGTCACCATCCATAGGAGCCTACCATGCATCCCAAACACTTCCACAACATAGCAATAAGTAGTGGAGATTGCCACGTGTCTTTTGTTAAAGAGAAGCAGAGATTGCCACTTGTCTTCATGCCCCTTTTAAAGGTTGCTCGAGCAAGAAATGTGGTGAGTCTTATTTATTTAAGCCATTAAGTATCAGAGAAGTGGATTGTGATAGGTGTTAGAGGTAGAACATTCTTGAGTAGAATATAGTAAGAATATAGGGAAAGCAGAAAGTGTCGCATGTCTTCGATGAAAGTTACAGGAAGCACCAAGTGTCATTCTCTGGTGTCTCCTAAGAAATAAGCAAATTTTTAGGAAATCAACTAAGTGTCCTCTTCCATTTCAATAGAATAGAGGGTCCTGTATAGACACTTCTAGCTCAGTTAGAGTTTAATTTAGGTCGTAAGTTTGGGAATGCACAGATAATCTAGAGGGAAACTCAGTGGGAGTTATTTCTAGTAGATGGAGCAGTTTGTTGGGTAGATTTTTGGGGCTTACAAACATTGAAAGTGTTGTCTATTTGTCCCCTATGATAAAAAGGGGGAAGAGATAGTTGCACGGGAAAGGAGGTGATGGAATGAGAGATCTAAGGCTATAAAGAGGACTGCAGGGATCACCAAAAAGATATCAGAAGAGGAAAAAGAGAGAATTTGAGAAAATTATTGTAAAGAGTTTTAGACTTTCTAGATTTGTGATTAGGAATATAATTTGCCTTTATTCTATCTTCTTAAGTTGTAAAGTTTATGTAACTATGCATGTTTCTGTGCCTTTTATATGACTAAAGAATTAATGAGAAGACAGAGTTTTGTGCCTTTGTTGATGTTTCCCATATCATTATGAAAGCAATCTAAGCTGTGAGACTCTCTTTTTATTGTTTCTATCTTTTACATTGATCATGCCTCATCTACTCTTTAATGTAATTGAATCTTACATATAGTTTCACTGTGCTTACGATTAAGGATCAAAATTACATTCAGGCACATCGCCATAGTTAGATTTTATTTCTTTGCATTTGCGTTTCTATTTAAATTCATATCCCTTTTCCCCCCAAACATTTGATATAAAGAAGAGACCAGCTTCTTAAAAATATGGAGGTTATTTCAAGTCGCATGTCCCACATCTTGAAACTTCCCATTGTTGGTGTCTAAAACAAAAGTGCAATTTTAAACATCAACAATTTTTGGCACACTTGGTGGGACTAGTCTTGAGGTTTCTTTCAAGACCGTATGAACCAGAGAGCTACAAGGAGTCAGAGCTATGGACCAGTCACCAAATCACAATTTGATACAAATCCAAGTATTCTTTTGCCACCTTTGGTAACAAGTCCAAGAAGAAGAGCTAACCAGTTTGTACCAATACCAAGAGCAAATATGGGAGCCCCTATACCCCCAAGAAATTATGCAAGCTAGAACACTGGTAGTCCATTAATCCTCCCAACACCACTAGCTATTTGGGATCTTATCCCAGTGAATGCCCTAAAAGCTCTACCCAAATTTAGTGGGAAAGACTCTAAAACACCTATGGAACATCTTCAAGATGTATCAGATGTCTGTGTTATACATGTTATCACATAGCAAAATATGGCCATAAGATTATTAGCAACTTCTTTTAAAGGCAAGGCTTTAGAATGGTATCGGTCTTTGACCCCAAATACCATATCTATAAGGGATTAGTTCAGATATCTATTCTTTGAAAGATTTGTAGAGAAGGGTGATAAGTATTCTTTGTTACAATAGTTAATCACCATTCAAAGGGGACCACAGGAAGCCATGACCAACTTCAATTCCATATTTCAAAAGACTTGGGATATAATCCCTACTACAGCCAAACCATTACTTGGTATGGCCACAGTGTTTTATCTCAAGGATTTGAATTCAGATATATCTGTTATGATTCAATCACTTGGAGGACACACTTTACCAGAGGCTTATGAATATACGGTCAGAGATGAGAATCATTTAATAGATGTTGGAAAGTTACCTCCAAGGCCCCCCATACCCATATTCCCAAAAATTTCCTTGCCATTACCTTAAGAAGTTCCTAAATCTGTAAGCCCACACGTGTCTATGTACACTTACCCTCAACCATCTGCGAAAGAACCCATCCCTGCTCAGTCATCTTAGATGGATGATATCAAGAATATCCTAAGGACATTTTCTAATGAGATGATCAATATAAAAAGATAGCATAATACTTTCCCTAAGCCTCCTTATCAAGGCTATCAAGGAAATAGATTTTCATCCCAACCAAACTAATATCATGGTCCTCAAAAACAATCTAACCATCAGCCAACGAATCAATTAGTTGCAGTTCCCACACCCTCACAGACCATTCCTCCCAACTCAAATAGGAAGATGGTTCTAGGGAAAAATAATTATGTGGATGATACTAATGCCTAGTGTTTCCCTTGCAATAATGCTCATACACCTAGAGATTGTCCTAGGGGTAATCTACAAGAAAGGGTGGTAGAGCATAGAAGAATGGATGGTCAATTTGCCAGGACTAGTGACAATCAAGCCTACCAGTCTCTTGGTATGCAGAATTTAGTCCTAGTAGCTCAGATACAAGGAATGCCCTTGCAACAAGAGGAAGAAATAGCCCCAGAACATGCTTTGTTCTCATGGGTTGAAGATGAAGAATCAGTTTTCTTGAATGAAGCATATACCTCCCAAAGACCAGTGGTGCAATATGATTATTACACTTGATCAAAGAGGAGAATGGTGGAACAGCCTGAGATTGTAAATGGTCAAGTCATGAATAGTCCTCCATTTCAAGGACAAAGAAACACTGCTATCAGGTAAGAAGTGCCTCAGCCAGTGCAAGATCAAGGGACTCCTACCCAAATTCAAGAATAAAAAAGATATCCTTATGTTCAAAAAACTTAGTCTTTGGGATGATTAATGTAGTGGATCAATTAAAGAAGACTCCAACACAAGTATCAATATGGGATATATTGGCTATTCCTAAGCAAAAGACACTACTACAGGAAGCTCTGTAAGGCCAAGAAGTGCCCAAAGGTGTTGTTACAAAAGAAGGACCTGTTGGAAAAGAAAATCTCAAAGATATAGTTCTTCTGAAGATAACAGCCTTTGTGAATGATGCAGCACAAGTAAGTAAATCCAAACCAGAGCCTTTCTATTTGACTCTGATAGTTGAAAAGAAACTCTTACATAATGCATTAATAGATTTAGGAGGTAATACTATGGTGATGCCCAAGCAAATAGCTGGTGCTTTGAAAATAAAATATGAACCCCTTACAAAAGGAGTTATGCAGCTAGATGGCAAAACAGTACAAACCATAGGGAGAATCAAACAACTCCCATTGTAGTTATATACTTATCCCAATATAATTGTCAACCAGGATGTAGTAGTCATAGATATACCTCTTGTTTTTTGTTTATGTTTATCTAGAGACTTTACAGCAAAAATAGGAGGATATATGTCTATTGATTAGTCTCACCTCATCTTGAGAACCAAATACGGTTCGAAGATGAAAATTCTATTTGAACCACTATCAAAAGATCATATCACCAATGAACCAACATCAAAATTAGAGGTAGATCATGCTATGTTAAATAAGGAAGAAAAGATTTTTGTTGAAGAGTTAGGTGACTGGAGTGAGCATGATCAAGAGGAAGAAAATAACTAGTTGGTGGCTATGATGCATAGCGACCCATATGGAAACTATGACTCTACTGGTCTGGGCACATATGTCATTTTTGATGAGGACCATGAAATCCCAAATGTTCTAAGGGAAGAGGCACTAATAACTCAAAATTCAAAAATTTGGACCTTAATTTTTGATGGGGCTAGAAGTAAGCATGGTGTTGGAGCAGGAATTTGTCTTACTTCTCGAAATGGTGAGAAAATTTTAAGGGCTATCCATTTCCAATTTGCTTGTACTAATAATGATGCTGAGTATGAATCTTTAGTACATGGGCTCCTGTTATCCAAGAAAAGGGGGATAAAGACCCTAATAGTAAAAGGAGATTTAGAATTAGTGGTAAAGAAAATTAGAGAAAAGGCAATAGCCAAAAATGTAAGGATGAGATCCTACAGACATAGGATTTGGGACTTAATAGAAGATTTTGAAGCTTTCAATATCAAGTTAGTCCCTAGGAGTCAAAATTTTGAAGCTGATAGGATGGCCCAAATTGGCTCACAGTTTAATCTAGCAACTAGCCTATTAATTTACAATGAGTCAATAAAAGTTATACTAAGGCTAACTATTCCAGACAATGATGAGAATTGGCAAGTATTTGAAAATGATGCTCAGGTAGTTTCCTTCTTACAACAATCAGATGAGTTTACTAATCAGTTACAAACCAAAATTGAGGAAGCATATGGGGATTAGATTATACAATTGAAGACTAATAAGCTCCCCAAGGGCTTGATCACCTTAGAAAACTTATTTGATCTAGAAGATGTAAGCCTAGAGAAGAAAAGGTTCCAAGTAGACAAAGCAAATTATTCTAAAATAGAGGTGAGTCAAGGAAAAAAACTAAAAGTTGGGAATTCTACAACTCAAGTAAAAAAAGAAAGACTAATTGAATTATGCAAAAAATATGATAAAGTCATAGCTTGGAGCTATGAAGACCTTCATGGGTACAATAGAAACATTATTCAGCACACAATAGAACTGACTGAAGGGTATAAGCCCATCAGGCAGAAATAGAGGCCAATAAATCCAAGGATTGAGCCTCTAATGGTAGATGAGATGCAAAAACTTTTAGATTCCAAAATAATTTTTTCAATCAAGCACTAAACCTGGGTATCAAATCTAATACCAGTTAGGAAAAAGAATGGAGATGTAAGAATGTGTGTAGATTTTAGAGATCTAAATAGAGCATCTCTAAAAGACCACTATCCCTTGCCCTCCTTGGAATAAATTATACAAACTATGGCTGGATCAGAGAGATTTTCTTTGCTAGATGGTTTCTCTGGATACAATCAAATTTGGTTGGCTGATGAAGACTAGTGAAAAATTGCTTTTACTACCAAATGAGGAACATTTGCATATGCTAAGATGCCATTTGGCCTGTCAAATGTAGGAGCCACATTTTAAAGAGCTATGGATGTAGCCTTTGGGGAATTGATAAATAAAATCATCCTGGTCTATTTGAATGACCTTACTATTTTTTCAAAAAATGTTGTTGATCATTTTGATCATTTAGAATCTGTCTTTAAGAAATGTCAAGATTTTGGAATATCACTGAATCCCATGAAATGCATCTTTGTTGTGCCTCAAGGCAAATTATTGGGACATATAGTGTATAAAGAAGGAGTTTCCATAGATCCTGAAATAATTATAGCTATAAAGAACCTACCTCTTTTAGTAAATAAGAAGGCAGTTCAGTCCTTCATAAGAAAGATTAATTTTGTCAGTAGGTTCATATCCAATTTTGTAGGCTTGGTGAGGCCAGTGACACTCTTGCTAAAGAAAGACTTGATTTTCAAATGGACTACAGAAGGAAGGCAAGCCTTTGAAGAGGTCAAGAAGGCTATCTCAATGGCCCCAGTACTAAAAACCTAGATTTTTCCAAGCCTTTTGTAATATATGTCTATGGAGGAGAGTTAAGCATTGCTACTATCTTGGCACAAAAGGATGATAAACAGGAGGGAGAACATCCAATAGCCTTTTTCTCAAGAACTCTAAGGGATTATGAAACTGGGTACAACTTTGTAGAGAAACAAGCATATGCCATAGTAAAATCCCTCAAGAAATTTAGGCATATGGAATTAGGGAGCAAAATTATGGTACTTGTAGCTCACCCAAGCGTCAAAGAATACATCATGGAGGGAGAAATCCCTGAAAAAAGAGCCAACTGGATTACTAAGATCCTCAAATATGATGTAGAGGTCAGACCCACCAAGTTAGTTAGAGGTAGGGATTTGTGCCAATATATGACCCAAGAGCTTGAAAAGATGATACCTAGGGAGGTAGATAAAGAAGGAGAGATGGAGATGGTGTTAAAGATACAAGAGGTTGATCAGGAGTCTTGGGTCACAAGCAGGATTCATTTTATGAAGTATGGAATTTATCCAAGAGAACTCCCTCAAAATAAGAGGAGATATTATAAGATACCGGGAGTTCATTTTGTTTTAATTAAATAGGTCCATTTTAGAAGAAATTCTGATGGTAAATTGTTAAGATGTGTAGAACAAGCTGAGGCTAAGAGAATACTACATGAGATGCATCATGGAATATCAATGGGGCATTTTTTTACAAAAACCACAGCCATAAAGATAAGTGAGGCAAGATATTTTTGGCCTACTTTGTTTACAGATTGTTATCAACTGGTTAAAAAATGCCAATCCTGCCAATATTACATGGGGATGACGAGGAATGCAGCAATGCCCCTTAGTCCTATAATTTTGGATAAACCTTTGCTCAATGGGGTTTTGACTTCATTGGAATGATAAATCTAGTGTTTAGTATGGGTCACAAATGGATATTAACTACCACAAATTATTTCACCAGATGGACTGAGGCAGTCCCACTCAAAGAGGCAACAAAAAATGTGATTCTAGATTTTCTAGGAAGTATCACCACTCGCTTTGGGGCTCTTCACACCATAATTTATGATAATGCTAAAGAATTCTTGGGGCCTAAAGTATCTGACTTTACATTAAAACATGGAATATATTTGAAAACTTCCTCTAACTATTACCCTCAAGGTAATGGTTTGGCAGAATTGACTAACAAGAACTTGATTAGACTCATCAAAAGAGTAGGGGCCGATCATCACAAAGAATGGCATAAAGTGCTTAATTTAGCACTATGGGCTGATATAATCATGCCTAAACAACTGATCAAAATGTCCCCATATGAATTGGTATATGAAAAGTCTATTGTGATCCCCTTAAGCTTGGAAATCCCTGCCCTCCAGCTAATCAAATAAATTGAAATTGAGGAAAATGGCCCCATGCAGGTTAGACTTGCAAAGCTTTTAGAGGTTCAAGAGAAGAGGGATACAACCCATGATTCATTAATCAAGCATCAAGGAATGGTTAAAAACTATTTTGATAAAAGGACTTCGAATCCTCATTTTTAAGTAGGCTCAATTATTTTGAAATGGGATACAAGAGCCACTAAGCTGGGTCAGCATACTAAATTTGAAGCATTATGGACTGGCCCATATAAAATTCACGTGTGTAAGCAAAAGAATTCATTTGAGTTGGAGTCAATGGAAGGATAACCTAAAGATATTCTTATAAATGGAATCTATTTGAAGCATTTCATTTAACTTGGGTCTCTAATGTATTATAGTTAGATAGTTTCCCATTCTAGTATTATTTTTTCCCGTTGTTATTTTCCCACTTTTCATTTAAATAAGTGTTTTTAAACACAGAGTCAGTGGCTCAAAAAGTTTTCAAATATTAAAAGATCTTCAAATTCTCAAAGCATTGAATGCTTCCCAAATCTTTAGAAATCTCTGAGGTACCTTGCATGGCCACTTGCATAACGTGTCTATCTCCCTGTCCCAAGAAGATTGAGTAGGATTTGCTAATGGTTGTTTGAGTTTAATGCCATTTGAGACTTGATAGGTCCATAAATACCTTTTGGCAAGAGTTAAAGTTTACAAACTTTCAAGCATTCCTACATCTGTGAGAAAATATACTGCTACTTGCAAAAAAAATCAATGCCTAGTAAAGTTGCTTCAGTGAGACGTGTTTTGTTTGCAAAGGGGTCATACTAGTTATCACAGAAAGGACATAGAGATGGAAGGAGCATCATCTTCACAATAAGGAGCTAGGATTTATGAATCCCTTGATAGGTTTCTGGCAAGTAAGTCCTATACTTCAACTCTCACACAACCATTGAAAGCCTATCCAAGAACTAGAATTTTGGAGGTTGGTCAGGCAAGTGACCCAGCAAAAGTAAAGGATTATGTGGATGGAATCATGGACCCAATCTTGCAAAGAACCAGCAATAAAACCCTTAGAGAAGGGGCACATCAAAGGTGCCTTCAGAGGGCCAGAGTAGGGCAATATGAGACATTTTCCATGAGGATATGGACCTCACAACTAGCACAGTTCCTTGTCCTAGCTATGCATCCATGCCCTGACTTGGTTGAATTATGCACAGACTGGCTCCATGCACCCTCATGCACCATTCAATAGGGTCCTTTCATGGTAAAAATCACACTATAGGCTATCATAGATATGTTATCCCTACACCATGATAGTATAGTAATGTTTCCCACTATTGTTAAAATGCAAAGGACGTGGGCTAACGTCAATACCCAGTTAAGGTTCTTAAGAACTGAATTACAAATGGGTGATGACAACACTACTGTGCCCACACTCCCTGCAGCAAGAGGCCAATTCACACAAGTTACCCAAGACACATTATCCATGATGGCTTTCATCTTCAGCATGAAATATGATATGGTAGTTTACGTAGATCAAATGGCTATCCTCTTCAGGTTGAAGACCATCGACAAGACCTAGGAATATCAGCTTGACTTTTTAGAGCAAATTGCTTTTTCAATGGTGGAGCAACTGGCCTAGTTCAAGTCAAAAGGAGTGTTTAGGTACTCTTCTTATTTGTTTCACCTCATGTTATACCATAACACTGACCTCTTCACCCAACATATGCATCTGGACATGTATGACCCAAGTTTTGATCTCCAAAGGACCATTCCTATGTCTGCATGGACACATATTTTGTCAAGGACCAGTGACCCATATGATTTTTAGGAACTATTTGTTACCCCTACTCTTTGCCACCTCAGCCCCGAACTAGTCATGAATAGATTATTTCCCAGTGTTTCAAACCTCCTGGCTAGTTGCCCAATTTCGTGTGACTTCTACTTTGGATCCCACCATATGATTATAAGAGTTCATGGTTTTTATGGGGTACCAATGTTGCTACCAAAGATTTTAACTCTTAGGTTAACATTTTTAGAGGTCACCAAGCAAGTGTCAGTAGTAGACAATGTTTATGGTTTTGGAAAATGGAAGAGAAAGATGTATGATCTCCCATGGATGGTAGGCAACATGGTTTTAAAAACCAGGGATGCTAAAATTTTGTTGCTTTGAAAGCTAGACTTTCTAGGGTTCCTGTTAGTTGAAGACAAATAGGTATGTAACCTGAATGGTTACATAGCTTCTTAGATAAGAACTAACAGGGTTGCAACCAAGATTGCACATGAGGGCTACCCTTTTTGGGAGACCAGGAGAAACCCTATAGAAGATGCTCCTAATTTTTATGTTGAATTAATAGATTTGCCCCCTCTACAAAATAGACCATGGGAAACTTTCTACATTAAGCAAAGGAATTATGATCCCAAAGTTAGATTGACTTCTGGCTTGAGAAGAGCATTGAATAATAAAGATTGGGATGTAGAAAAGATAGAAGCCTATTGGAAATATAGGCAAGAAATTTCTCAAACCACCCATTCTTTCAATAATGTAGACACATATGAGAGATGGGAAGAACTATGGGATGACTACCATCTCTCCCCTACATCTAGCTTAGAGACAACTAATTTTCCAACACGAAGTATAGAGTAGGAAGTTGGACCAAGCCAAGAGCCACAAACCTCAGAACAAACTGCAGTTGTCGCAATTGTGTCATTTTAGCCCCAACCCCTCAGCATCTTGGAGAAGAAAAAGAGTGTGGTTCATTCACCACTAAAAGCTTCCCCATCATTAGAACTCATTAAAGTTCCCAGTTCTCCATAAGCATCACTGACAACAGTAGAGAATGTGGAAGGAGAGAGAACATAGCCAGAAGAGGAGACACCCAAGAAATGAAAGAGGGTGTAGTTTTAGTTGGCTATGGAAGAGGAGACAGACACCCAACAACACCAATTACAGAGTGTCGTAATTGCTCCTCAGGTAAGTATCATTCCTCCTTCTCCTTCTTAGTCTATTTCTTCTCCCATTGGCACGATGATCTCATCTAGCTAGATAACATTCCTTGCCACTTCTATCATTCCCATTTCTCACTTCACCCCATCTGTGCCACCTCAAGTTTTAACATTACCCCATTTCTCCCCCTCTATTCCCAAAAAAATTTTCCCTCAGATTGCCCATAGCCAATAATTGGCTATTCAATATGGTTTGCCACAGGGACATCCTTTTGTGGGTGGGCATATTGCCTCCCCTTCTACCTTCCAGACCCAAGCAAATGTTGCACAAAAGGTAAGAGAAGATTGGAGAGAGAAAAATAGGACAGGAAAATAAAGCACTATCTATAATGCATTTATGGTCACAATTTGACCCAATTTAGCAATAATTGATAGTGACCCATTTGTCACCAAATGTTATCAAGCTAGTTGAGTAGATGCCGCCTAAGGATTACATAATGGACACAGTGGCCATTGACATGTCCCTTTTCAGGCCCCAAGATAGAATTGAGCTATTGATCAAATCCACTTCTACAGTCACTGAAGACTATTTGAAGACATCAAGGAGGCTATAAAAGATGGAGGCAGATTTGGCCAAAGAGAATGCAAACTGTAATAGTTTGACTGTAGGAATCAATAGAAAGGACAATGAAATAGCAAATCTGAATAAATAGTTGTAAGAGATTGTTTATCTTCAAATTCACCAGGTATTCTAGGCCCAAAATGATTCTTTAAAGGTAGAGCTCATGTAATTAAAGGTTGCGGTGGGGACCCTGAGGCAAGAAAAAGCAGAATGGCAATACAAGCTACTAACTGAACAAGATAATACTATGGCCATTAAAGCCCAATTACAAGTGGAGCAACAGAGAGTAAGACAACTGACATTGGAGCTGGCTAATAGGCCAAGCAATGTCAGAGTGATAAAACTAGTAAAGGAGCTCTATGAAGACATGTGGAAAAGAATCTCCTCAGAGATTATTTAGCTTAGGCCTTCTCTCACCTTCCTATTAAATGCACAAAAATTATGTGAAAAGGTGGGGGATTCAGTGAAGAACACTCTGACTATAGTTTCTGACAGAGTAATGGGCTCTCAAACATTGTTGTAGAACCTCTATGATGCTTTAGATGTGACATTGGTAGCCACAAGAATACTGATAGAATGGTCACCATAAAGAGAGTCAATGAGGTTCTCAGTTGCAATTCTGCAGCCAATAGTTGTAGAGAGCCCCTCAAAACCATGAAAGAAGGCATCAATGAAATGAAATAGCATATTGAAGAGCTAGTGTGATTGTGTCTTCCTTTTCCATTTTCTAATGATAACATGGTGCTAATGGTTGATCAAATTGAACCATTGTTGCTAGTCAAACAAAATGATCAAATAGTTTTTCAGAACTTACGGGATGATTCCTCAGTCTCAAAAGTAGAAGCTATTCTAGTTCTTGTTTCCCAGTTCGAATTCAAATTGAAGGCTACAGTTCAGATTCTAAATTTTTTTTTGCACAAGGATATTATTAACCTTGATTTAGCCTTCAATGAATTACATAACAAGCAAGGTTTATTTGACCATGAGTGGTCCACCTACCAGACAACATTGTTGAAGCTATAAAATTTTGCATTTTTGATCTAACAGGAGTGTGGTTCTTTTTTTTTGAGCAAGCTCCAAATTCCATAGGGTCACCAATAACTATAGAGTAAAATTTTTACTCTACGTTGCATTTTGATTTTTAATCATGAGCTACAAATTTTGTTCCCTTTATACATACCTTGGTCTTTGATGGCGAAGTTCAAAAATAGAACACAGGTTCTATTTCCCTTTTGATTCATTAGTTTAAATTTTTGGCTAAGTGTCAAAATTAAGTGAAAGCTACCAAGTGGCATCGTCTGAGGCACCTTTCATTTTTCCTACAAGTTGGTCGAGACATGCCACGTGTTCAATAGCAACTCAGCAGAAAGCACCACATGTCAACATTCATGTTTCATATCGGCACCCACATTTCATTTATTTTTCAATGAAGGTCTTCAACAAGCTAAGTATCAGGATGAGGTAGAAATCACCAAGTGGTAATTACAGAAGGCTCTAGATTGTTTTTGTAAAAGAAAGTGAAATTCACCATGTGTCAGCATCTGAAATAAGGTGGTTCAATGCCATGGTTCAATACCTCAAGTTATGTGTAAATGGTGCATAGTGTTGAACCATTGAACCATTTTTGATTCAATTGGAAATTCAAAGGAGTGTCCTAAAGATCAAAGGAGCATCCCAAAGACCAAAGGACAAGTGCCCTTTTGGAGGACTAGAAAGGCGCAACCAAACCATTCAAGCGGAGGTCAACAAGTGTCATAAACTAAGCCCCTTTCTAATCCATTCTTAGGAGTAGTAGAGGACACCATGTATCTTCTCAGGAGTAGCAGAGGATGATATGTATCTTCTCAGAAGCAGTGGAAGCCACCACATGTCGACATTTAAAAGATCTTTTTCGAGTTTCATTGCTGAATAAAGACTGTGGTGGGTCCCAAATTTATTTCTAAAGTCTACAAAAGATTCCAAGTGTCACCATCTGTAAGAGCCTAGCATGCATCTTGAACACTTCCATAGCATAGTAAAAAGCAATAGAGATTGCCACTTGACTTTTGTTGAAGAGAAGCAGAGATTGCCACCTATCTTCATGCCCCTTTTAAAGGTTACTCATGCAAGAAATGCGGTGAGTCTTATTTCTTTAATGCATTAAGTATCAAAGAAGTGGATTGCGATAGGTGTCAGAGGTGGAACATTCTTGAGTAGAATATAGTAAGAACTTAGGAAAAGTGGAAAGTGTCACATGTCTTCAATGAAAGTTGTGTAAAGTGCCAGGTGTCATTCTCCGGTGTCTCTTAAGAAATAAGTAGATTTTTAAGAAATTGACTAACTGTCCTCTTCCATTTCAACAAAATAGAGGGTCCTATATAGACACTTCCAGCTCAGTTAGAGTTCAATTTGGGCCATAAGTTTGGGAATGTGCAGACAATCTAGAGGGAAACTCAGCGGGAGTTATTTCCAGTAGATGGAGCTGTAGACACCACAAATGTGTCTGCACCTTGGTTCTCCCCCCTTGTCCACATCAAACCCATATCCTAACCCTTGGCCTTAGTCCCCTCCACTCATTTGATTAAAATAACTTAAATATTTCAATTAAGTGGCCCCCTTTCCACCTCACCCTTGACACCTTGGATCCTCCCTTGGATCCCTCCACCTCCCTCTTAGCCTTTATTATGCCAAATCTTCTCATTATCTTCCTCCCATGCCCATCTAAGTGTCCTCATGACCGTTCTTCCCACAATCCCTCGCTCGGTGGCGTGCAAGAATGGGCAGAGGCTATTTTTAGTCTCTGTCCCCATTCTGCCACTGCTGACGTCGGCGACCCTTTGGCTGACGTCGGCAATCCTGCCGGCATCGGCAGCATTCAAGACTCCTTTTTGCATCCATTCTAGCCCCCGTCCCCTTGAGCTCGCAAACTGATCTCTCTTGGCGTTTTGGCATTCGTTTCTTCTCCCTCTAGACCTCGTGTAACAGCAGCAACAGGTGCAGGGATTCTTGAGTAGAGATTTCCTCTTGCAAAGTCTTCTGTGGTCTCAACAACAGCTCTCCCATTCTTCATTCAGCAATCTAAAAGGTAAGCACAGTCTATTATTTCATTTCATTTCCTTTCTTTAGTGTTCAGTTGTTTGGTATCTGCTGTCTCCCACTCCCTCTATCCTACCCCCTGAGAGGCTGAAAAGCCTTCTCAGGGCCTGTCCTCTGTCCACCTACCTTTCACTCTTTCATCCTTTCAGTGTGATCTCGACAACTCCCTCATCCCTCCTGCCAACAAAGACCCTGTACAGGGCACCTAATCATAACCTGACCATTCCCTAGTCCATTCAAATTCATCCCTAAGCTCTGCCTCAACCCTGTTCACAACCCAGACCCATCCATAGCCCAGAAACCCGACCTGACCCGACTACAGGCCACTACCCCGACCGACGCTGGTTACTTCCCCTACCGACGTTGGCAGGATAACCGAAGTTGGCAGACAAGGCAACTGACGCCGACAACATTCCCGACCTCGGCAACTGTTATCAGCCTGACAGCTCCATTCAGGTGATCATTAATCTTTTCTTTCATCTCTAATTTGTTTATCACTCCTATATTCTGGCATTCTATATTTCCTTAGTCTTTTATCTGTCTGTTATCAGTGGGTTGACCTCCCTTGAGGAAGTTTTCACACTTCCGGGAACAAGCTTTCGCTTGGCAACCCACTGCCTATCCATTTAACATTTCCTTGTCCAAGTTCTCTTTTTCCTTGTAGGTTTCATTTCTCCACAGCCAAAGAGGGGTGCCCACAAACGTCTGGATTACGGTGCGCAATCTTTATCCAGGTACTTCTAGCCTTGTCCATTTCTTTAGTTTCTTTATTCATCTTTTGAATGTAAAAAGTGAATTAGCGATAGAAACATTCTGGCACGCCCGGTGGGACCTTAGGTTCTTCCTCGGGTTCCTCTTCCTTTCATTCATTTAGGTGCATTTAGGCTCCTTCCTTCTTGTCTCTTTCTTCTATTCGAAATGGCACTATAAGTAGGACCAAAATGAATCTTTCTTCTTTGCATTTCTAGACTAGTCTAAACATCATACTCTCAAACCCTTTCTCAAACTTGTCTTCATCCAAACTTCATATTTTCGACTTGGGCATAAAAATATACTGCATTGCATTTCTGCTTGTGCTTGCATTAGTCCACATCTAGTAACTTAAATCCGCATATTGAATAAATCGTAGACACTTGATGTTACACTACCAAACCACATGCACTAAAACGAACATAAAACTTACTTGAGACAAGGACCGACTGGGATTTCATCCCCCAGCAGATACCTTACCCGTCTCAGTGACCCTACTTGGATTTCATCACCAAGGGGGAAGCCCACTCCGTTCTCTGGTGGAGGATAAACTCTAGGCGAGGTATATCTTGGCTAAGCGAGACCAGCTAACCATTGGAATTGTGAAGTGAGGGGAGCTTGCTCCTTAGCACCAGGCCACGTATCAGACCTAACACAGATTTTTGAGCACCTAAAACAAGACCCAAAACCAGCTCTAGATTGCCTCTTCTAGGACCCTTCTTACAACCAATCTCCCCAAACATTCATCTAAGGCATAAGCCACAAGATTCTAAGGTTAATTCCTAGGATTTATCGCTTAGGCTTGTCTGTCTCTCTCTGTTTTTCTCTTCTCATCTATTTGTTTCAGTGAGTAAGGACGCTTTCTTCATTATTTTTCCAAGAATCTTAAAATCTTTTGGTTCTCTGGAAAACATAGTCACCGGCATCGGTTATTCCACCGACGTCAGCTTTTCCCTCTTACCGGCATCGGTTATCTGACTGACGTCAGCCATCTTTCTTACCGACATCGGTTTTTCAACTGACGTCGGTCTCTGTCACTGTCCTTTTTTCAAAACCAGCAGCCTAAAACCTGTCCCTTCTCTGTCAAAAACTCCATCCTGGTTTTCTGAAACAAAAAAACACAGTCTTTGAAACCTGAACCTTCTTTGCCTTGCATGGTTCTGACTCGTAGCCAAGCCAAGGCTCTTGTCAACCACGCTAGCCATCAACCACTTCCGTCTACCCCGTCCGTGACCAAGCCTACAATAGAGTTCAACTCAGAGACTGAAAGAACTCCTATTCGTCTAACCCCACCGTAGACTGCTATTGTCCAAGAAGGGGACCAAGATTTCAAATGATTCTTGGACCTCAACGTCAAGGCCTTACAACACTATCTCACGCATAGCCGAACGCGAGACTCCTTGGGCAATCCAATCTATGGAATGCCAACCTCTCTTATCATGACTATGGCTGTATCAACGGCATCCGTAGTTCAACCCTTGGACACTCAAGCCATCACTTCGACCACTGACCAGACTTTGACCCATCCTCTAGGTGTGGCCTCTCCCTCTATTTTTGGGCCCACTTCCACCGGGGTTTTGGCCCCCTATCAACCTCAACCCACTCAACTGCTATCCACTCTTTTTCAAAACCTTGTCGTCTCTATTCCGCCTACCCTGGCCCCTATCAACACCAGGGTGGCTTCCTATCTCTTGGCCCCCGTTACCACAGTCCAACCTCTCGTGGCAACATTGGGCCTAGCTATGCCTTCTACCCAACCACCTTTAGCCTCTTCATCTATCCCTACGACTAGTTATCCCTACGTTGCACCTTTACAGGGGCAACCAACTACGTCGTATGCCTCCCCTAGCCTCTTCCAAGTGCCCTACAACTTAGGGGGCGCACCACCCGTCAATCCGTCGGTAGATATCATCAAGATGCTGATGGACAAGATGACCAGTCTAGAGACCTCTATTTCTGGCTCACACAATGCTCTCTCATATGAGCAGATCTGTAATGAGCCCATTCATCCTTTTGTCCCAATCAGGCCATATCCTAGCCAGTGGGAGCTTCCGAAGTTTTCTCGCTTTCAAAGCGAGGAAGACCCACAGCAACACTTGCGGGCATTCAGACATGCCTGTTAGCTCATTGCTCATGACAATGCGTTGCTCTTACGCATGTTTCCTATGTCTCTCTCGGGTGCTATTCTTGACTGGTATAGCTCCCTTCCCAGCCATTCCCTCTTCTCATTCACACAATTGGCCCAGCTCTTCCTCAATCACTTTTCCATCAACATCACCAAGAAGGTCTCGATCACGGACCTCTATTCTATCCGGCAATTCGAGGATGAGTCCATAGCCGACTTCGTTGCTCGATGGAGAGGCCTCATCAATCAACTCTCCTTTTCCTTACCCCAGGCTGAGCTTATTGAACTCTTCTCCCAAGCCTGTGCCAGACATATTTCTTCCACCCTGAGGGTTCAAACCTTTCGCACCTTCGATGAAGCCTTCACGATGGCCCACAAACTTGAGTTGCGTGCCATCGAGGAGAATAAAGTCAAGTTGCAGAGCAAGAATCCCAGATCTAAGACCAATGACTCTTCTTTTCCTAAGCCGTCATCATCCAATTCTAAATCCAAGGCTTCAGCTAATGCTATGGTTGTTAGACCTTCATCTTCTTCAACCAATCAGCCTGAGCCATCGACATCTCAGAGCACCACTCACCAATTCCAACAGAGATATGTGCAACGATGGTATACTCCTCTCAGAGAATTGTACACGTCTATGCTGGAAAAGCTTGTTAAGCAGGGGGTCCTCAATCTCCCTCAAGCCCGACCTCCTCCATAATTCGATCCCTCACACGCCATCCCTGCGTGGTATAGGGAACAAGACTTCTACAGCTTCCACCGTGTTAAGGGACATGACACAGAAAACTGCAAAACTTTTAAGAACATAATCCAAGACATGCTTGAAAAGGGGGACCTCATCTTAGATAATCCCAATGCACCCCCTAATCAGGCCATTGACATCTTCAAACAGCCATTCCCTAATCATCCGCCAACTCAAAACAATGTTCGGACCTTAATTGACGACAATCATGAACACAACATTCAAACAGTCAATACGGTCTCGCTTTTTGTCCCCAATCAACCTCAAGAGGTTAGTCCATCAATCAGTCCATCACGTGTGGATGAACCTCTTTCCCCGGCTAGTTCTCCATTGACCTCTCTCATCTTGGAGGATGCCTCAGCTTTACCAGCACCACCGGTCTTGCCATCCTCATTTTTGCTGCCTATGGAGGACCCGACCCTTCCTACTCCTCAACCGCAAGTGGAGGGCACCATCATCCCTGCCCTTTATCCGCTTGAGGAGCCTCACTTTCCAGATTCTTCTCCACCCAGGGAAGAGCCTGTCTCCCCTTCGTCTCCATCTAAATTTGTCTTGTCTTCACCATACCATGCCTCTAAGACTGCTACACCCATCTCGTCTTCAACCTCGCGACCATCAACATCTTCTTCTCAGCCATTTTCCCAGTTAGTGGAGAAAATCGAACTTCTCCCTCCAAGGAAAGTGATGCCTCAGGTGTTGTGGGAGCGTCTTAAAGCCCTTCAACATACCCGTGCCCTCTCATCACATGCTGCTAATCTTCCCAAGGCAGAATCTCTTCAGACTCTTGACAAAGACCAGACTCTCAAACCTCAACCAAACCCATCAAAACCGAAACCTGCATCTTTCTCATCTAAGCCTATCAAGTCACTTGGTGTTCATCCTATCTCCACCCTCACTCACCTGCAAGTGAAGGTGGACCTAGACCAGACCTTGACCAGTAGTAGTCTTCCAACCAAGTCAGAGGAGACTGCCAGACTGCCGAAGCGAATGCCTCCTTCCTCGTCACCATTGCCATCCATTTTGGGCCCCCATCCTTCGACCCTGGCTAGAATCCTTCCCACTCTGGCCTCCAATCAAAACTCGTTGCCTCCTTTGCTTCCTCTACCTACCTCCAGCCGTCCCTCTCTCAAAAAGGTGGTACCAATCACCAAGAAAGTGTCGTCTTCGCCTGTCACCGCACCATTAACCCATAAGGTGGTACAAAAACCCCTTCCAACCTCGCCAAAGCAAAAGTCACCAACCTCGCGCATATCAAATAGCACGGACCCTCTAGTGGGCTCATACTCATTGATATTGCACCAACTTCTGTAGACTTCCAACATAACCCTTCCACCCATCAAGCCCTTCCAACATCTCGGGTGTCATGTCCCCTTTTTAGTTGACATGTGCGGAGTAGATGATTAGCCTATTATGTGACCCTCGTAGGCTAATGAAATGGATAAAGGGTCTTGATAGAGATGGGTTGGAATTCGTTCGGGCTCTTTCAGACATGAATTAAGGGAGATATTAATATTTGATTGATTTAATCAAATATTAATTATTTGATCTCATTTTAATTAATTATTAATTAATTATTAATTAATTATTAATTATTAATTATTAATGATTTAGTCTAATTTGAGGATGCAAATTCTAAATTAAGACTTGGTCTAATTTTAAGACCCTAGTTCTAATTTAAGGAAGTCTAATTTTAGCAAGCACACCTTTGGAGGTGTATAAGAATCTCTCATGGGAGAGAGTTGGTATTCATGATTATTGATATTGATTCTTGTTAAGAAATTCTTCTGTGAAGACTGAGCCAAGGGTTCCAGTATTCCATCTGCAGTGGAGAACGTCAACTCTTCATTGTGTGCAATTCAGAGGCTGTGAAAGATCAGCTGATCTATTGCCAAACTGCATTGAAGAACGTCAACTCTTCAGTGTGAGCGATTCAGAGGTTGTGAAAGATCAACCGATCTATTACCGAATTGGGAGATAACTTCATCCAGAAGCTATCACATGTACTTACAAGTTTGAGAGATAACTTCACACAGAAGCTATCACGAGGGTTTACAGATCAGGATCAAGCATATAGGTTGAGCAATATCAGCGGCCGTACGACTTTCGTACAGATCTGTGAAAATCTGTACACATCTACAGAAAGTTCAGGTACCGACATCGGCGAACAGGGACTTACAGAGACCGACATCGGTCGACTCATCACCGACGTTGGCAAGGGGACCACTACAGGTCGACCGACGACGGCAGTATAACTGACGTCGGCGACTGTGTTTTTTACACAGCAGGCCGAGACGTGCCAGATTCAGCCCAGTTTGCGGAATATTCAGAAATTCAGATAAGCAATTTGGAGCTTTGTTTTGATATTCGAAGGGATATTACAGTGGTATCAGAGCTTTGGTCTTTGGTATCATAGTTTTGTGTCTTTCATATATCTCTATTTGTAGGGGATATTACAGTGGTATCAGAGCTAAATCTTGCCATCCTGAGGGTTTAGAAATTTTATGCAGCCACAAGGGTTGGGACCACACGGGTATTTCATGCGCAGTAGAGCTTTGCTTGAAGGTACTCAAGTTTTAGAACAACCGCCAAAAGACATGGGTGATGATATTGGCAGGGCCCATATTCCTCACCATCCGAGAGACCAAGATGATCCAGAGGTTTTACTTACTCTTAGAGAACTACGAGAAGGGCAAAGGCAGAATAACCAGGTATTACAGCAGTTGGCAGCAGCACTGCCAAGATTGGGTTCTCCGAGGAGACATTCCCCACACCGTGAAGATGTCAGGAGTGTTGTAGGATCACAGCGAGGCCATGGGACTATTTCTCGTACAGCGAATAGGCCTACTAGGCCTATCTTTGTGAGACAGGAAGCAGAGGAGGTGATAGCAGGTGAGGAGCATGAGGAGACATTTACGGACACACTTAGGGTAGCGACTGAAGAGTGGGAGTCATTACCACATGTGGTCAGGGAGATGATTACTTTTGACTGATTCCTCACACAAAGGAAAGAACATTACCGAGGTCGACAGAATGGGAGACCAAGGCCCCAGAACAATGATCTGAAGCAGGCTACGAGTAGGCTCACACTAGCAACATTTGACGGTAGTGGTAAAGTGACAGCACAGGCTTGGGTTAGTAAGCTGGATACATTTCTCACATTGCGACCGATGGGTGAGGAAGATGCTATCAGATATGCGACACTACATCTCGAGGGAGTAGCTCACGATTGGTGGCACCATGGGATGGTGACACTCCATCATGATCGGATCACTTCTTATCAGGAGTTTGTGGACAGGCTGGTGGAGCATTTTGACAGGAGGGATCCAGAGTCCTATTTTCAAGAGTTGGCATAGTTACGTCAAAGTGGGAGTCTAGAGGCATACATTGGTGACTTCCAGAAGTTATCAGTCATGGTCCCTGACATTTCAGAGAGGCGACTAGTAGTACTCTTCATGGAGGGCTTGACAGAACCATTAAGAGGTTGGATCAAAGGCTTTGATCCTCCTTCATTACAGGAAGCTATGAAGAAGACACGCAGTATGGAGATGGCAGCCCCATCAAGTAGATCTAACTCCAGAGGTACTTCTTCATCTAGAGATCATAAGCACTCCAACGGGGATACAGAGAGACCAGATTTTAACATAGATAAATCCAGGGTTAAAAATGATTCAAAGGCTAATCCAGCAGCACCACCTTTGGATCGTGAGGTGCTTAATGATTTACGCAGGAAGAAGCTTTGCTTCTACTGCAAAGGTCCATATGATATCCATCACGATTGTCCTTTGAGGCCTAAGGGCAAGACGAATCGTATGATGTGGGTATATTATGAGGAGTCAGAATCGGAAGATTTTGAACAGCATGATAGTTCTGAGGAGGCAGGGGCTTCAGAGCCTAAGGCAGACGCAGATTTAGAGCTTCATATATAGGGGGCACGCCTATCCAGCATTCAGTCGGATGAGTCATTTAGACTCCGTGGAGTTTTGGCAGGGCAGAAGGTTACCACCCTTCTTGATACGGGAGCCACACATAATTTCATAGATGCTACATTTGTGGAGAAGCGTGGACTCACTACCAAAGATTTTGAGGGAATTAGAGTTAAGGTAGCCGATGGTCACACTCTGAGGTGTGAGCACATGATTAGAGACCTCCCATTGCGCTTGAACAACTATGAGTTCAAGGCTAATTATTATGTAGTGAACATGGGGGACATAGAATTAGTTTTGGGTATGAAGTGGCTTCATTCATTTGAGGAAGTTACTCTTCATCTCAAAGATATGGAGGTTCATTTTCAGGTAGATGGGAAAACACATATTCTTAAAGCAATACGGGGCAGCAGCTTCAAACATATGTTTTTTCATCGGATGGAGATGCCTGTACAACATGACATGAAAGAGTGCGATGATAAGTGCACATTGGCACCAACACAGGAGAGATATGAGGACGAGCTTTGTCTTGAGGTGAGTTCAGTTCAAGGGTTAGCACATGTGGTAGAGTCTCAGCTTTCTTTTACAGGTGGGTCACATGTTGATGACGATATACGTACAGGGGACAGAGGTGATGTGACACCATTGGATGAGAGTGGTGATGGACAGGGCTTGGAGTTTGTGTTGGTTGATAGCACTGTAGATCGAGACTTCATTTGGGATCCAGGTATTCAGCGATTGCTTGAGGGCAAGCAATTTCAGGAGGGGCAGATTGTCATGTCCCCTTTTTAGTTGACATGTGCGGAGTAGATGATTAGCCTATTATGTGACCCTCGTAGGCTAATGAAATGGATAGAGGGTCTTGATAGAGATGGGTTGGAATTCATTCGGGCTCTTTCAGACATGAATTAAGGGAGATATTAATATTTGATTGATTTAATCAAATATTAATTATTTGATCTCATTTTAATTAATTAATAATTATTAATTAATTATTAATTAATTATTAATTATTAATGATTTAGTCTAATTTGAGGATGCAAATTCTAAATTAAGACTTGGTCTAATTTTAAGACCCTAGTTCTAATTTAAGGAAGTCTAATTTTAGCAAGCACACCTTTGGAGGTGTATAAGAATCTCTCATGGGAGAGAGTTGGTATTCATGATTATTGATATTGATTCTTGTTAAGAAATTCTTCTGTGAAGACTAAGCCAAGGGTTCCAGTATTCCATCTGCAGTGGAGAACGTCAACTCTTCATTGTGCGCGATTCAGAGGCTGTGAAAGATCAGCTGATCTATTGCCAAACTGCATTGAAGAACGTCAACTCTTTAGTGTGAGCGATTCAGAGGTTGTGAAAGATCAACCGATCTATTGCCGAATTGGGAGATAACTTCATCCAGAAGCTATCACATGTACTTACAAGTTTGAGAGATAACTTCACACAGAAGCTATCACGAGGGTTTACAGATCAGGATCAAGCATATAGGTTGAGCAATATCAGTGGCTGTACGACTTCCGTACAGATCTGTGAAAATCCGTACGCATCTATAGAAAGTTTAGGTACTGACATCGGCGAACAGGGACTTACAGAGACTGACATCGGTCGACTCATCACCGACATCAGCAAGGGGACCACTACAGGTCGACCGACGACGGCAGTATAACCGACGTCGGCGATTGTGTTTTTTACACAGCAGGCCGAGACGTGCCAGATTCAGCCTAGTTTGTGGAATATTCAGAAATTCAGATAAGCAATTTGGAGCTTTGTTTTGATATTTGAAGGGATATTACAATGGTATCAGAGCTTTGGTCTTTGGTATCATAGTTTTGTGTCTTTCATATATCTCTATTGGTAGGGGATATTACATTGGGTCCAAGCCCTCCTGGTTCGACGACATGAAAATCTGCTTATATCATCGTACACCAGGACATGATACCGAGACTTACTGTGCCCTCAAAGCCATCATCCATCGCTATATGGAGAAGGACACTCTTCTCCTTGAGGACACTCTTGACCAGACCTCGGCTCATTCTCATCCAACCTCTTCAACCACGTCAACATCTCACCAGCAAGGCATGACCCCTTCTTCACCTCCCATTTTTGAAATCAATGCTATCCATGTAACCACTAGGTCGCAAAAGGACAAGGCAAAAGAAAAAGCTGCCATTCCTTGGACCTATCCCTTCATCAAGCCACCTCTTGCACCCAAGCCTAAAATTTCTATCCTTGGCGCATCCCAGCCTTCTTCATCTTCTTCTTCTGGGCCAATTCACGACTCCATGCTGAAGCAGCTTCACCAGACGCCTGTAAAGATGTCTCTTTATGACCTTATCCAAACCTCACCTCAGCACCGTCAAGCCCTCATCCAAGCCTTGCAGGCAGTGGAGGTCCAACCCGAGGACCCCCAACCACTCGCTGCCCTCGTCCATTCTTTATCTCCTGTTGCCTCCATCACATTCAGCGATTCTGAGATTCCCACATCTAACACGGAAGATCAGGACGCCGCCCTCTTCATCACTGCCTATGTTGATCAAACATGCATTATGATCGACGGCGGTGCTAGCATCAACATAATCTCTACCCATGCCTTTGATCAGTTGGCTCTTCCCAAGAATTGCGTCTCCAAAACTGACGCGATCTTATGCTCTTTCAATGACACCACCGCCACGACCATTGGCACAGTCATCCTTCACATTCGCATTGGTCCACACACAATCTCAAAGCTCTTCTATATCATCAAAGAAGAGTTTCAATACAACATCCTACTAGGCCGACCTTGGATCCATGCCATGGCCTGTGTCCCCTCCACCCTGCACCGTTGTGTGAAGTTTGAGCATGGCAAGCAAGTCCACACTATTCCTGCTGACCCTTCACCCTTCAAGACTTGCAACACAACTTACCATCACAACGATGTCCTCATTCCCATCAAGCTATCAACTCCGGCACCGCCTCCATCTGCGGAAGCTTCGACCAGTTTGTAATCGGCGATTGCCCTCACCCCTCCTCTTCAAGCACTGACCAAAGACCCCATGGAAGACATCTTCCAACGACTATCACTTGGGGAATATCACTTGTTGACCCTAGACATGTTCCAAACTCTGTAAGAGTATGGACGCCTTCATCTCAGTCCCAATTACGACCATCAGATCGGGATGGTCATGCCTTATGGTCCTCCTCACCTCCAAACCAACTTTGTCTATGGGGGGCTCAATCAAGCTCCTACCAATGACAATTCCCTCTCTTCACCCCAACCTTTCACATCAGATTTCTCATTTCTTGGCAACCCCGCCTTTGCACACACTTACCTTCGTAGGTGTGCATGGAAGGGTTTTAGTTTTGGACATTATGAGCAGGGCTCCCATCAGCCCATCGAGCCACTCAATGATGACGATGCCAAGAAATGGTATGGCCTGGGATATCATGACCCCACTCAGGCTCCTTTCGACCTTTGTCCCGAGCCAATAATTGACCAATCTCCTCCAAACTCACCCATTTCTCCTTCGTCACCTTTGGAGTCGGTGGTTTCCATCCCTCCTAGTTTTTTTTCTATAAACACCATCTGCTTGAAACCCCTGACCTATCAGCTCAATGGGGTATCCAGATCTCTCCCTCTCATCTTTCCTAACATGTTAGAGGATGAGTTGGCAACCATTCACACTGTCCACTGCGTTGACGATGATGCCATCCTTTCCTACATGGGTGCTGATGACTCTTTCATACAGCGTTCCCTCCCTTCCGAGACCTAGGTTATGTTAAATGAATCAACCATTGACATCAACCTCCCTTCTTCTGATGTTCCTCACATCTTAAAGATTGGCCAATCTTTAGACGCTCAGGAGCAGCTTGACTATACCCAGTTCCTTTCCGACCATAGCAAGGCCTTTGCCTGGACTTACAGTGACATGCCTGGCATCGACCCCACCATTGCTACCCATAACATTCTCACCAAACCAGAGGCTAAGCCTATTAGGCAAAACCTTCAAAAAATGCATCCTCACGTTGTGTTCCTTGTCAAAGAGGAGCTTCAGTGCCTTCTTTCTGTCTCCTTCATCCAGCCCATCGATTATCCGTAGTGGGTCTCTAACATCATCATAGTTACTAAAGCAACTGGGGGGATTCGGATCTGCACAAACTATCGTGACCTTAACCTAGCCTATCCCAAAGATGACTTTCTTCTTCCTAACATTGACCAGCTTGTTGATCTCACGGCCGGCCATGAGATGCTATCTCTCATGGACGGGTTTTCAGGATACAATCAAATCCTGATCGCTCTAGAAGACCAGCACAAGACTACCTTTATCACCCCATGGGGGACTTTCTGCTATCGAGTCATGCCTTTTGGCTTGAAAAATGCTGGTACCACATATCAGCGCGCCATGACCTACATTTTCCACGATCTCCTCCACAAAATCATGGAGGACTATGTGGACGACCTTCTCAGAAAGTCCAAGCTTCGCCGCGACCACTTGACCATTCTCAAAATCATCTTCTCTCTCCTTCTTCAATATAATGTTTGCCTTAACCCCAAGAAATGTGTCTTTGGGGTCCTCTCAGGCAGGCTTCTCGACTTCATCATTTCCTTTCGTGGCATCGAGATAGATCCCGCCAAGATCTGCGCTATCCTCAAAATGCCACCCCTGACCAATCTCAAGCAGCTTCGCAGTCTACAAGGGAAGCTCCAGTCCATCCGCCGTTTCATCTCGCAGCTTTCAGACCGCTGCCAACCTTTTCATCATCTCCTTAAGAAGGACGTCTCCTTTAAAATGGGATGAGGACTATCAAGAGGCTTTTGAAGCCCTCAAAAGCTATTTGGTCTCTCCACCAGTCCTCATTCCACCTAAAGATGACCAACCCTTCTACCTTTATATCTCTGCCACCAACCATTCGTTAGGTGCCATGATCGCGCACCGAGACGAGCATCACTATGAGCAAGCGGTTTACTACATCAGCCGAACACTAGTCCACTATGAAACTCGGTATACTCATACCGAGAAACTCTGTTTGGCATTAGTCTTTTCCACTACCAAGCTCCGCCACTATCTTCTCAACCACAAAACCTTTGTCGTCACTCACACTGACCCTCTCAAGTATATGCACTCCAAGCCATATCAGAATCAACGTATGGCTCGGTGGCTCATGCTACTCGCTGAGTTTGACCTCGAATTCATCCAACATAAATCTATCAAGGGGTAAACCATCACTGACCAACTGGCAGATGCCCCTCTTCCTGACAACCAACCTTCACAGTGTGAATTCCCTGACGAGTCTATCGCCACACTTTCCACCGATGACACCATCTACCAAATGACCATGTTCTTTGACGGCTCTAAATGTCAACTTGGTGGGGGTGCGGGGGTCATCCTCATCCCACTCGAAGGGGAGCCCATGCCTCTATCTTTCAAGCTTGACTTTGATTGTACCAATAATATGGCCGAATATGAGGCCTTAATTTTGGGACTTCAGACTGCCCTTTCCCTCCACATCAAGTCTATCAACATCTTCGGCGACTCATAGCTCATCGTCAATCAAGTTAACAGTTCATATCTCTGTAAAAATGAAGTTTTGTGGAGGTATAAAAATCGTGCTAACCTTCTTTTGGCATTTTTTGACCATTATCTCTTGTAGACTGTTACACGCTCTACGAACAAGTTTGCTAACACCATGGCTTCTCTTGCTTCGCATATCCCGTCTTCATCATCATCATCTCAACTTTTTGTCACGGTGCATTGTGTACCCTTGCCTTCATACATCTCCCCTCACATCGACCATATCAACACTGTCAATTCTAGTTCACAAGATGACTGGTATAAGTAACTAGTGGACTACTTGTCTCTTTCTGTCACTCCTCCCAACCTCTCTAGCAATGCGCGGTGAGCTTTCATCAAGTGCATAGCTCGCTATACCATGCTAGGGGGTCTTCTCTATAAGTGAGGCTTCGACGGCCTCCTTCTTCATTGTCTAAACTCAACTGAAGCTTCTCAAGCCATAAAACAAGTCCACGACGGGATTGGTGGTAGACACTTTAGTGGGAACTCGGTTGCCAAGCGCATCCTTCGCCTGGGTTATTATTGGCCCACCCTTCATCAAGACTGTAGCGACTATGTTCGGCGTTGCATCAAATGTCAGCAGCACTCTAACCTGCTTCATCTCCCCAGCCACGCCTTACAAGTCGCTCAAGATTTATGGCCTTTCTCTCAGTGGGGCTTAGATCTCATCGGTGAGATTAACCCTCACTCGTCTCTTCATCATCAGTCCATTATCACTGCCACTGAGTATTTCACCAAGTGGGTGGAAGCCATTCCTCTTGTCTCCACAACAGCTGACAAAATTGTCGACTTCATCAACAACCACATCATCTGTCATTTCGGTGTCCCTCACAAAATCATCACCGACAATGGCAAGTCCTTCAAAAACAAGACTATCCAAAAACTATGCAACTCATTTGGCATCAAACTTAGCTTTTCTTCACCTTACTACCCATAAGCAAATGGGCAGGCTAAGGCTTCCAACAAAATTTTGACTAAAATTCTCATGAAGGTGGTCAATGACACAAGAAGGGATTGACACATTCATATTCCCTTCGCTTTGTGGGCCTATTGCACTAGCATCCAAACCTCTATGAGTGCTACTCCTTTCTCTCTCATGTATGGAACGGAGGCTGTCTTACCTCTCAAAGTACAAATCTTGTCTCTCTGCATCTCCCTGCATGACATTCTTTCCAATGATGAATTTCATCAAGATCACTTAGCTCAACTTGAGTTACTTGACGAGCGTTGTCTTACTGCCCTCAATCATCTCCATGTCTACCAAAGTCGCATAAAGCGAGCCTACGACAAGAATCTGTGAGAATGAGATTTCAACATCGGAGACCTCGTCCTCAAAGAGAATCAACACATGACCAATATGGAGTGAAGTAAATGAGGCAAATTCACCCCCAATTGGCTTGGACCTTTTATCATCACGCACAAGTATGGGTCAGGGACTTATCGTCTGTCCTCCCTCGACGGACGGCCAAAACCTGAGCCTCTTAATGCGTTGCATCTTCGACCATTCTTCTGTTAGTCGAGTACTCGTCTACTGGACACGTAACTTGAGATCATCCCTTGAGCAATCCTCGTCCTCTTAATCCTCATTTCTTTCAACCCTATTCCCCTTTAACAAGTCCTCTACAACCCTTTTATGATGCATGGAGGCTTTGTCCTAATAAAAGGGCATCCTTGAACTTCTACAGTCTTGTCCATGACTCAAAAAAAAAAAAAGATGTCAAAACATAAGCCAAGGTCACAAAATCAAATCAAAAAGACAGACTGCTCCCTCGAAGGATAGCTGTACTATCATTGCTATAGCCAATAGACTGATCCCTCGAAGGACAGCTATTCAAACATTATATAAAACAAAAATATAGACCACTCCCTCGAAGGATGGCTATGACTAAATCTTGCTACAAATAGCAACCTTTCTTAGAAGCTTCCCGCATTGATCAACTTCGCAACATGACCATAAATCAAATGACATCTCTATGTAGACTTCCCGCATCGATCAGTCTGCACCCAAAAAAAAAAAAAATGAGTCATGGACTTGGCTTGTAGTTGTCTCAGGGCCTCCTATAAAAAGGGGCAAGGTTATCCCTGCTCTTAAACTGGGTTACCCTATCCTCCTCCTATTACCTGCTCAAGGGACTTTGAGCTCACTTTAATGTCAAAGTGATTCGATTACCGCTCTAACACAACACTGGTCAGCGACGTAATGCATGAACGGGGCTTTTGTTCTAATAACCCCTATCTATGCTCCCTTTCTGGTCCTTGTCAATGAAAGAGCGATTCACCTTTCACCTCTTCTCTACACTTTGGTCACATTTAACCACATCAATTGTTGACTCAACTCAAACCAAGCTATTTTCATCCTCATGGCATCAGACATCATCCTCGTCCATTTCACATAGTTTCTATGGACACCAGCACACATGGAAACTATCGACCAGACTCA
This sequence comes from Torreya grandis, assembly GCA_037957365.1. Taxonomy (NCBI): domain Eukaryota; kingdom Viridiplantae; phylum Streptophyta; class Pinopsida; order Cupressales; family Taxaceae; genus Torreya; species Torreya grandis. The sequence continues at coordinate 421,272 of JARHVA010004709.1, forward strand.
ATTTATGTTAAGCATAAACCAATACTTGCTGAAGCATAAATAGACCTCCATTCATTTTTAGCATACATCCATCACGACTATGGAAACTTGCTAGGGATGAAAGACTCTCGACCAATTCTACAGAATACACCATCTTTAGCATCATCTTATCCTCATCTTCCCCTCATCATTTCGACACTTGACCACATCCAATCATCGACCAATCTTCTCAATTCATCCGAACTACATTGGTCTGAGGCCCTATGACCAGGGCTATGTAGGTAGCACTCAGATAACACATCCTCTGAGGTTAGCTCGACCACCCCCATTTGTTCATCTCCTTGATGGACAAACCTTCTCTTTTATGACTTTGATCACGTCTAAGACCAATCATTTTCTTTGACCAAGACCAATCATTTTCTTTGACCATTCCTCCCTTTTAGGGAGAACTACATTGGCCTGAGGCCCTTCACACAAGGGCTATGTAGGCAGCACTCAGATCACATGACATTTTCTGAGGTTAGCTCAGCCACATCCTTTCGTCCATCCATCCCCTTGACCAATGACCATTGGAGATCATGCGTATCTCCTTCGACCTTCGACTACTTCCAAGCCAATGTTGCCTTGGTTGTTTTTGCGTGTGTGCTACCTCACGGCTGGTTAGCAAAATTGTCCGCAGACTATTTTTGACCCTTCGCAAGTGTAGGATCATAAGCCAGTTGATCCTTACTACTTGTGGCATTTTTCGTGTTTCTGGGAGCACTTCCTGAGCCTGGGATACCTAGAACATGATGACCATTTGGAGCTTCAGCTTAGATTGAGTAACCCGATCAGCAGACAACTAAATGCTGGGGCCCGGTTACTTCAATTTTGGAACTCCTTGACCCTCGACATGCGATAATTTGACCCAACCATCCCGTGAAGTGGCATACGCGCAATCACGACTATTGCAGCATTTTCGCTCACACTCTTCTTTCCATCTCTCTATCAAATCGACACTCGATCTCCAGTTCCCTTCTCTCGACTATCGCTTTGAGGGGGGAACACCTCATCCTTTTCCTGGGGAAACTACCTCCTGTTTTTATCTTGCAGTTTGTTCAGAACAACCAACAAGACAAAAAGGGGCAAATGTAGACACTACAAATGTGTATGCACCTTGGTTCTCCCCCCTTGTCCACCTCAAACCCATATCCTAACCCTTGGCCTTAGTCCCCTCCACTCATTTGATTAAAATAAATTAAATATTTCAATTAAGTGGCCCCCTTTCCACCTCACCCTTGACACCTTAGATCCTCCCTTAGATCCCTCCACCTCCCTCTTAGCCTTTATTATGCCAAATCTTCTCATTATCTTCCTCCCACGCCCATCTAAGTGTCCTCATGACCGTTCTTCCCACAATCCCTCACTCGGCGGCGTGCAAGAATGGGCAGAGGCTATTTTTAGTCTCTGTCCCCATTCTACCACTGCCGATGTCAGCGACCCTTCGGCCGACGTCGGTGATCCTACCGGCATCGACAGCCTTCAAGACTCCTTTCTGCATCCATTCCAGCCCCCGGCCCCTTGAGCTCACAAACTAATCTCTCTTGGCATTTTGGCATTCATTTCTTCTCCCTCTAGACCTTGTGTAACAGCAGCAACAGGTGCAGGGATTCTTGAGCAGAGATTTCCTCTTGCAAAGTCTTCTGTGGTCTCAACAACAACTCTCCCATTCTTCATTCAGCAAGCTAAAAGGTAAGCACAGTCTGTTATTTCATTTCATTTCCTTTCTTTAGTGTTCAGTTATTTGGTATCTGGTGTCTCCCACTCCCTCTGTCCTACCCCCTGAGAGGCTAAAAAGCCTTCTCAGGGCCTGTCCTCTGTCCACCTACCTTTCACTCTTTCATCCTTTCAATGTGATCCCGACAACTCCCTCATCCCTCTTGCCAACAAAGACCCTGTACAGGGCACCTAATCATAACCTGACCATTCCCCAGTCCATTTAAATTCATCCCTAAGCTCTGCCTTGACCCTGTTCACAAACCAGACCCATCCACAGCCCAAAAACCCGACCTGACCTGACTACAAGCCACTACCCCGACTGACGCCAGTTACTTCCCCTACCGACGTTGGCAGGATAACTGAAGTCGGCAGACAAGGCAACCAATGCCGGCAACGTTCTCGACCTCGGCGACTGTTATCAGCCCAACAACTCCATTCAGGTGATCATTAATCTTTTCTTTCATCTCTAATTTGTTTATCACTCCTATATTCTGGCATTCTATATTTCCTTAGTCTTTTATCTGTCTGTTATCAGTGGGTTGACCTCCCTTGAGGAAGTTTTCACACTTCCGGGAACAAGCTTTTGCTTGGCAACCCACTGCCTATCCATCTAACATTTCCTTGTCCAAGTTCTCTTTTTCCTTACAGGTGTCATTCCTCCACAGCCAAAGAGGGGTGCCCATAAACGTCTGGATTATGGTGCGCAATCTTTATCCAGGTACTTCTAGCCTTGTCCATTTCTTTAGTTTCTTTATTCATCTTTTGAATGTAGAAAGCGAATTAGCGATAGAAACAGGAGCAATTCGCTAGGGAGATTTTTGTGGCTTGTAAACATTGAAAGCACTGTCTGTTTGTCCCCTATGAGAAAAATGGGGAATAGATAGTTAGATGGGAAAGGAGGTGATGGAATGAGAGATCTAAGGCTATAAAGAGGACTGTAAGGATCACCAAAAAGATATCAGAAGAGGAAAAAGAGATAATTTTTTGAGAAAATTATTGTAAAGAGTTTGACTTTCTAGAGTTGTGATTAGGAATATCATTTGCCTTTATTCTATCATCTTAAGTTGTAAAGTTTATGTAACTATGCATGTTTTTATGCCTTTTATATGGCTAAAGAATTAATGAGAAGATAGAGTTATGTGCCTTTGTTGATGTTTCCCATATCATTATGAAAGTAGTCGAAGCTGCGAGCCTTTGCTTCTATTGTTTCTATCTTTTACATTGATCATGCCTCGTCTGCTCTTTAATGTAATTGAATCTTACATATAGTTTCACTATGCTTAGGATTAAGGATCAAAATTATATTTAGGGACATCGCCATAGTTATATTTTCTTTCTTTGCATTTGCATTTCTATTTAAATTCCTATCCCTTTTCCCCTCAAACATTTGATATAAAGAAGAGACTAGCTTCTTAAAAATCTAGAGGTTGTTTCAAGTCGCATGTCCCACATCTTGAAACTTCCCATTGTTGGTGTCTAAAAAAAAGTGCAATTTTAAACATCAATAATATTGACATCCATTACTAAAAATTATCAAAGCATTTATATATCTTGTCCTTAAATAATCCATTTATCTTATCTTTCAATCATAGATAATGTGCATTTATTTAATCTTTATTAAATTGAATTTTGTATCATTTATACCTGCATTTATTATCTTGCATATCTTATTTGTTATATTGAATAATCAATAATCATTTATCTTTATTAAATTATATTTCACATCATTTATATCTTGTAATCATTTATCTTCATAATTTTTAACATTTTATTCATCTTAATCGAAAATAGTGGGCTGACATCCACTCGAGCAAGTATTTCACTTTTTAGGACTGGTTTGTAATTAGGAAGCTCACTCATCTTTATACTAATCCATTTTTGTCCAAGTATCTACTTGTGATTTGTAGGTCACTCCTCCCTAGCCAAAGAGGAGTTCCCACAATCTTGATCAATGGTGCTCAACCAGCCTTCATCTCCAAGTAATCTTTAAAACATTGCATTTACTTTGTTTTTAGTAGCTAATTAGTCCACATTAAAAAAGAAAAAAAAAATACTAAAACATTCTGGCACACTTAGTGGGACCTCAGTCTCATCTTTTGTTTTAAAATTTAAAATTCTTGATTTTGCTCTCTTTCCCTTTCTTTGTGTGAATTCATCCAATTGATATAAAATTTGCATTTTTTCCTTTTAAGTTTAAAATATATTGCATCCATCTTTCCTTCTTAGGTTCTTTCACATAGAATAATGTAGGCAAAAATCTATCATAGTCATCACTTTATCCACACACAAACCAAATCACAACATAAATTAACACATCTAAACACTTGACATAAGGAAACTAATGGGGATTTCATCACCTAATGGCAACCTTCTTCTCGATGATCCTACTTGGATTTCACCACCAAGGGGAGGACCAACTTAGTTCTCTAGCTGAGTATAATATATGTACTATCGATATATATTGGCTAAGCACCTCCACTGGTTATGGGATTTTGATGTGAGTGAAGCAAGCCCTAAGTACCAAGCCATGCATCAATAAAAATACATATTTCCTTTTATCACTAAAAGAAAATACCAAAAACCATCCTTAGATTACCATTTCTTATGACCCTCATTATCCTTTTTCTTTATTTCTTCTCACATCTTAAAGTTAAAAGAGATAAAAAAAATTTGGAATGATTTTAGTTTTTGTACATTTCATTCACACCTAAAAGCGAGCTAATTCAAAAAAAATTATTGTTTATTTTTTTTTTAATTCCATCTCATGGTTGAAATGTGACAATAGCTGTGAAAAAAAACTTGACCTCCATCTGCGTCCTCATCCATGAGACTACTCCAAATCCATCCACTTCCCCTGAATCCTTCATATCACCTCATCTTCCATTATATTATACTTAAGGGAATATAGAATTTATTTCCATTTTTGATAATAACCCACTAGCCCTTAACCATTATCTCACCTTATGGAACACACCCATTTCCCTCCCTGAGGCCCCCTATATTTTTTGTATGCCACAAGGTGAAACCAATGGGGGTTCACACTCAATGAATATGGTCATAACACCATCATCACCACCCCATGTCTCAGACCCTCTTCAATCCACTAATGTGGATACATAGCTATTAGGGCCAAACCCATCCCAAAAAACCACCTTAAACACATCCACTAGTACTATTATAGTCCTAAGTACCATGATAACCCAACCTGTACTTACCCTTACATCCCCCCAAATCTTGGTTTCTATCCTAGCATCCCTCCTGCCTATACAAACCCATGATGGTATGAATCCACCACTATTAGTCTAACCATCTCAACAAAATATCCTACCTTAACCCACCATAGCTTCACAACCACAATTCTTACCACCTCTTCAGTAGAATGTCTCATTACAACTGACTTTAGCTGGTCTTTTATCATCCCAATATTTAAAACCTCCATCACAATCCTCTTAAATACCTCCTTAATAACAATACATATCATCTTCTAACCCATACTATCAACAATACATACCCTCAACATATCCTCCATATGTTTCTTCAACCCTACCAGTTAACACCACAACCATTGGTTATCCCCAGTCACAACCATTCATCACATCACTACCCCTTTAACAACAATACCTAGGGGGTGTACCTTAGTATACCACCCAACTAGACCTCATAAACATCTTTATGAATAGGATGTCCCATCTATAATCCTTAGCCTCAAGGGCCTAATAATGTGCTCTCTTATGAGCAAATTTGTAATGAGCCCATTAATCCATTCATACCCATGCGACCTTACCCTTCACAATGGAAATTACCTAAATTTACTAAATTCCTAAGTAAAGAGGACCCACAATAGCACCTTAGGGCATTTAGGCATTCTTGTTACCTTCTATCCCATGATGATGCTCTCTTACTTATGACTTTTCCCATATCATTAGTTGGACCAGCTTTGGATTGGTACAACTCCATCCCCCAGCACTCACTATTTTTGTTTGAATAATTAGCTCAGGTCTTCTTAAAAATATTCTCAATAAACATTTTTAGGAAAATCACCCTCATTTACCTATATATGGTATCAGACAATTTGAAGATGAATCCATTACTGACTTCATAGCTTGTTGGCATAGTCTAATCAACTAGTTAACCTTTTCCTTGCCACAGACTAAATTAATCAAATTATTTTCATGATCTTGTGCAAAACATATCTCATCCATGTTACAAGTTCAAACCTTTAATACTTTTTACAAAGCCTTTACCATGATGTGTAAACTCAATATTCATGGCACTGAATAGGGAAAAGTTAAGTTACATAATAAAAACTTCTAACCTAACCCATCAAAAAACAATAACAATAATCCTTAACCAAAAGGGGTAGCAAATGTTATTATTCTAAAAACTTCACCCCATCTAAACCCAATCAATTAGGACCATCCACTTCTCAAACACAACCACCTAGGGGCCTTACTCATTTCCCCCCTAGAAAATATAGCCCTTTAGGAGAGCCTTATACTTATGTATTGGATAAACTACTACAAGCAACCATTTTTGCGCTCCCACCAATTAAACCAGTTAATGATATGCATCCTAAACCCACTTGGTATAAAGAGGATGAGTTTTGTGCTTATCATAGGGTAATAGGACATGACATAGAATGATGCCAATCCTTTAAATGATTGGTAAAAAACCTCATCGACAAGGGGGACTTTAATTTGGATAATTCAAATTCTCCCCCTAATCAATTCATCAATACTATCCAGTAGCCAGCTTCTAATTACCCATACACATCAGACTCCTTACAAACACACACTAAAGAATCCCAAAACCAAGGGTGTCATGTGATTAGTACTATCCATGACCAACTTATACCATAAGAAGTTAATACATCTCCCAAATAATCCTCTAGAATACCAAACCTCCCTATAGGAGATAACATAGAAACACAACAACATGAGCCAATCCAAATCACCCCTATCATCCATTCCAACCTCCTTGATCTCATTACATGGGATCTCCCAAAGGAGGAATCTCCTAAAAATATTTACAACCATACTTCAAAGGATGAAGATAAAATGACAAATCTAATCAATACAAATAAATGCCTAAATGTCGTAAAAAGAAAAACCCTCCAACATCCACTAATAAGATTAGATCTTCCTTCACTATCCAAAATCAAAATAATTGAACCAAATTACAACAATATCCCTATCACATCTAATAGCACTAAAAATGGAAAATCAATAACACCCCTAATCCAAAATAGGCCATATATCTTAGGACCTCATCATTCATCAACACTACTTGTCACCATCATTGAATCATCATCTAAAGGATCCACCCAAAAATATCTTCCTCTCCCTTCAACACCAAAACCATCAACCAAACCTTCCATCTCTAAACACTTAAAAACTCTAAATAAAGACACAAACATAAAAAAAAAATGCATCCTACTAATCCTATCTAGATAACAAATGCCAAAACTAAATTAGATCAAAAGTCTATATCACAAAAGGTTGAGAAACTGTAACAAGACTCATTGAGAGGATCATACGCTACCATTCTTGACCACATTTTATAGACATCCCTCACTTCATTACCACCTATTAGACCATTCAACCCACACACTTGAAGACCTTCATGGTATAGGAAAGATAATATGTGTGCTCATCATAAGACTCTCAGACATGATATTGAAAATTATAAAGCTTTTAAATCCATAGTCTAGAATCTTTTATGGGATACTGACCTCTTAAATGATGAATTTGATATTTATCCCATCCTTAACCAAGAAAAGAAAATCCACACTATCCCACCATACCCACCTCCATCTAAAATTTACAAACCTATCTATCATTTATTATCACTCAATACCTTTATTCACACCCTTATGTATGAATATCTTGATCAACACCATGTGTATCCTAAAGCAAATATCCCATCACCACCATCTAACACCCGTTCCAAAACCAATGACATCATTCCTATCTCTCCTAATCAAGAAAACTAACATGCCACTAATATGTAAAAGAGTATTCAAGGAAACTTCACTCCTAATTGTCTTGGCCCATATATCATGGATTTGGGGCATATTACTTGACTTTCTTGGAAGTCAAGCCAAAATCATGAGTCTCCCAACACTTTACATCTACAACCTTGTCATTTTTAATATATTTGGTGATCCATAAATCAACATAGCCCTTTCTATTACTTATATCTATCATAATCCCCACATCTACCCTATAATGATATAGAATCATGTGGTCATCTGATAGCACTATCTTCATGATCTTAAATATGGGCACCTCAGCTCTACTCAGAGCATTTTTCTATTGGACATGCTCTACCTATATATAAGAAGGAGCCTCAAATCATTATTATCCATATCACCACACCATTTAACATCAAATTATCACCTTGTGTCAAAGCTTTGTCTTTAAGGATGTGACCTAGGCCAATTCAAGTCAACCCATGACTAAAAATTCAAACTAGGATCAAATTAAATCAAAGGGCACAAAGCATAGACCACTTCCTTGAAGGATGGATATCTAAAATTCAAAAACATAGACTACTCCATTGAAGGATAGTTGTTCATAAAACTCAAAAATATATCTTAAAAGCATAGACCACTCCCTTGAAGGATGTCTATTCAAAGTTATAAATAAAAAAAGCTTCACACATTGATCAACTTTTCTATCTTAGATAAAAGTTATCAAGCATGCCCATAAAAACTCCAAAATCAAAATTCAAATAAGATCCCAATAAAGCTTCTCACATCAATCATATTTCCAAAATCTAGCAAACTTCTTACATTGATTAGTATACACAAAATCAAACATGGGTTGATCCAATATGGTCCTATCATCACTAGTACACAAAGACTTAGTCTCTAACCTAGGGAGATATCATGATCCTAATTTCATATCCATATCTACTCATATTAGCATCATCCCATATCATTTCCTATCTTAAGAAAGCTTAAGATTGGTTGATTGATGATCACCAAGGTGTTTGTTAGCATTAGACAAGATCTGTATAATACATAGATCACAAAGGAGCTCATGCCTCACCTTTATATAAGCAACTAAGGAGTTGAGTTAACCTTAGTTACTCTTTTCTCATATATCAAATTGACATTAAAATAAAAATATATACCATCATCTAACCTAATTCAATTTTCCATCAATAATCCCGAAGCATATTAAAACACATAAAAGGTTATCTCCCATATATGTGTCACTATCAAAACAAAGAATCCACATATGAGTCCATCGAATCCCTTGCTATAAGCATTCAAACAAGTGTCCCATTTTATCTCAAAAATATTTGATCAATCTCATGCACATACACCAATGACATATAGGCCATACTATTTATGGTAGGCCATTATAATCCATTTTTATCTTTTAAGTTGATGACCATCATTGTTAATCAGCATTGACTAACCTTGTGTACACTACTTGTAATTTTTCATGCATCCCGTCCTGCCCATGAGCCCACTCTTATTACCTTGCCACATCTATCCCATTATTTGTCTTATTACATGTTAGGCTAGTGTACATTGACCTCTATTAGTCCCACATCCTTTGTAAGGCATGCACTTTTTTTTAGGCATCTTGCCTTTACAGACCCTGAGAGTCTACCTCTAATTGAGAACATTTGTCTATAGGTATCACACACACTGCAAGCACACTAGATTCTTCAATCAACCAACCCTATCATTTGTTCTCTTGATTTCTTTCATTTAATCCCACCTACTCATAGTTGTGGCAATTTATTACTTGTTTATCTTGGGGCACTTCTACTTGTAATATCCCAAACCCTTGTTAGTGCAATATTGTACTTCATCACTAAGCCTACAACATTGGCACTCTTTTTTATTGATTGCATCCCCATCCATTCATCCAAAACAAACCATCCAAATTCACATTTGGAGGTTTTTATTGACATTTATCCAATAAATAAATGATGTTTGGACTATGATATTTATAGCCATAACAACATTTTACATTGGTCCTCTTTGATTGACCTTGATCTATTGTCTTGTATTTACTTACAATATTTCACATGCATATAGCCTTGTACCCAAAGCCAAGAAAATTACACCCATTACAATTATGATAATTTACATCCAACATCCTAGGTTAGTGGAAGATGACCGTTGTTATTCCCTCAACCTATCTTGGCTCACCCTCTATTGGGCATATGTTACTTTTGTAGATCCTAAAGAGCATATTTCACCTTGAGACAATACATCTATAGGCAGTTCCCTGACTCTTATCAAAATGGATGATTTAGTTAGACCTTCCTAACATTTGTCTCCTTAGAAGCCTTTTGTTAAACCCACTTATTCATATTAGTGGTAATCTATTTTGGCATTGGGGCATTACTGTGTGTAATTACCCTCTCCTTGTAAGTGCAAGCAAGCTCAAATATCCATGTCATTTACCTTTTATTTTATCCTTTAGATCCTCATACTTTCCATCCATCTACTAATTTTTTCAAATCCATCACCATCTCATCATCCCACACCAACTCCCAATTTGAGGGGGAATACCTCTCATATACACTTGGAGCATTATACCCATCCTAGTTTTTATCTCGTATCTAGTCTGTATAAACTTCTCAACAAAAAGGGGAAAATTTAGATGCTATAGATATACACCATAACATAAAACCCTAAAATACGTAGAGTCTAAAATCTTATAACCTTGAAATAGGCTGAGTCTAAAATCCTATAGTCCCAAAATAGGCTAAGTCTAAAATGTGGTGGGAACCTCCAAAAATCTATATTTTGCATCTTAACTCTTAGAGGTCCAAAACCACTCTCAAACACCCTAAAAGTATATACATAAAATATAACTTAAAGTATAAGAAACTAAACATCCATATTTAAATGTCAACTTACACTTTAATTTTTATTTTATGTATATACCCCTTAGATACCTATGGTAATTATTCCTATTAATTACTATTTACCATCCCTAACCACCTAAAATATTTTAAACAACCAAAATTCATAAAAATAAATAAGAAAAAAAATCTATCCAACCTCCCAACAACCCTTATATCAACTTACCCTCATCAAAAACCCATGCAAATAACTTAGTGTTACATTCACTTACTTTAGCACATGGTTTGAAATAACCCAATCCAAATTTTGACCAAATTGGGCTAATCAAAGTCAATCCTCCATGATCGATGTTGATTCTCTCAGATCGAAGTCAATCCATATATACATAGTGAGCCTCCATGGCTTAGGACTACAATTTTGGAATCTAAAACACTATTGAATTATTTTTGAGACTGCATACATACCCTATTGGACCCCTATACATATGATACCAAGCCATTTTTTAGGTTGAAAGCCCATGTTTGAAGCACACATTTTCTACATCCACCTCACTCATTAAAGGTCAGTTTTACATTTTGTATTGCTTAGTTTTGGCTTACATTATAGTTTATTAGTCCTTTAGAATCTCTATTTTATCATCTACTATCTATTTTCATTATTTTATCAACCTTTCAAACCTTTTCCATCCTTTATTTTTGAGTATTAGTAGTTGACATAGAATTGACATTGATTCACTTGAATTGACATCGATCCTACAAGATCGACATCGATCCCTGCTAAAACACAAAAATAGACCTAAATTCTATTTTTGGTAGAATTTATAGCCCCTAAATCTTGCATAATTTGAATTATATTTTCTAAATCTCTCTCCTAATATATTGATATCCATTACTAAAAATTATCAAAACATTTATACATCTTGTCCTTAAATAGTCCGTTTATTTTATCTTTCAATCATAGATAATCTACATTTATTTAGTCTTTATTAAATTATATTTTGTATTATTTACACTTGTATCTATTACCTTGTATATCTTATCTATTATCTTGAATAATCCATAATAATTTATCTTTATCAAATTATATTTCACATCATTTATATCTTGTAATCATTTATCTTCATCATTTTTAGCATTTTATTCATCTTAATTGAAAATAATGGGTTGACATCCATTCAAGCAAGCATTACACTTCTCAGGATTGGTTTATAATTAGGAAACACACTCATCTTCCTACTGATCTATTTTTTTTTAAGTGTTTACTTTTGATTTGCAGGTCATTCCTCCCTAACCAAAGAGGAGTTCCCACAAGCTTAATCAATGGTGCACAACCAACCTTCATCTCCAGGTAATCTTCAAAACTCTACATTTACTTTGTTTTTAGTAGCTAATTTTCGACATTGAAAAAGAAAAATAAATATGAAAATAATTACATTTATATTTTTTTAAAATAAAAATCTCTTATTTTTATAGGTTCACCTAATGTTCCCTACGTTAGACACCTCCACATTTTTCTCACTTCCTTCCTCTTCTATAGCACTAAGGTAAGTAAACATATATATATCTCAATCATAACCATTTCTTTATCTTATTTAATTCTTAATATATTTAATTTAGCTTCATCATTATGTCTTGTTATATTCTTTTCCCAAAGCACCATCCCATGTTATACCTATGTGACATGTGATGATCTTAAAATGGGACATATGTGTTGGCTAATTTTGGCCTACATATAAAAGATTTCCTAGATGTAGTAAAATGTCATATTCTAGAGGTCAAACATGGAGTATGAATTTTAGAAATGATCTAGATGGAATGAGTGGTCTAAATATCTCATATTGCTTATAAAGATTTTGAAACACTTTTAAGTTACTTTAAGGTGAAATTTATTGATCTTTAAGAAATAGTTTTGAAAGTATGTATTTATGGTGTCTAAGTAGTTAGGATCATGAAACAAGTTCATGTGGGTCTCAAAAAATAATTGAAGCTTTCAAGGATCAAGCATAAGCTCAAGCACAAGTTTTAAAGGACTAGACCATCATCATGACATCATGTAGAAATAGGTAAGTCAGTTTGTTTGTGCATTTTATAAGTTTGCCTAGAAAGCATTTCATGGTCTAAAGATCACATAGAATCAATATTCTAGATGCCATAAACATCTCTTGAAAATTTTGTGCCTTCATGATTTTTATATCTCAATATGCAATCCTTTTAAGTTTAATAAGTAGTGTGATGGTCATGAAAATGTCATTGATAGTCATGCAGATGTCAAAGTAAAGTTCAACAATTAATCATTTAGTGTTTAAAGTGTGATGGTCACATAGACATTATTTATGACCACATAGATGTCAAAATTAAATATTTGAAATTATCCATTAGGGTTCAAATATTTATGATCATGTGGACATTAATGAAATTCATGTGGACATCAAAGATAGGGATACAAATGTCAATTTTGGGCCTCGTGAAATAGCCATTTGGATTCAAAAGAAGTAGATCAATGGTTGGTGTTTAATCATATAAAATATATAATGATATACAACACCTAACATAATTAGTGGGATCAGGTATATCTATGGCTCATTAACATTCATACCAAGTAGATCGATGGTGAAAAATGGGTCAAGGGGTGAATAGGATTTATCAACATTGATAGCCAATAAGCAAAGGTGATAAATGGATATTTTTCATTAGAGGTCAAAGAAGCATTTTTCAACCTAGGCAAAGTAAATACAAAATAATCAAGGTTGAATAGGATCTAGGTTGAACTAGAGGATTCCATGAAGGTAGACACATTAGACAAAGGATATTTCCACCCTAAGAAGGTAAAATTCATAAATTCAAAATCAAACATGATCTAGATAACTAGGAACAAATCCTATAAAGCCATCAAACATCACTAAAGCCTTGTAAATATTTTTGAGAGCTTCTATACATAGGTTTTATGTCTCATTCATACTCAAGAGACCCTAACCTATGGACCTCCATTTTAAATCATGATTATATGAAAACCAATAAAGGTTTTCATCTAGAATATATCTATATTAAGGATTTAGAAGCAATGGTAAAATGGTGATTACACAAGAAATGTCAAAAAGAACATCATGAGTAAGGTCAAGTAACTAACTGGTAACATAAATAATATCAAGCGTGATCAAGGAATATAATAAATGGAATTAATGCAGGGGATCTTGAGATAGATTCATATAATAATGGGGATTACTTCCTAAAACTAAGTCTTGATATTCACATTCTCCATCTTGCCAAAAAAAGATATAGTAGAATTAATGTATTAAGGGGATTAGGGGGGATTAGTATATCAAGCTGTGCTTTTGATAAAAGCCCATCGTGCATTGCTAGGGAGATTAGGGGGGATAATATAATAAGTTAAGTAGTCCACAAGTTGTTTATACCAAACATCTTATGGACTAGAGTCAATGGTGCTGATGAGGTTGATGTTAGTGGAGATATATGAAGGTAATGCCAAATGATGTACCATAACATAAATTCTCAAGGAAGATGATGAGGATGGAATGCATGAGGTGAGAGAAGCCATAGTATCATCAAACTTATTCATAGATCAAGGAATAGTTTGTAAGAGGTAATGGTCAAAAGATTCTAGTAGGGTGTCAACACAGTGTTTATACCTTTGCAAAACTTCATTTTTACAAAGATAGGATCCATTGATTTGATTGACGACTAGTTGTGAGTCACCAAAGATATTGATGGTCTTGACGCCTAGGAAAAGGGTGGTTTGAAGTCCCAAAATTAAGGCTTCATATTCAGCCATGTTGTTGGTATATTCAAAGTCAAGTTTGAAAGATAGGGGCGTGGGCTCACCCTCATGAGGGATGAGAATGACCCCCACACCCCCACCATGTTGACATTTAGACCTATCAAAGAACATTGTCATTTGATAGAAAATGTCATCGATGGATAATGTGGCAATGAATTCATCAGGGAATTCACAGTGAGAGGGTTGGTTGTCAGGTAGAGGGGCATCTGCTAGTTGGTTAGTGATTGTTTGGCCCTTTATAGATTTTTATTGGACGAATTCCAAGTCAATCTTAGCAAGAAGCATGAGCCAATGAGCCATACATTGATTTTGGTATGGTTTGGAATGCATGTATTTGAGGGGGTTAGTGTGGGTGATGACATAAGTTTTGTGATTGAGAAGATAATGACAGAGTTTGGTAGTAGCAAAGACTAATGCCAAATAGATTTTTTTGATATGAGTATACCAAGTTTCATAATCAATGAGCATTCAGCTTATGTAATAAACCACTTGCTCATGATGTTGTTCATCTCGATGTGCAATCATGGCACCTAAAGAATGATTTGTTGCTGAGATGTAGAGGTAGAAGGGTTGGTCATCTTTAGGTGGAATAAGGACTGGTGGAGAGACAAGATAACACTTAAGAGCCTCAAAATACTCTTGGCAATTCTTATCCCAATTAAAGGAGACATCATTCTTGAGGAGGTGATGAAAGGGTTGATATCAGTCAGAAAGCTACGAGATGAAGTGATGAATAGATTGGACTTTCCCTTGCAGGCTATGAAGTTGTTACATTAGAGATCACATACATCTCCCTGACCACAACACACGCCACCTGAGATCATACCATGACTCAGCCTGACTCGACCAACAACCTTGGAGATCATGACTATCTCCTCAGACCACAACCACTTTCATGACAACTTTGTCTTGGTTGTTTTGATTGCATGTATGCTACCTCACGAATAGTTAGCAAATTGTCTGCAACCCAAATTCTGACTCTCACACGTATTGTTGGATCGCGCTCCAGTTGATCCTCAATATTTGTGATGGAGGATTTGACCCCAAAGACCCCACTACTAGAGGGTGTTGCCTACATATCCAATACTCTAGAAGAAGGCCTTAGACTCATGTAATTATCCCCTACATGTTGTATTATGTGTGAATCATACATTATGTGCAAATTAAGTACAATAATTACCTAGATTTTAATTTGAAAAATCAAGCTCTTAGACTACCCCTTTAGTAATTTAGACCTATATATTTGTATTCCCTATGATTGGTATGAAAAATGGAATAAATAAGGAAGCTTTGTTTAATTTAGTGCTCTTTGAATACACATTGGTCTTTCTCTAGGTGTTTCATAGGTGGTGAATGAATGAGGGTTGATATTGTATTTATATCAATCCTTTTGGAGTAATAACATGAATCAAAGAACTTAGGATAACCATTAGGATACATTTCATTTGAAAATTAAATGACTTTAAGGTAGTAGATACTTACATTAGGATAGGACAATAATGTCATTGCTACTATCTATCCCAAAGTTTAGTGTCTAGGGATTACGAAAGTAGGTACAAGTTTAAAACTTGAAGATATGGATGATAAGTACATTTTAAGCATTCTAGGAAAGATATAGGGCCTAGGTCATCAACATAAGATTAGTCAAAGTAAGAGATATAGGCCAAGGGAGAAAAGATAAAGAAGATGTGAGACTTGTGGAAGTGGGAGAGGTAAATAACTAAGAAGAACAACCAAGGTCTAATTTTTCCAAATGTATAATATCAAGGTGATATATAATCATAAAATATCATCTACATTCCCCTTGATTTAATCTAGTAATGAAATTTTTAATTTGAATGAAAAGGAATGTGTTCTTACGTTTGGATGCACTCCTTGTCTTTATTTATGCCCAACTTGAGTTATTTTTTGATAACTGACCTAAAACCAAGAGCATGTTAAAGTATTAAATTAGTGCATATAATCTGGGTTGAAAATACTTGAAATTTAAATAACAAGGTTCAGGATTACATTTATATGTCAATGTAACCACCTTTCATATTGGTAATTTGTTTTGAAAAACATGTATCATTATAAAGCTTTAAAACTAAGATTAGGAAAAATATAGATAAAACATTAAAGCTCACACACACACACACACACACACACACACACACACACACACACACACACACACACACACACACACACACACACACACACATATAGAGAGAGAGAGAGAGAGACATACATGTATGTATATATGTATGTATGTATATATGTATCTATATACATATATATATATATAGAGAGAGAGAGAGAGAGGCACATGCCCCTAACTTTGGTGTAAAAGTGAGTTGCCACCTGACAAATGAGATTAGCTCAACCATGCAACCCAATGATAATTATAACTTAGTATGGCTAGATGATCAATTCCAACGTAAAAATTCAAAATATTGATTTATTTGATCACCTAAACCATACCATAAATGTGAACCAACTACTGCAATAGATTGGCTCAATAAAAGTTTGTAAAAGTCATATGGGTATTAGTATGAAAAACTTTGTGATATGATAACATTCCATAAAAGAGTTTTGTAATTTGAACATGATTTGTATTTTAAAATATTAAGCACATTTTTCATATCATATTCACCTTAGATATGTCTCATGCTAAAACTATGTATTACAATAGTACCAATGTATAAAATTTTGCCACAACTTTAAATCTTAATCATATAACTATGTGTTTTTGCCAATTCAGATAACTATGTGAGTATGGAAAACATGCTTCAAAATATTTTCCCCAATATATATGGATAGATATTAAAAATCATTTAAATACCAATGTTTAGGACATGTTTCTAAAACATGCCCCCTCTATAAACTAGAGATGTTGAATTTTGAATAGATGTGGATAACATGCTTCCAAAGCATGCTCCCACTAAATCTAAGAACTTGTATAAGTACCATATACTGAATGAATGTTGACAACATGCTTCCAAATCATTCCCCCATTGTAATATGGGAACTATGAATGTGTATAATCCATGCCCATATGGCATGCCCCCATTAAATCTAAAAACTAATGTAAGTACCATATACTGAATGAGTGTGGAGAACATGCTTTCAAAGCATGCCTCCATTGAATATAAAAACTATGATAAGTGTGAAGAACATGCCTCTATGACATGACCCAAATAATATTACCCCTTTTGAATTGATGTAAATATAGGAAATAATAGTTACCTCACCTCAAAAGGATAAGACAACTATATACTTTGTGAATGTAACCATGTAGCATATAAAAGGAACATGTCTAGGTAGATATAACATGAAAGTACATAGAACCAATGTAATAACATTTAGACCTAAGATGCATGATAAATATCATGGAAATTTATAGATAGTTATATTACTATCTCAATAAGAAAATCATACACAAACACAAGAGCACTCAAAATAAATTCAAAAGGTAATGGTCCAAGGAGATCGTGAACAAGGGCATGTTCAAATGTCTCATAATCAAATGGACATGAGTTAGTAAAATGTCCACAAAGTCAAGGATGACATATTCAAATGTCCATACAATAAACCATGACATATGTAAATGTCAAAGAAATAATACATAGGCATGGGGGCTGAAAGCAAAGGATCATATTTGAATGATTGAATAAAGAAAATAATAGCAAGGCAAGACACTCAAGGAAGTGTATAAAAGTAAATCATAAGAAATTAGCATAAACATGTCATGGTAAAATATGGATCTAATGTGTTAGGAAAAGTATGTCACTTATATAGCATATTTTTTATGTTGTGTAATATATAACCATAGATAATGACATGTTTAAGTATATATGTAAGCTCAAACATGATAATGTAGAGTGATCATCAAATCATATAACCTATGTGTATTAGTATCAAAGAATTAGATGCCTTCAATGTCTAAATGACATTAGTATAAGTAAGGCACAACATCTACAATATGAATGTATCATTTATCTATGTATGCATGTATCACACTCAAGTAAAGGTGTGACATATATGTATATGTAGGAGTAATTAAGTATGCCTTCCATCAACATGTAACTAACACATGGATGTCAAGGAGCCAATAGAACATGTAGGTGGTGAAAATGTTTTTGGAGTTTTGGATGCTTTTTATTTTTTTAGTATTTTTGAAATATTTGAAGAGGAAATATTATCCTATGATTCCATCTAATGGATGTTCATATATACATCCCTATTGTGTATCTATTGTAACACCTCCTTTATGCTACTGAATAGCATATATAAGTGTAATATCTATCATTATGGTATCAATGGTGCTCTACATATGTAAAATAAGACTCAATGGTCATGTAAAAATAGGGTTTCTTGGAATCCATCACTGAGGGATTTTTTGTTTCTTTGGTATAGCAATAATAGGTACATTTTGAGGTTATCTAGATATCTGAAAATGGTGTGTAGTACAAGATTTGGATTATATGGAGTCCAATGTATGTCTCTAATTAAATGGTCTTTCAATTATTGGCCACCTAGAAAAGGGTATTACATGTTGCTTACCCTTTTGTTATGAATTATCCTTAATAGGATTGATATCTAGTTGTCTAGGTATAAATTTATTTTTTTCAAGAGGGTGCTCATATGGAATTATAAGAAATTTAATTAAACAATTGGCATGAACATATTTAACACTCTCATGCATTGTGTGAGTCATTACTCAAAGATTGTGTATCTAAAGTATTCCCAATATAATATCAAATATGTTTGTGGAAGGGATAACCAAGAAGGTAATAACTACATGTGTGGGATTGACCTATAATGTAAGTCAATCTCACTAAGAAACTTTTACGAGGTCACATCAAATGCTCAAAATTATATGGTAGAGGGGTGAAAATAATGATGGGTATAACCCTAGTGCATAAGTAATTTCATGGTTAAAATTTTTTCACTTGCACCATTATCAATCATAACACTAATATGGAGTGTTTGTCAAGGTATTCTCAAATGAATAAATAATGAAGATTAGAGTCATCATTCTTAATTTTACTACCATCAAAGGAAACAAAAGGTTTCTTAATCATAGGAGATATATGTCACCTATAATTACCAATAATCCCATCTATTCAGTTCTCATAATGTGATGGAGGAGGATGTGCACTATAATCCATTTGGACTTCTATTTCCTTCTTATAATGATATTGTCAAGATTGTTAAATATTTTCTATTTATAATGATCACTAGGTTTTGAACGTGATTCCTTTATAATATCCCCAAATGTAAGTTTTTGGTCATCAATAAGATCTTGGATCTTGTGCTTTAAGGTAAAACATCTGCCTATATAATGTCTTGGTCCTTGATGATATTCCTAATAAGCATTCACATCATACCTTTTGGGTTTAGGTTAGAGAATATCAACTTCAATAGAATGATGGAAAGATATAAGATAACACTCTAGTAACCATGGGAGTAATGAAGCTAGGGATTTAGGTAAAATTTTAAATTATCTCATTGGTGCATTAGATAGGACAATTCGATTAGGCTATTTTGAAAGTGTGTTAACCATGGTGGTGGTTTCATTTTTAGGCTCAATAAGTTTTACCTTATAACTTGGTTTAATTGTAAACTTATACTAGATGCAGATGCAGTTGGTTTATTTGCTACATAATTGGGCTTATTTAATGATATAAGCTTCATTTCATTGTCTTGTATAACATGACATAAGCCATCAAAATATTTGAAATTATTTAAAATAATGGACTCATGTAACAAGTAAGACAAAGTTGCTTGAATATATCTTGTAACTCTTTGTTTATCATAATATTGGTTATTTTGGTTAGCATTTTCATATATATCAGTATATAATCATTTATAGGTTCATTGGTTCCTTATTTGATTTTTGTAATTTGATCATAGGAAACCTTTTCATAAATGTGAATGTAAAAGTGTGCTAAAAACTAGTCTCCAAGAGGTTTGAATGCTTTTACATATTGTATAGGTAAATCATAGAACCACCTCAAAGCATAGTCCTTGAGACTCCTTGGAAATAATTTGGTTAAAATATTATAATTGGAGGCATAGTCAAGGCATGTTGCATAAAATGTTCAAATATGTTACATTTAGGATCACCCTTGCCATCATAAAATTCTAACTTAGGTACAACAAATCTAGTTGTAAAAGGGTGAAAATAGATATCAAGTGCAAGAAGGTTATGTAACACATCTTGCGAATCTATAATACGAGGGGATTTTAAAGCATTTTGTTCAATGTTTGTAATATTTTCCTCTAATGTCATTATAACTTGAAGGAATGATTAAGCTATAGACCAAGTGGGATTTATATTAGCAAGTTGAGTGGTCACCAAAGGGGATGAAAACATGTTATGAGTAGTAATAGGCATTGAAACTAGTATTTATGTTGAAACAATAGGTAATTACATGATAAATGTATGAATTCTAGTTTTAGGGAATAAAGGTTTAAACACATAACCCATGCCACCACTATATGTATTTGGTTGTAAGGTGTTCAAGGGGAAGGATGTTTCCATTTTAGTTTTGTAATTTTTTTCTTCAAGTATAATATTTAATATATCATCAAAATCTTTAGGGTATTGTCAAATACACTCATGAAATAATGCAATTACATGCACTTTATCATGGTCTATTTGATCATTTTCATTTGCTTCATGGTTTTCATTATTATAATCTTCTTATATGATAAACCCTATTAGTATTTTTTTCAGTGTCAACATAGTTATCACCATGATCCAAGGTATGAGATCCCTCATTGGTTTGAGACATCCTATCATTGGAGGGGAAGTTCAATATTTTCAATAGGCACACTTCCTAATATAGGGATACTCTTATTTTGAATGAAAAATAGTAAAATTAAGAAATTAAAAAGTACAACAATATGAAATCCTAGTTGGTTTTAAACCCTATGAATAAAAAAATACATTTACATGGATCAGTTTCACCAAATGTTTAACCCTAAAAATATAGATTAGGTTTATTTGGGGTTAAAGGGGTGTATAGAAATGAAATGGAGCAAGGGTGATAATCATATCTATAGTATTAAAATTTGATAGTAAACTCATATATAAGCATACATAGAATTATTATGATGAGATATTCTAAATATGAAAATTAAAACTATGCTAGATATAGAAATGACAAAGAAATGAATTACTTTGCTTGTAATAATGTTAATGCAATTATAGATCTAGAATACATAGAAGTAAAATTGGAAGATGATTTAGGAATAGTTGTTAGATTTTATATTTAATATTTATAGCACTCTAAATAATAAAATAAACTTGGGATTATTTTGTCAACATTACTATCTAGGTTTGATGTTAGTGTCTTGTATGGAATATTTATTAAAACAAGATGTGACCACCTTGATGATTTTATTTTTTGTTTTGAATTCACTCTAGTGAATTTATATCTAGATCATGGATTATCTCTCCTTGTGAAATGGAAAAAACCTATATTTCTATCTTCATAGTGACCTTGGGGGAAAATGGGCTAATGGTCACGCAATGTCAAGCTAAACTTAAAGACCCCAATATTAGAGGGCACTGCCTACATATCCAATACTCCAAAAGAAGGCCTCAAACTCATGTAGTTCTCCCATAAATTTTGTTTTATATGTGAATCATATAATATGTGTAAAGAAAGTATAGCAGTGACCTAGCTTATAACTTGGTAAATCAAGATCTTGGGTTTATCCTTTAGTACTTCAGACCTATAGATGTGCAGTCCCCATGACTAGTATGGAAATAGGAATAAATAGGGAAGCTTTATTCAATTGAATTCTCTTTAAATTTTCTTTGGTATTTTTCTGTGTGTTTCATAGGTGGTGAAAGAATTAAGGTTGATCTTTTATTTATATCAATCCTTTTGGAGTAATAACTCACATTAAATCACTTAGGATGACCATTAGGATACATTTGATTTGAAAATATATGACTTCAGGGAAATGGACACTTACATTAGTATAGGACATTAATGTTTATGATACTACCTATCTCGAATGTTAATGTCTAGGGAGCAAGAAAGTAAGTATAGGCTCAAAACTTATATAGATAGAAGATAAGTACATTTTAAGCATTTTGGGAAAGATAGAAGGCTTGGGTCATAAACATAAGATTTATTAGACTAAGATATATATGATAATGGGAATAAATATATATTAGATGTAAGACTTGCATAAATGGGAAAGGTAAATAACTGAGAGGAACAACTAAGGTTTGTGTTTTCCAAAGTGTATAAGATTGAGGTGCAATATAATCATAAAATATCATCTACATAATCATACTTATATTAAATGAGAAAAAATATGGTATGATACATGTGTACAATGTAGGGAAAGTATAAGAATGATAATTATCTTGATCAACATAAGAGAAGAACTTCCAAATTGATTTGCCTAGAATATAAAATATGAATAAATGACCATTATATTATTTATCCCTATTAGGGTCAAATGGTTACAATATATTGTTACAAGAAATAAATTTCAATATGGTTTGAAAATGGTTCAACTTTTGTAATAGGTAATAATTCACCCTCCTATAGGTATAATAGTTCAAATTCTATATTATATCTAAGTTAACATGTGCAATGGCATCATATGAGTTTTGAAAGTTTCATCTAACTTGACACAATGTGGGATGGAGTCTCCATGTTCTTTCTAATTATGTTGGATGTTATGCATATGGTATAATTCATGTGGTATGGATACATATGTGACACAAGAAACATTTCATTGTGAAAAGGTTATAAATATGTAGGATGGAAAGAATGTGAACACATAAACATTTCCCTTAGGTAAAATAAAATGGTTTGTTGTGGTTTTAACTCAGATCACTTGAATATCTATAAGAAATAGCTCATGATAATGATGACTCAACCTATAGGTTTAAGAAACAAATGTTTTTAGTGGATACAAAGTTCATAGAATACACATCTACTAGATAAATAAGTTGTGTAACAAATAATAATGTTGTAAAGCACATAGATTTAATTTGAAAAGGTGTGAATTCAACATAAGCAATCATGTACATAAAGTGATTTCAAAAATTTATTAATAAAATTTCAAGGTGCACAAGTCATTATGAAATATTAAGAACATGTTTTAAATCTCTATAATATTCAAACTTAACTTTAGATTGGTGGTTTTTTACTCGAAACCTCAAATTAGAAAAATAAGACCAAGAGGATATTTTTTTATAGAATTCAAAAATATGTGAAACATAAATTTTACTAAAAAATGAGTAAATGACTGCTTCAAAAGTTATGCATGCCCTTTACCACCAAATTAAACTTTCAATTATTCACCAATAATTACACAACATTGAAGTGGAAACATTACTCAAGCAAATAAAAGGGTGCTCAATGAATCCATATGTAGGATTGTTCATATATTTATGGATTCTCCTCCATTGATTTTTGTGGTTGCCACCATACATTTGAATGATTTTAGTTATCATAATAATCATACTTATATTCAATGATAAAAAATGGGATATGATGCATGTGTAAAATGTAGGGAAAGGATAAGAATGATAATTTTATAGATAAACACAAGCAAAACACTTCCAAATAGATTTTTCTAGATATAAAATGTGAATAAATGAATATTATATTACTTATCCCTATTGGGGTCAAATGGTTATAATATATCGTTACAAGAAATAAATTACAATACGGCTTCAAAATGGTTCAACTTTTACAATAGATATTAACTCATCATCCTATGAGTATAATAGTTTGAATTATAGATGTAATGTAAGCTAAAATTTGTAATGGCATCATGTTAGCTTTGAATGTTTCATCTAACTTGACGTAATGTGGGATGGAGTCTCCATGTTCCTTATAATTATGTTGGATTTTTTACGTAGGGTCTAAGTCATGTGTCATGTTTACATATGTGACACAAAAATCATTACATTTTTCAAAGGTTACAAAGATGTAGGATACAAAGAGTGTGAACACATGGACAATTACCTTAGGGAAAATAGTATGGATTGGTGTGGTTAAACTCAAATCACTTGAATATATAAAATCAGTAGTTCATGATAATAATGACTCAACCTCTAGGTTTAAGAATAATTCAATTATAGAAAATAGTATGGATTGGTGTGGTTACACTCAGATCACTTGAATATCTACAAGCAATAACTCATTATAATGATGACTTAACCTCTAGGTTTAAGTAATTTTTTTTATTAAGTGGATAAATATTTCGTAAAATACACATCTACTAGAGAAATAAGTGTGTAACAAATAATAATGTTATGAAGCACATAGATTCAATTTGAAAAGGTGTGAATTCAACCCAAGGAAGCTTGTGCATAAAGTGATTTCCAAAATTCATTAGGAAATTTAACTGTGCACAATTCATTACACAACATTGAGAAAATGGTGTAAAACTCTATAAAATGCAAACTTAACTTCGGGGTAGTGATTTTTTACTTTAAACATCAAATTAGCAAAATAAGACCAAGAGGACAATTTTTTTAGAATTCAAAAATATGTGAAACATATATTTAGTTATAAAAGGAGTGCATGATTACTTTGAAAGTATTGAGTCATAACTCTCTAGTCATCCATATCTAATTTATATGTGTCATGGGAACTAACATAACAATGAAAAAATATTTGTATTGTGTGGATAAATTCTATTCCATGCATGCATGCATAACACATTATAAGTTCAGCCATGGCATATCATACTTATACATAAAAACATTATGCTCTTAATATTTAGTCATATATCTATTGTAAATTTGGCCTCCCAAGGCCAAATGCCAACCCATATAACCAAAAAACATTTCTATAAAAACCATCCAAGCCTACTCATGGTCATTTCTTGCATGGTCATGTCCTTATTGATCCTATTTTGAGCCTTGGTAACACTATTAGAAGTGTCATTATGTTATAGAGCTGTCTTGCGAATCTAATGTGTCATGACTTCCTTGAGTCTACTTAATGAGGTTATAGTGGTTATGATGGTCTTGGAATGAGAGAGGAGAGTTTCAAGTTGTCTTTTAAGGTCTAAAGAGGGGTCTTAACCCTATTTGTTAAAACTGAGGATCTTTTGATTAAATTAAGGTAAATTGACAAGTTTGAGGTTATTGGTTCTCATGGTAAATGGGCCTTTCTCAAGCCATTCCTTGTGAGATAGTCTTTCTAAGAAATATGAAGGTGTTTAAACCTTGCTCTTGTCATGATATAAAGGTTTATTGATGTGTTCAATGTCATTGTCCATGGTTTATCCATTCAAGCATTTTCAAACCTTCATCACCCCCCTTAAGACATCAATCACCTCATATAAGCCTATTTCAATTTAAGACCTAGGATAAGGGGAAAGTGTTTTGATGAAATTGCATTATAAAGGTCTTGAAAGGGTCATAATTTAATCATATTGTCACTCACTATGAATTTCATATCCTTAAAGGCTTGTTTTGAAACTCATATTCACCTCCCACCAACTAATTGGATTACACACATGCCAAAATATGTCTCTCTAACTTCCCCATCATATCACCTATTTTAAAATGGCATTTAACTCATGTTTCCTCTGTCTTCATTGTATAATGGTAGTTCAAAGCCTAAAACATGGAGAAAATAGTGGAAAATGAGAGTTTTTTGCAGGTTGTATGGCAAGGTATGGTCAATTCCATATAGGTGAGGTTAGAAGATTTTTTTTAGGCTCATGTTAGACATCTCAGTAAATTTTCATGGTAGGAGGATTCAAGACAACCTCAAAATTGACCGTCTTATTCCATCGAGCTCTTTTATAGCTTGTTACAACCCTTTAGGTTTATGGATGGTATGAGAATGTAATAAAAAATTAGGATATGAAACTTTGGGAAAAGGAAAGGACCTTAGATAGATTCAATCTTTGGGAATTTTCTCACTTTGACTCTCTCTCCTTTATAAAAAATCATTAACAATGTAAGGCACTCACAATGGCTTCTTAATTTAGGTAAGATACCAATTTTCCATGTTTTCTCATTTATTAAGCATGGTGATATAAAAATGGGAGATTATGGATATTTTTTAGAATATAAAACACTTTACCACAACATTCTCCAACCTTAGAACACATGTACGAGCCTAGGGAGGAAAGAAATCCTCATTAGAAGCAGTTCTTAGGGTGACATCTATGGTTTCTCAATCCCTTGGGGTCCCCAATGGTTTAATGTATATTGGTGAAAATACCATAGCTTTCACACATCCTATCAATATTAATCCACATTCTCTCACTTCCTTATGATCCAAGACTTCTATATCATGATGTTAACCTAATCTTGATTAAACACATAATAAGAAGGCAAAATACAGAGGTTTGAATCTTATTTAGGAATCATGTGATCATCTTAAAAGTATAAATATATATATATATATAATATGATAAAGTTATTCACCTAAATTTCATGGAATTTTTTAAAGTGAATTTGAGATGTGTATAAGGAGAATAAGACTCAGAATCTATTAGTAGAAGGGTTTGATGTTATTTTGTCGACCCACAGGTCTATAAACCTACAGGTGGATGTTAGTGACTCTAAAAGCCCATTTTATATTGTGTGTAGGTTAAAAATAACCTTATATATATATATATATATATATCAAAACATTCATGTAACCTTTAGTATCTTCACAATTTCATAATGAATACCATGTGAGGAATATCGGGCCTCATATTTCATAGAACACAATAAAAAAACCTTCAATGCCTTTAGAAACATAGTTGGATTCATAAGAGATTAAAGCAAATAGAGTTGAGGGTTGAGATATCTCAATTAGAATCATAATATACCATAAATCAAGTGTGGATATGATTAAAAAAACTCAATGAAGATGAACCTTCATCTTCAACCATTATGCAAGATGAACCTCTTATAGTCGCTACAGTTCTTTGAAGGTGGGCTAAACAAGAACAATGGTCATGGTTGGTCCAAGATGGAGGGAAAAATTGAAAGGCTTGAGGAGTTAAAAGGATTAAAAAAGGAGATAAAATATATATAATATAGGTCTAATTCAATGAGGACCTTAGGACATGAAGGACAATAAGTTATTCTCACCTATAACACAGTCAAGAAGCTTAGGATCCTCACTTACGGGCAAGTCCTTTAAGATGGGAAAATGAACATTAAACCTTGTTTAAATATGATTATTCATATATTTTAAATAGATATTTAATAATCTTATGAATGATTCTCATTCTTCCCATTGGACTGGTTTATCCCTTGAGATGGAAAAAAATGCCTTTTAGGCCTAAATAGGCCTGTACATGAGGAATTGAAGAAAAATGCAGGTTTGATACCATATAGAGGTCTAAAAACACCTAAAATATAAATAGAGAAAATATAACAAAGTCACTAGGTGGATAGAGACCCAAGTTACAGAAAAGGGGCTAATCATGATTACTCAGTCAAGGCATTGGATGATCACCTATAGATAAAACCTTACTAATGGAATAGTAAGAGTATAAAACATTGTGAAGAGATGGGATGAAGGTATAAAAATTAGAATTTAAATTAAATATTTAATGGCCATATCATTCTTAATTAAATTAAGGTTTTAATACAAAAATATTTAGATGGCCTACGTAGACCTACTAAGCCCAACATGCCTAAACTTGCCTATATTAGAATTGAGGTCACTACATGTTTTCATGATTGTATGAGGTTGAAACTTTAATGAAATAAATTATGAGTGAAATCACATGATATATAAAGGATTAAGAGTCTCATTTGTACATCTTGAGCACTAAACTTAGGCACAAGGGTTAAATGGGCCTGACTATGTATAAACCCTAGGCCAAAAATGAGAATACACAAGAGAAAAAATTGGGAAGCACATGAACCAAATAAGTTGCTAGTACTTGAAATAATGTTTAATGATAGTTTAAATTCCATCATCATATGGTGAAATGTAAGGATATCCTATTCATAACTCCCTACTATTAATAAACTCATATCAGCATTGTCATCTATAGGCAGACATATAAAGAATGAGGGCAGAATAGTGAACACATAGTTGAGGTTTGAGAATCTAAGGGAATATCAAAAGGTTTAAAATAGGTAATTAAGTAGGTATTATGATGGTTTTTCATCCACAAATACCTATATCTCACTTATATGCTCAAAACTCATTCAAAACCAATTAGGTCTAAAAGCCTATCTTAGACCTAGAAGGCCCACACCACCATGAAGTATGCTCAGACCCTCCTAAGCAAGATTAAAACCATAAGAAGGTATTTTTGACAAAATTTCACCTTAGTACAATTTTTTTAACCATTTTCATGAAGATTCAAATAATAGTTGAAAGAATAGGTCATTTCAGAGGTCTAAATTACAAATCAAGGAGGCTAAAGTGTTTTGTCTCCATTTTAGTGTATGCCAGGTTCTCCACAAGTCAAGTATTGACCCCTCATAAACCCAAGTTACTCCTCAATACCAAGTCAAGTTCTTTAAATGACTTGACTTATAAAAAATTTATGAGTAAAAATTAATCTAGGTTTATGAACCTCAATTACTCCTTCCAATGCTTTACATGTTTTCAACGATGCATGACTTCAGGTTTTCCAAAGAGCAAGGCTTAAATTTATTTATAAACTAAAGAAATCAAAAAATCTGAAATGGTCTTGATAATGCCTCTTGAAAGTGGCCCTTCAAAACTATTTTAAAGGGCCTTTCTTGCCTTGTTTCTTCCCAAGTGTCCCTTTAGACTTGTCCAAAGGTTACTTTGTTGTCTAAGTGACCCTTTTAAAAAGTTTTAAAGGGAACTTTTCTTCCCAAGTGTCCCTTCAGAATTTTTCAAAAGACACTTTATTATCTAAGTGACCCTTCAGAAAAGTTTTAAAGGGCACTTTTTTGCCCAACTGACCCTTTAGATTTTTTTGAAGGGAACTTTGTTTTTGGAAATGCCCTTCAAAAAAGTTGTGAAGGGCCATTTCCTTTGGAAATGCCATTCAAAAATTTATGAAGGGACCCTATGCCTTACCTAAGTGTCCTTCAAAACTTTTTTGAAGGACACTTTCCCAAGTTTCCTTCAAGAAAAGTTCCCAAAGGAACTATCCATTGTCTTTTGAGCAAAATCCCCTAAAGAATTCCTTCAGACATATTATCTAGAGGAATTACTTTGGGAAAATTGCTTGAAACATAAACCATACCCAATGGATCCCCATGACATGTCATAGGACATCAATTTTAATACATCCAACTAGTCATTGGGGTGCAAATATGACATGTCATAGGACATCAAATTTAAGGTGTCCAACTAGCCATTAGGATTCAAAGACATGATGTGAGATGGGACATCAAGTTTAATATAGCCAACTAGCCATTGGGATTCAAATACATGACATTCCATAAGATGTCAAGTTTAATACAACCAACTATCCATTGGGTTACAAAGATGACAAGTCGTAGGATGTTAAATTCATGCCTAAGGTCTTCAAGTAAGGAGTTAAGCCATTCAAAGAATCTAAAGGGTCTTAATCAAAGATATTGCAAATCAAGTTTCCCAAAGAGATTTCTTTATGACTTTTACAAGTAAAATAATTTAAAAATCCTAAAAAGGAAGAGACAATACAAATTGGGTTTCCCAAAGAGCTTTTCTTATGACTTTTACAAGTAGAAGCAATCAAAGGACCCAAATAAGCAAGTAGAAGTAAAGTCATTTAGAAAACATGAATGGGTTTATAGTGCAAAATATGGGAGCTCTTAAGAAGAATATAAGTTTTATAATAGTGATTTGATACATTTATTGTGGAGGGTCATCTCACCATTGATTTTATAGTGATCCTGGTCATTTCAAAAGGGTAAATCAAAGAGAAGGACAAACTCCAACTGAATGAGAGAACAACTAGAATCAGTTTCAATAGGATGGTGACTAAAAACTATTTTGGAGGCTTCTACATTAGTTCTTAACATCTCTCTCTTCTCTCCCTCTTTTTTTTATAAATAGGACCCTTGGGCTCTTGTTTTATCATCCACAGATAGTATAGTGAAGCCCTACTACAATGTTTTGCCACTTTTTTGCCTTTGAAGAATGAAGCATAAGTCTATTTTCTTTCTAAGTTCTAGACATTTTCCTTGACATGCAAGAGACATAAAGTGACATCAAGTGATGATTTATCCTTATTCTCTCTATCCTTCATGTTTTTGAGCAAAAATTTGATACAATAGGTCATGTAGAGTGCATTCTAGTTGTATGAGATTTTGTACATGTGTAACCTTTTTCTTGGACTATATAGGTTATCTTTTCTAGTTATTTACCTTGTGTGATCTCATTCATTTTGTCTCTACATTGAAATACTTATGTTGGAATCTTCTAAAGCTTGAGTTATAGACTATATTATGTTATATTGTGCATAAATATAGGGCATACATGTGGATACTAATTCTTGGTGTATCACCATCTTAGAATAGGCTTTTCATTTATGCAAACTTCTTACTCTTTTCACTCATACAAAATGGTTCAACAATTTTATTTCACAAAAATCTAATACTGTGAGCTAGCCCTTTCAACCTAGAGGTTTATTTCCACTTATATGCACACCCATAGGCTTGAAAATGTCCCAACATTGCCTAAATCTAGATGAGGCCAAAACAACCCTCTTCTAAGGTATAATATTTGAAGACAATAGTTCTGGCATGCTCAATGGGACTTGAATTATTACTAAGTTAAGGTGAATGATGGTCTTGACAGGCCTAAGTAGTAGAAATACCCCTAACCCAACATTTAGTGACTCCAAAATAGTGTGAATCCCTAGTTCTAGACAAAGTTTTATACATTATCCTACATGGTCCTCACAAGGTCCTTAAGATTTTATAACCAAGCCCCTTTATCTAAAGATTTTCCTAAATAACAACACCTTGAACCACTCCTATGCCTATTAAATCCTTGGAAAGGACATTTTAGGGAAGAAGTAGAAGAGGTTGAAGAAGTTCAAGGAGAGGATGAAGTTGAATAAGAAAAAGAAATAGAGGATCATAGGGGAAGAAGAGAGATAGATAGACGTCAACCTTTCCTTGCTTTTAATACCTAAAACCCAATATAGCTTCCTACATATGACCCCATCCCTCCAAATACTACCAAAAATCTTCCTAGTTTCAATGGAGAGGGTCCTATTACTCCATCTAAACATATTAGAAACATCTCTAATTTTTTTAATTTCTATAATGTTAATAGGGCCAATATAGCCATTAGGCTGCTTGATATGTCTTTAAAAGAAAAAGCACTTGACTAGTATATAATATTGGAAATATGTTGTATTACAAGTTGGCATGGTTTTGGAGACCTATTGGTGACAAGATTCAAAAATAAGAGTGACCATGTTTCCCTAATACATTAGTTGAATGTAATAAGAAGAGGTCCAAATGAATCCATAGGAGATTTCAATGATAGATTTCAAATAACATGGTATAGGATGCCACCAATCATGAGACCTCCTCCTAGCTTTGTGTTCCCAACATACCTCAAAGGGATTGGTACTGATGTTGCTATTATGTTGTAGTCAATGGGAGGATTCACTCTTCCAAGTGCATACGAGCTAGCAATTAAGGATGAGAATAACTTGATTCAAGTTAGAAGACTCCCTCTAAGAGTTTCAATGCCTTTGTTGTCCCATAATTTAGTTTAATCTCCAAGCATGTCTCAGGTATCCAATTCCAATGTGAAGCCATGAGCCTTTCCCAAGAAGGTGAATAACATTATGGACAAGGATGAAGAAATCAAATTATTGAGAGCTCAGTTCAAGTAAGCTCAATATCAGGCAAGTGCTCCTCTTAATGCATAATACTATCCTCAAAAAGGATATAGAGCTCCATCCCAATATAGTTATCAAGGGAGAGGATAAAATCAACAAGGTTACAATAGGAAGCCCAATGCATATAATCCAAATCCTACTCCTTCCATAAAGGTTATTGTTCTAGTTCATGCAAATCTAGTGCAAGGAGAAGATCATGTGGACCAATGGGGGTAGCCTCAAGGATAATTTGCACTTGATGATGGAGGGACTAGCTATGCTTTGACTACAAAAGAAGCTACTCCTTACATGATAGTAGAAGAAGCATGTCCCAGCCAAAGGGATAATCATGGAGAAGGCAACATCCCAAGTGTGGAGATGATGAACTTTCAAGAAAAAAATGATTTTGTGTTAACTCAAAGCATGTCAATTGCAGCTAATATAAGGTTCAAGAAGAGAGCCTTGGGAGAGGGATAAGAGCCAAAAATATTTCCAAGTAATGCCTCTACAAGGCCACAAAACAACAATCAAAATTTTTCACCTTCTACAAGCCATGTTCCTCAACAAAATCAAAATGTAAATATAGCTACCAAGATTGCAACACAATAGGCAATAGCTCCTTTATTACCATCAAAAATGTAGGAGAAAGTGAATACTCCATTGCTAAATATTTTGGGCTCATTAAAGAGCACTAATACAAGCATATCCCTTTGGGGGGTTCTACATATACCTAGTCAAAAGGAGCTTTTACAAGAGCAGTTAACAAACATGTAGGTGGCTCCTCAATCTTCAAGGAATCATAGTGTGGCTCTCACAAATTTTGCAAATCATCTTTTTGAGCCTTCCACTAAAGCTAAAAATCCTCCACCCTTCTACCTCACACTCATTATAGGAGATAAGTTGGTCCACAATTATATTTTGGATAGTGGAGCAAGCACTACTGTTATGCCTATAGTAATGGTTGATAAGCTAGGTTTGAACTATGAGTCACATAGTAAAGGCATGTTACAATTGGATGGAACTCCAACCAAGATAGTAGGATTATTCAAAGGTCTGAAAGTTTTTTTACATGGCTGCCCAAGCTTCCCTATCATGCAAGATATTGTGGTGGTGGACCTTTTAGCACACTTTGATATATGCTTATCTAGGGACTTTATGGCCAAGATAGGAGGATACCTTTATGATGATTGGTCTTTTATAGATTTCAAGACAAGGTATGGAACCAAGGTAACCATAAGGACTTAGCCCTTAGCAAGGTTTCATATTAAGCCATACTTAGAGACAATGATAAATCAAAATTGTCTAATCAGCAAGGAGGAAGAGGCAGTCTTGAATAGTGAAAAATCTCCTCTTGAAGGTATTTTCTATAGAGAGGATTACAAAGCAAGTTAGTCAATCATTAGTTCATAAATAATGAAACATGCATAAATAACTAACTAACCAAGCCTATCTATTCATATGGGAATTACAAAGGATAGTAAGAAACAAATTAAAGAAAGCAACATGATATTACTTTCTCAAATAGATTAACCATACCCATGTGGCTTAAAAACATATTCTCCCTTGATAAATCATACTTTTCTTTGTCAAAAATGGTGTTAAGCTCCTCTAATGCCTCAAGAACACTCCAGAAAACTTAGGCTCATGATTCCAAATCACTAAACTAGCCTATCAATGAAGCTTGAAAGCAAAATCTATGATCAAACTCAAAGCCTTGTGAAAAAAATTTAACATTATAAATTTTTAATAATTAATCTTTTTGAAGATATTTAAGCATAATAAATTTTCACCAAAATAGCTTAAAATTCACATCCATGGCCTCTCTATTTATAGATTTTTGAGATTGGTCATGATCAATCATGATTGTCCATCTCAAGATTGAGATGTGTGGCCATGGATAATCCTAATGTTTGGAATTAAATCCATAATCTTCATCATGACCTTGGAAGAATGGGCATTGAAGAGGCATGGGAGGCATTAAATAGGCATGGGTGACCCATAAACTTGATATTTGTGGAATTTATGGCCTAGGGATGTCTTCCCAAGAAATGATGTCACTTGATGATGCAATTAATAAGAATCAATTTTCAAAAATAAATATTCAAAAAATCTCATGGAAATCCACTTAAGCTCTTGATTTGGGTTAATTAGCCTTAAACAAGGTTAATCAACATTTGTGCAATTATTTAAAAATTGGCCCTCAATTAATTGAAATGGTCAAAAAGTCATATTACTGGGTTATAATTTGATTGGAAAGGAACTAAAAGGTGATATTATATGTGTTAGAGCTGTATCCCAACACCAAATAACAAAGGTACATGGCATATACCAATGAATTGGAAGAAAAGAGTGATCAAGAGTACTAAATGGCAAAATAGTCATTTTGACTCAAAATGATATGATCAAAGTTAGTTGGCCCATAAAATGCACTACCCTATTTAGGGATATATTGACCTAAATTGGCACTTGTAAACAACAAGTTCAAACCATTTAGCATGTTTTATGGATTTTGACCTAAAATGTACATTTGAGTGCAATTTGAGTAACATTGATAATTTCAACACAAATGGTGTTAAGAATTGGATGTCTACATTTTGCCCTTGTTTGAGAAGGCATAGTGAGATATTCAAGTGAAGCAACATCTTTTCAAATAAAATATTTGTCAAGAATAAATTGGAATAGACCCATGATACCCCCTCGAGAGGACATACGAGGATGAAAGAAATGGATGGACTCTTGAAAAGAGAGAGAAAGTGAAAGATTAACCCATGGAATAGATCACATCCAGATGAGCTAATGCTTACACATATGATTACCATCAATGATAAAAATATAATTAGAGGTATAATGGGACCTAGATATGGGGGAATGGGAAAGATATAATCCATAAATGTAAGGGACACACTTTAAATGTACCTAATTTGAGAGTACAAGTTGTGTGTTTATGACATTGATCAATCTTGAGACAAGTTGCACACTAAAATATTGACATCATGGGATTTAATGTGGATAGTTTGGAATTAGAGAAAAAGAGAGAATTTTCTACTTTAGAAAGGGAAGCACCACTAAAACAGGGTCTCCAAATAGAATATAAAAAGTACTCTAGTAGAGTAGATTTGATCGTGATAAAATAGTTTTGCCCTAGTAGGGTAAATTTTGGTCATTGATAAAGAATAAATAATGATTTTGCCCTTATATATCTGATTTTATTCAGATGTGGTTCATATATTATGCCCCAACATGGGCAATTGGCAAGTAAAATAACTCAAGGATATAACTAAAAAGATAGGTTAAAGTGAGTGGGCACAAACGTACATGTAATGGTGTAATGGCTTAGAAATCCATATAAAACTAAGAGTATGAGAATTCACAAAGTGATGAGAGAGATGAAAATAATAATGGAGATAGCTAAGCTAACCTCAATATAAATTTAACATTGCCTACATAGTTCTGTGGACTCAGTTTCCAACATGAACTTCAAGCCAATGTAGTTCACCCAAGTTTGGGAGAGAATGGAATGAAGAATGATGAAAAATGACCAAGAATTGATTATACTAACAATTTATGTGAAGATATGTACATCTAAGCATAGACAAAGCCTAAAATACATGTTACCTAGATGCCTAACTCCATATCATGAGCCTAGGTTTTTCAAAGTGTTCTTGAGAATTGTTCATCAAAGTTGATGTTGATGTTAATACATTGAGATTTAAGCACAAAGTGCTTGATATAGAAAAATAAATTAGGCATAATAAGTATGAATAACTTAGAATGACATAATATTCCAATTGCACTGAGCCAATTCAAATGTGAATACCTATAACTAAGGATAATGGTAAAATAATGACCAAAACTAGAGTTACAGCAATTTACATTTAAACATAAAATCAAAAGACAAAGAAAAAGATAAACATAAAAGAACCTAACTTTAAATCAAGATCTGATCTTAAGTAGGTACAAAATATTTAAAAATAAAAGTCAAAAATTTCTTAATGACATGAGACCAAGATATGAATAATCAAGTTTCATGTGGACCATTAAGGCATTCTTGAACACAAAAGAGAAAAGCAAAATAAAATAGAAAAACAAGACACCAACAAAAATAAAATAAACAAAATGGTCCAATAATAACATAATAACATAGGATCAAGATATAAATAGTCGAGATCCATGTGAATCATCAAGATGTTTTGAAACACAAAAGAGATAAGTAAAAACAAACAAGAAAACACAAGACCAAGATGAGACAAGAAGTAATAAAAAGAGAAAAGGAGAAGAAATAAAAAAAGAGGTTAAAAATCACAACAAAACACCAAGAAAACTCAAATAAACAAAAATAAAAACCAAGTTAGTGCAGTTTAAATACAAATGTTCATGTATGTGTAGTAGAGGTGTTACTTTCCACCATATCATAACAAAGAACAATGACAAAAAAATTGTTCCCTAATTAAAGAGTAACAATGATAATAGAAATGGGAGAAGAGAAGAAAAATAAGGGGTTGGTTGAGCGAACTCCAGATGTATAAGATAAGTGGACACTACTGATATAGTTCCATGGATACATGATTCAACATGAACTTTAGAACAAATGTAGTTCTCCCCAAAAATGAGATAGCAGAAAAATGATGATCAAACCATCATGATTAATGTTATAGAAGAAATGGAAGATATGATAAACAAATGAGAATGGTCTGGCAAACAAGAAGCTGATGAGATGAGAAAGAATGATCTTGCAAAATGGCAAGTGTGTGGACAAGATGAAATGAACTAGTGATTTTACACTTGCAAAACAACAAGAGCATAAGATAAGATAAAATCATGTTTTTGTTCTTGAAAAATGGAAAGAGCGTAGGATAAGATGAAATAGCGTTTCCATGCTTGAGAAATGGCAAGAGCATAACATGGTGGAATAGGAATGTATAGATGTATAGAGGTTTGAGACAATGTTTTTATTTTTTTGTGGATTATTTTTTGATGTTTTTGGTATTTTCAAAATATTTCTAATGTTTTTAGTGTTTTTATAATAAAATATGCACAAGGTGGGACCATCTAGTTGAGGAGATGCACATCTTGAGAGTAAAGGTTCCAATAAGATAGCTAAGCTGGCTATAACAACACATGCTTATAAATCAGTGAGAGTGAGGTTTTGATAAAATAAAAAAGAGCAACAAATACTTGAACTAAGAAGATGCAACTATTCACTTGTCTAAAATTGCATAAGACTGTCTTAGTTGAACTGTTTTCTAGAAATTCTAAAAGATGTTCATAACATTCATGAGACATAATCAATATTATAATTGGTTAAGGGACAAAAAATGTTCAAGTTTATAACATGTCCTAGACAAAACAAAGAATATGCTTCTTAAAGAGATCAATCCATAATGGGATGAAGAATGTGTTCATAGTGCCAAGGGTTCAAGGCCTTTATAGTTGGGATTCATGAAAAGTGGACTAGGGTAGTATAAAATGTGTTAAAGGTAAGATAAAAGGGTGGGATAAAATTACAATAGCACAAGTTGCCCCCAAGTCAAGGGTTTTATATATAATGGTCCAAATCTATTCATGCATAGAATCTCTTAAGGTGTATGATGTTTATGGGCTTTGAAAGTTCTTCACCATTAGGTTTAGCCAATTGATATGCTCCTAATCCATAGTTTGTTGTGGCAATATATCATCCTAACTAATTAGGCTAAAACTTGCCTTTCTTTTTGGGTTTAGCATTCATGTACTTCTGGTTCTCTTTCAAAACTAAGTCATTAATCTCAAATTCTCAAGGAAGAATGCACTTATTTTTGCTTCTCCATAATCTATTCTAATAGGCCTGCAAGTTTTCTAGGGCAGCCAAATGCTTACCATCAAGAAGTTCTAGTTCCTGTAATTATGAGGCTCTATAATCTTCATCATCTACAATGTGCTCTAGTGATATTATTAATGATGGGATCTCAATCTTGACTAGGATGATAGATTTAGTACCAAAAACAAGGGAGTATAGAGTAGCTCCAGTTGGGGTGCGATGATTGGTTCTATGAGCCTAGAGAGCAGGAAAGAGTTGCAAATCCCAATTACGGCCAATATTATTAACAATTTTTTTAAAAATGGCTAGAATGGTTTTATTTCATGCCTTAGCTTGTCCATTGCCTTATGGGTTATATGGAGTGGATTTATTATTCTTGATCTTGAATTTTCACAAAGAGATTTCACATCTTGGTTCATAAAGGATCTATCATTATTAGATATAATATGGGTTGGGATGCCATATCAACAGATGATATAGTAATGAATGAATTTGGCTATTTTTTTTAATAATATAAGTGAGAGGAATGGCCTCAATCTACTTGGTAAAGTACTCAATTGTAGTCAAAATGTGCTTATGTCTATCTAAAGATGTCAAGTTAACTTTCCCAATGAGATCGAGACCCCATGTTGAGAATGGCCATGGTGTTGTAAGTAGATGCAATGGTAAGGAAGGTGCATGTATCAAGTTTCCATGCTATTGATAAAGAACACACTTCTTTACATAATTACAAGCATCTATCTCTATTTTGGGCCAATAATAGCCTATTCTAAGAAGTTTCTTTGTTAGGACTACACCATTAATATGGGCCCCACACATTCCTTCATGAATCTCCTTTGGTGTCAGCTTGGATTCTCCCAATGATAAACAATGAAGAAGCATTCCATCATATCCTTTTCGATAAATCATGTTTCCAAGGAGGATATAATGTGTTAAACAATAAAGGAAAAGTTTTTTTTGGTTATTAGAAGGGTTGGAAGGAAATACATGACTATGGAAATAGTTATAAAAATCTCAGTACTATGGTAGCTCAGGTGAGAGATTTAGATCAACAATGGTGCATATCCTCTCTAAATATAATAGAATATGTGTTGACTGAAGAATATTTTCAATCAAGAACTGATAATCTTTATCACTATCATGCATTTAAATCATGGAACCAATTATTGCCATGGCATTGATAGATTTGTTGTTGACTTATAGAACTTGCTCAAACTATAGAGATTTAAAATGTGTTTTGAGGTCATCGACAATTTGCTTATAAGGAACAAGCTTATCATCTCTTATTTGATACTGATCAGTTGTCTGATTTATGATTAGCTATAAATATCCATAGACCTTTAAGCTTTGAATGTCCCATTGTATGGGAAGACGAAGCCCTGCAACCAATGCCTCATATTCAACCATCTTATTTGTACACTGAAATTGTATATAGAATGCTTTGGGGATCAAATCCCCCTATGGTGTGATAAAAAAATATGCCTAGTATAGACCCTTGAGATGTGAAGGATCCATCAAAATAGTTCATTCACTATTCAGGTTCTTATGATGTCTGCTCTATCATCATGATAGAATCATATAGAAGGTCAAAGTTGAGAAGTTGAGTGGCCATAATAGGAGCTTCTACAAGTGGATCTACATGAACCTACCCTTTTATTACCTTTTGATTTTGGTACTCAATATCAAACTCACTAAGCAGAATAATCCATTTAGCCATGCATCCTTGAAGAGCTACTTTAGATAAGAGGAACTTGAGAGGATCTACCTTGGTGATAACAATAGTTTTGTTATTTAGCATATAATGTTGCAATTTTTGAGTGGAAAACACCATAGATAAACATGCCTTATCAATAGGCATATAATAATATTCATAGGCTAGTAATGTGTAGCTTAAATAATAAACCATGTGTTCCTTACCATGATCATCATGCTGAGCTAAAAGTGCCCCAAGTGAATGTTTCGTGGCTAATATATAAAGAAGCAGTATCCTTCCCTGTGTTGGAGGTCTTAAGACTGGTGGATTAGCCAAGTATGTTTTAAGATTTTCAAATGCTATTTGACAATCTTCATCCCACTAAAATGTTACCCCTTTTTTAAAGATATGGGTGCATGGGTGCACTTATCTACCAATTGAGAAATGAACCTGTGTATAGACTGGATCTTGTCTTGGAGACCTCAAAACTATTTAAGATTATTTGATGGAGGCATTTCCATAATAGCAGTGACCTTTATATGGTTGAATTTAATACCTCATTATGATATAATGAACCCTAAAAATTTTCTTGATGTGACTCCAAAGACACATTTCTTAGGATTCAAGTAGACTTTATATACATGAAGCCTCTCAAATATTCTTTATGGAATGTTAGGGTGTCCATCTATTGTTCTTGATTTTGCTAGTATATCATCAACATAGTCCTCAATAATGTCATGGAAGATGACATTCATTGCACATTGATATGTGGCTCCAGCATTCTTCAAACCAAATTGCATGGCTTGGTAATAGAATGTCCCCCACAAAGTGGTGAACATGGTCTTATGTTGATCTTTAGGGGCTATCTTGATTTGATTATAACTAAAAAATCCATCCATTAAGTATAATATCTTGTACCTAGTAGTTGAGTTGATAATCATGTCGATGTTGGGTAGAGGAAAGTCATCTTTGGGGCATGATTTGTTGATATCATGAAAATTAGTATAAACATGTATGCCTGGAGTATTTTTACTTACTAGTACAATGTTATAAATCTATTTAGAGTAGTCCAGTGGTTTGATAAAATTGGCTCCTAACAACTTTTCTAACTTGGCCTTAACCAAAAGGGTGATGTGTGGGTGCATCTTTCTCAACTTTTGCTTGACTGGTTTAGCATCATGGTGAACAACAAGATGATGCACAACTAAATCTAGGTCCAAGCCTAGCATGTTGGAGTATGCCCATGCAAAGATGTCTATATAACCCTTAAGAATGGATATAATATGTTCAGATTATACTTTAGTAAGATAAACTCCAAGATAAATAATTTTAGGATCCTCATGGGTTCCCAAATTCACTTCTGTTGTGCTCTCCATAAAGAGTGTGGATCCATCTTCTAGATTTTTAGGTAATGTATGGTCATGATCCTTTGCTTCATCTTTTTGGTGTTTTTCCCAAAGACCTACATAATATGAAGAATCATAATTTGCCTTCTAAAGTAAAAGCCAATTGGCAAAAACCTTTAAAAACTCAAGAGCAAGATGCTCAAATATTTGATGTTGTTCTAAAGAGACGCTTGTACTAGCTATAGAACTTGGGCTAGATGGACTTTTTATGTCCTAAGGGGATGAGCAAACTTTCCCACTTAGGAGTGCTTAAAATAGGTTTTCACTCAAAGGCTTGTCTTTTTTTTTACTTTTTCCCTAATCATCAAGTGCCTCAAAGAGGTTTTCACCTAAAGATCTTGAATTTTATTTTTTATTCTAACCAAAAATGTTTGCCTACTCTCCAAAAAAGGTAGAATAATTGAATGAAAAATCAAAACCCTACTTATGATCACCAATGGGGAATGTTTCTCGTAGGCCCATGTATTCTACAATTGATTTTTCATTTTAAAACTCATCGAGGCATATGACTGAATTTTGATGATCCCAATCTATGAGTTCAGGATGGCAAAGGCATAGGTTACAGTGATGGTTTGCTTTAGGATGGAAAGCACCAATGGTAAAGATATAATGTCTTACTTTAAGAAGCAAAGCAACACTAGGACAAGTTTTTGCTTCAGGACATGAAGCTCCAATAGGTGTTATGGTCCATATGGCATTTGAATCAAACAAATCTAAATCAATAAACTCATCAAAAAAGCTATAATGGGGTGTTATGTAGCTACTAAGAGTCTCATTACTAGTCATTTTAGAAGAGTCACTACCAAATGCCATGAGGTGATCCTTTGGTGGTTGAAATCCAAGACCATGATTCTAATTGATGACTCCAGTTGATAAGGGTTTTAAAATTCCTTACACCTATGGGCCAAGGCCTTTTCCTATATTAGTCAAGATGATCCATTATCTTGTTAGGGATAGGATACTTTGGATTCTAAAAATAGTTAGTGAGGCCTTCAGAATATAACCAATCTCCCTTGATAAAAGCCTCTTGATCTTTCTTTGGTGTAATTGTAGGTACAAAAACCACATGAGGTTTTGGTTGCTTCTTTTTTGGTTGCCAAATATGATAGGGTCTATTAGAAGTCTAGGAAGTTTTAGGCTTAGAAATTTTTTTAAGGGATTTTGGTAAATTTTCAATATGGAGGACATATTTTAGATGGTACATGGAAAGGTTGATGTCTTTAATAATAATTTGTTTGGCCAGAGCTACAAGAAATGGATTAGCCAATGTGGAGGCTAAATCACCAGAGTCTATATAATTAGATGGAAATGGATGAGAAATGATGGGTTTTTTCTTCTTTGCAATGAATTCAGAACCTAGGAAATAGCTATAATTATGAAACTCTACTTCAAGATGTTTGTAGTATTGGTATGGCTATTGATCAGTGGGAATATTAACCTCGATCCCATCATGGGGAAACTTAAGGCATTGGTGAAGAGTGGATGGAAATATTTGTACTTCATGGATCCAATGATGACCAAGAAGTATGTAATAAGTAATCTCAATATCCACAATATGGAATAGTGTGTGATGAGAAATAGACCCAACCATGACTAAAAACTAAATTATACTTGATGACTCCCTCTCAACGTTGTCGTAAGCCTTGATTGTAATAGTTTCTAGCTGAATGTCTTTATCTATGTAACCCAATCATCACACCAATTTAAGATATATGATGTTTAGCCCTGAACCATTATCTATAAGAACCTACTTGATCTTGTGATCCATAATTATTATCTCAATGTATAGTGGGTTATTATGGTTCGGGTTGAGGGTGGATATGTCCTTTTAATCAAATGTGATTTGCCAAAATAAAGACAAATGTCCAACTAGGTTTTGAAACTGATCAAGGTTTATATCATTAGGCACAATAAACTCTTGTAAAAGTTTGTTGAAGATGGTTCTATGGACATCAGATGTTCATAAGAGTTCTAATATGGAAATTGTAGGGGTTTTATCTAATTGATCTGTTAGCCTATAAGGCCTTTGAATTATGGATTGAACTAGTTTAGCCTTTGGTGGGATAATATTTGGCTTTGGAACTATTGGCACAATGTTCTCATTGGGTTTATAGAAAGAAGTGGGTGAAGGGCCCTGAATGGTAACTCGTGGGCATCTAGTTATGACTGCACAACCTAGAGGTGGCAAGGAGTTATTATAATTAGAAGAGGGAAGCAAAGGGCCTTGGATGGTGATTCATGAGTGACTAACCATATTGCTATAATTTTGGGTCAGTAAGGAGCCTTTATAAGAAAGGTACTATTATTCAAGATTAGTAACCCATGCAAATAGAGTAGCAACATGATGATGGGAAACTGATATGGTATTACTAGGGGGAGAAGGTGTTGACCCTATAATGATGGGTCTCATGTTGCAAGGAACATGACATTGGCCACGTGGCTTCATAATAATAGTGGCAATGTGGGTTGTATAAATGCATCTCATAGTGTTATTATAGTCATAAGGTACATTTTTATAATCCATATTATTAGTGTGGGTATTATGATCTCGATTATGTTCATTATGATTTTGACCTTGTTGTTGGTTTTGATTTTGCCTCTATCCTTGATTGTGACTGTTTTTATTATTTCTTGGTGTTGTTGGATCATGTCAAGGAAAGGGGTCTTTATAGATTCCCATATCCTAATTTATGTCCTAATTAGGGGCCAACTTAATTTCTTTTTCACCACTTTTATTAAAGTCTTCAATAATATGTCACAATTGAACACAACGATATGCACTATGACTAGCAACATGATAAA
The DNA here is from genome assembly GCA_037957365.1 of Torreya grandis. NCBI lineage: Eukaryota > Viridiplantae > Streptophyta > Pinopsida > Cupressales > Taxaceae > Torreya > Torreya grandis. Next base: position 465,083 of record JARHVA010004709.1, read on the forward strand.
ATTTACACCATTTGTTCTCTTTGTACTAGTTTGGTTTTGGTTTATCTTGAGGAAATGTCCTTGATACTATCCATATAATTAAATTAGCTGTAATAAGCTTTTATAACACTATTTCAACCAATTCTCCTAATTTGTTAAAGAATATAAAATTGTTATGAAATGTCATTTGTGGAGGTTATCTTTACAAAGTAGGTAGTGGATTTGAGCAAGTTAATTGTACATTTAGAGGAGGCATAGCCTGTACCATTTTTACATGTCTTATTTTTGTCACCCCATTTCTAACCATGTTTTTATTTTTGTGAAATCCCTTAGGCTTATTTTGCATAACTATTTGAGGAGCTAGTGATTTAGTCTAATTATAAACTTGACCTTGTGCAAAGATCTTAACAAGGCCCCTAGAAATAAGAGCCTTCTCAATCTACACTTATTTGTCAATAATTTCTTCAAATGAGTTAACACAAGCTAACCATAGATTATGTGTAACTTCAAGATGTAAATTCTATGCAAAGATATCAGCCAACTGTTTGTCTAGCAAATTATGTTGAAAGTGACCTGCCAATGCTCTCCACCTTTGTAGATATGCAGGAAAACTTTCACCATCATGTTGATTGGCTTTGCATAAGTCAAAAATGGTTAATTCATGTTATATTTTATATGAGAAATGGTTAACAAACTTTTTTGATAAGTCATTCCAATTTGCAACTGATCCCTTAGGTAGTTTATGTAGCCAGTCAAGAGCTTATCCCACTAAACTTTACGTAAATAGTCATAGTAAGTACTCTCTACTATAAGCAACCTCTTGACACAAGATGAAGAATGATTGTATGTGTTCATGCGGATCTCATTTCCCTTTGTATTTTTCAAATTTGGGTGCTTCAAAATGAGGTGGAAAGGGGTTTTGGAGAATTGATAAGTCAAATAGATATGGGCATATCTCACTAAATTTGTACTTTTTGACTCTATTATTTGTCTCCAATCTTTGGACAATTTCCTTCATTGAATTCCATTCTTACATGTTTGGTGTATTTGTTGATTGGATAAGATGTTGTTGGGGTGGAATGTGCCCCTGGTTTTATTGTTGTTGGGGTGGAATGTGCCCCTAGTTTTATTGTTGTTGGGGTGGAATGTGCTCCTTGTTTTGTGTGGATCTATAGGGAGTGTATACCTTTCGATCCATGATTTGGTTTTGATTTGTTGCTTGAGTTGAGAACACAGGCCATTGATTCTTGGATTGTTAAAAATTCCTTGAATTTGATTATTTCCCACTTTGTTGATTTTGGAAATTTCTATGTTTATTTACCAATCTTTGGGTTGGTTGAAAAGAACTAGCCAAATTGTCTTGAGGGATTTCCTTAATTTGAACTGAATGTTTAGGTTTCTAAGTTTTTAAAGTAATAAGAGGTTCTTGATGATTGAATAATGTATGTTCTATATCAAATAGAACACTTTGTAAGGTCTTTTGTGACTTTAACTATTCATTTAGATTGCCTTGATCCACTATGGTAATGTCCTCATCCAATATTTGTTGTGTACTTTCAACCACATTTCCTTGTTCCTTCAAAGCTTTATTATGAATTGAAGTGGAAACTAGGGAGTCAGTTAAGTCTGTGATAATTTGATATTCATATCATTGACTTATTATCTTGATCTTAGCTAGAAGATTTGGATTTTTGGGTTTTGACTCTATTTGTATTTCTTCTCCTTAATTAGAGGGAGAAGGTATGTCCATTTGTGCAAAAGCCTGCTCTTGCCATCATTATTCTCCTTATCTAACTAAGGTATGTAATTGTTTTGTAGGAAAATTAGAAGGTAGTCTAGCCCCTGATTCTATCAATCTAAGAAGGGATTCATATTTCTCTTCTTGGGGTTGATATCCATTGTAATCATCATCAGATCTTATTATTGTGGGGATATTATAAAAAATAATGCGGTTATCTTGACCATCAAAAAATTTCTCATCTTCATAACTAAGGCCATAAGAGGCCCCACTACAAGTGAACCTTTGAGTCATGTCTAAAAAGAGTTTCTCTATGTGTTTAACTAATCTTTAGACAAATTCTTGGCAACCAAACAAAGTATGATTTGGCTCTCTCTTAAACAAATAACCAAGGTACCAATGAGACTCCAAACGAGGGTGGTTTAAAACCATGCACAATTTAGAATATTTGGTTTAGAAGTTTACTCAACCTTTGGCAAAGTTGAATTCATATAGATCAGAAGAGAGTAAGGTAACTCAGAGACCCAAGGTGAAAACTAGTACACCAAAGCCTAGATCTTTGTGATACACCAACACCGTAAAAGCTAGCTTCAACTTTGACAAGTTGACCCTAGAAGTTTAGAGGAAAGCTATCTGGATTATGAAGAAGACAAAATGAACTAAGCAACTCAAGATGTAAAAACATATGCGAATCACTAAGTATAAATCTAGGACCAAATAGGCAGCATAATGTCATCACATGATTCTAGTAGGATAAAATATGTTCTAGGACTCAAAGCATAAGTGATATGCAAGATGACTTGAGTCTACCAAGATGATAACATGATTTTGAGTCTTAATAAATGACCTTCAATCCAAATGGAAAATTGAACCCAAGTTAAAATAAGCTTAGTGCATAAATGGCAAACCCACTTTGACATACCAACCCCTAAAACTTAGAAAAATTAAATTTTGAATGTGGATTATAAATGAAGGATTTAAACAAATTGGGTAAAATATATAGACTCTATCAGGCAGTATGATTACACCAAAGTGGATGACGTGACATAAAACTTTTGATAACATTTTGAACAAGGGAAAGGTGAATTTTCTATTCGGATAGTGTAACGTCTCCCTTGCTCAAGTAAATTGAGGACAATGTGATTTGGTTAAGTTATTTGAGTTAACAAGTAGTTTTAGACACAAATCAAGACCAATTAAGCTAATGACAAAAAACAAATGTCTTAAGTCTAAATTGACAAGGTATGGAAAAGTGGTGTCTACTAAACTAGCAAGGTTTTGATCATTCTAGGGGAATCAATTTCATAGTGACTTTCACATCAAATGATGCAAAAGACAAGCATAAAAATTAGGTGACCACAACATTGGCTAGTTTTTAAAAAGTCTAGTCCTTTTTACAACCACTACATCATGTTATTCACTCAGTGTAGTGCAATGTCCAAATACAGATACATCCCATGTGTAACTCTAAAGGAGTCAAATGAAGCTAATGCCAGGAGGTAAAAACCCAGGTCAAAGCTTCCCTAAATAAATCATGGGAGGTAATGATGTCCCCCTCACAAACCAAGTTTGCATGAAAATAAAGAAAGCATATAATAGAAAGATTTTAGGGTCATTTTCCAAATCACCTAAACATTGGTGAGTTTTTGGGGAGTGCTTTAGGTGACATTATTTCTAACCCTTGGACTAGGCTATTTACAATATGAATGGTGATTTTGATTCCAAGAGTTCCCTAAAGGGGAAAAATGGAAGAGCATACATGCAACATTCCTCTTTTTTCCAAACAAAACCTAAGTAAACAACTATTTCAAACAATAATTGATAAGTGTGTTCAATTTTAAGCCCAAATGAAATATTTGGTAGTGTTCATTTGACCAATTGGTCTTAGTTTAAAACTTTGAAAACATTCACCAAAATATATATATTCTTTGATAAACACCAAAACAAAGTTCTTAATTAATTTTTAAGCATGCAAAAGGTGATTTAAATGTGTTTTTATTAAATGTCAAGCTTGGTCCTGTAGCAAAAATGTTAACATGTCCTTTATATTTAAGGCTCTTTTTAGCTTGAAATAATGAACTTTGGAAAAATATCTCTTGATTTTATGTTTTAAAAAAAACACGGTGACTAACGTCAATTATTACAATCGATGATGGTTAATTTAGCTAACTGAGATCTAATTGATATTGGTTTTACTAACTGACATCGGTTAAGCCAGGTAACTAATGTTAGTATTACTTTCCAACATTAGTTACTGTGTAAAACTTTGGCAAAAAAAAATGGAAAAATAAAGTTAGAAAATCAATTTGCAAGAGTTTTAAGGGTTTTAATGGATATTTTAGAGTTACAAAGTGATATTCTTTAGGTGTGAGATGCATCTTGTCTCACCAGGTGTGCCAAGATAAAGAGAGGATTACAAAGTAAGTTAATCAAGCATTAGTTTATAAATAATGAAACATGCATAAATAACTAACTAACCAAGCCTATCTATTCCTATGGGAATTACAAAGGATAGTAAGAAACAAATTAAAGAAAGCAACACCATATTACCTTCCCAAATGGATTCACCATACCTATGTGGCTCAAAAATATGTTCTCCCTTGATCAAACATCCTTGTCTTTGTCAACAATGGTGGTAAGTTCCTCCAATGCCTCAAGAACACTCCAAAAAACCTAGGTTCATGATGCCAAATCACTAAACTAGCCTATCAATGAAGCTTGCAAACAAAATCTATGATGAAATGCAAAGCCTTGTGGAAACAATTTAACATTATAACTTTGTAAAATTCAAGATTTTTAAAGATATTTAAGAATAATAAATTTACACCAACATAGCTTAAAATTCACATTCATGGCCTCTTTATTTATAGATTTTTGAGATTGGTCAGGATCAACCATGACCATCCATCTCAAAATTGAGGTGTGTCGCCATGGATAATCCTAATATTTGTAATTAAATCCATAATTATCTTCATCATGACCTTGGAAGAAGGAGCATTAAAGAGGCATGGAAGGCATCAACTAGGCATGGGTGACCCATAATCCGAGTATTTATGGCATTTATGGCCTAAGGATGTCTTCCCAAAAAATGATGTCACCTGATGATGCAATTAATAGGAATCAATTTTAAAAAATAAATATTCAACAACTCTCATGGAAAATCCACTTAAGCTCTTGATTTGGATTAATTAGCCTTAAACAAGGTTAATCAACATTTGTGTAATTATTTGAAAATTCACCCTCAATCAATCAAAATGGTCAGAAAGTCATATTATTGGGTCATAATTTGACTAGAGAGGAAATAGAAGGAAATATTAGATGTGTTGGAGTTGTCTTTCAACACCAAATAACAAAGGTACATGATGTGTACTAATGAATTAAAAGAAAAGAGTGATCTAGAGCACTAAATGGTGAAATGGTCATTTTGACTTGAAATGATTTGATCAAAGTTAATTTTACCATAAAATGCATTACCCTATTTAGGGATAATTTGACCTAAATTGGCACTTGTAAACAATAAGTTTGAACCATTTAGTGCATTTTATGTATTTTGACCTAAATTGGGCATTTGAGTTTAATTTGAGTAAGATTGATAATTTCAACATAAATGGTGTTAGGAATTAGATGTCTACATTTTTGACCTCTATCTTGATAAGTATAGTACTAAAACACATGGCCTTGATCCTTACACTTTCATTGAGGAAACTAATTTGGGAGTTTACTACATGCATGAGAAAAAGTCCCAATTCCTTCACTCACTAATGAAGATCACGAGCTTTATGGCATGTGGGAAATGTTCTTTGATGGTTCAAGGATAAAATTAGGTGCAAGAGCTGGTATCATGTTAGTTTCCTCATCAAATAATAATTACTACTCTTCTTATAGGTTTCACATCAGCTGTACTTTCAACATGGTAGAGTACGAAGGCATAGTTCATGGTCTCCAATGGGAAAAGATGAGAGGAATCAAGATTTTAAAAGTATATGGAGATAGTGAGTTGGTCATTCATCAAGTGAAAAGTTAAGCTACATCCAAGAACCCCTTAATCAAGTCCTACAAGCATAGGGTATGGGATCTACTTGAAGATTTTGATGCCTTCAACATCTAGCCCATACCAAGAGACTTGAACAAGCACACTGATAGACTGGCTACAATAAGAGCATGTTTTGACTCAACTATTGATGTTGAACAAGATAAATATCAATCTCATATCAAGATCATTATGAGACCTTACATTCTAGATAATGAAGTGTCATGGCAAGTGTTTGAATGTGATTAACACATTGCACACTTCTTGCAAAATGAGACAAGTTTCTCTTTAAGAAATCAAAAGAAGTTGCATGACCATTATGAAGAGCAAATTATATAGCTGAAGACAAATAAAATACCCAAGGGTCTAATTACCTTAGAGAGTGTCTTCAATGAGGATGATCAAAAGAAAAACCAAATAATGATCATGTCAACAAAAGAAGAGAACTATGAGAGAGTTTTGATTTTCAAGGACAAACTTTTAAAGATTGGCAAGGCTTGTTCTCAGCTAGAAAGGCAAGATTTTATTGCATTATTCAAATATTTTCATGACATCCTTGCCTGGGAATATAAGGAATTGAAAGGCTTTGACCTAAGTCTAGCTCATCACACCATTGAGTCAAATCATGGAGCTAAATCGATACGATAAAAGTAAAGGTGTATCAACCCTAAGGTAGAAGAACTCATGAAGAAAGAGCTAACTAAATTAATTGAGTCTAGGATTATCCTTCCTATCAAGCACTCAACTTAGGTAGCCAGCCTTGTGCCAGTTCAAAATAAGAATGGATAAATTAGAATTTGTGTGGATTTTCATGATCTAAACAAAGTGTCTTTCAAGGATCATTACCCACTCCCTTCCATGGAACAAATTCTACAAGTTGTTTCAGGTTCCAATGTTTCTCACTTCTTGATGGTTATTCAGGTTATAATCAAATATTGGTAAATGAAGGGGATTAATTCAAGACATCCTTAACCACCAAGTGAGGGACCTTTGCCTACAAGAAGATGCCATTTGGTTTATCTAATGCTAGAGCTACATTTCAAAGGGTAATGGACATGGCTTTCAAAGGTTTGATTAATAAGTTTTTACTTGTTTACCTTGATGATATAACCATTTTTTCAAAATATGATGTTGATCATATGGGACTTCTAAGGAAAGTGTTTGAGAGGTGTAGAGAGTATGGCATATCCCTCAATTGAAAGAAGTGCATCTTCATTGTCCATGGAGGTAAGCTTTTGGGTCATGTTATTTTTAAAAAAGGCTTATCTATTGACCCTGAAAGGATTGAAGCTATTATAGGCTTTATTTTTCCTCAACACAAGAAATGGATACAAATTTTCTTGGGAAAAATAATTTTTTTAAGGAGGTTTATCCCAAACTTTGCAATTGTGGTAAAGCCTATCACATCCATGCTAAAAATAACTAAGTTTCTACTTGGACAAAGGAAGGTAAAGGTAGTTTTGAGGCAATCAAGAAAGTAATTGAAGCCTCTCCTACTCTCTTAAATATAAATTTTGCTAAATAATTTATTATTTATACTTTTGTTAACCTTGACACTATCTCAGCTATGCTTATGCAAAAGAATGATGAAAATGTTGAACATCTAATTGCTTTCTTTAGCCAAGGCTTAGAAGACTACAAAGTGGGATATTCTTTTATTGAGAATCAAGCTTTAACTATCACTAGAGGTTTGAAAATGTTTAGGCATATAGTTTCCAAAAATAGGATCCAATTCATGGTCTCCCATCCTAGCACCAACAATTTTTTCCTAAGTAGGGATCTCACTAAGAAGAGAGCTGGATGGATCATGAAGGTGATGGAGTATGAGATTGGCATCAAGGTAACCAGCCTAGTAAGAGGAAGAGGTTTATGTGAGCACTTAGCATATAAATTTCAAGAGCCAAAAGAGCAAGCCTTGGTAAATCAAGTTTAAGACCAGCGAACTGATCAAAATAAGAATCAAATTTAGACACATGACATCATTGGTTTTCTTCAAAATGGTGAGTGTCCTAATGGCTTGAACAAATCTCAAAAAAGGCATTTTAGGCTACAAGTTATTCCTTATTATCTTTTGGATGGAATTCTCTTTAAGAAGGATGTGAGAAATGTGTTGCTAAGATGCATTAACAATGACCAATTTGATATGCTACTAGAAAAGTTCCATAATGGTGTAGATGGTGGTTACTTCTCTCCTAAAACAATAGCTACAAAAATAATGAGAGCTGATTACTATTGGCCTAGTCTTTTTAAGGACTATTATCATTGGGCTAAGGTTTGTCCTTAATGTGCTTTCTTTGTTGGAAAACAAAATCTTGTTTCCCTTACATTGAATCTTATCCAAGTAGACCAGCCTTTCATGCAATGGGCACTTGACTTCATTGGCATGATCAACCCTCCATCAAGTGTTGGACACAAATGGATATTGACTACTATAGACTACTTTAAAATATGGGTAGAATCTGTTGCTTTGAAGGAAGCAAATGAAAATGCCATCTTGGATTTTTATGATAGCATTATAACAAGGTTTGGAGCTTCTCATGTCATCATCTCAGATAATTCACTTGCTTTCATAAGTGCTAAAACTTTTGATTGGGAAGTAAAGAGTGGAGTTCATTTGAGTACCTCATCCAACTAATACCCTCAAGGTAATGGATTGGTTGAGTCTACCAACAAGAACCTTATCAAGATCATCAAGAGGACATTGGAAACCAATCAAAGAGCATGGAATAGCAAGTTAAATATAGCCTTATGGGAAGATAGAATCACTCCTAAGAAGTCAATTGGTAATTCTCCCTTTGTACTTGTCTATGGGAGAGAAGCTAGGTTGTCCATATCATAGGAGCTCCCTACCTTGGAACTTGTACAACAACTAGAATTACTTGAAAACACTCCCATGGAGGTCAGATTGATATAATTAATGTGGTTTTAGGAGGCAAGATATGATGCATATAAATCTTTGGAACACAATCAAGTTCTAATGAAAAAATCCTTTGACAAAAGGGAAAGGGCAAGAGTGTGTAAAGAAGGTGACTTGGTCTTGAAATGGGATGAAGATAGACAAAAACCAGGAAAACATACAAAGTTTGATATATTATGGAGTGGTCCTTACATCATCAACAAGTGCAAGAAAATAAACTCCTTTTAGCTATCCAAAATGGATGGAGAAGAGCTACTTATTCCAGTGAATGGAATCTATTTGAAGCCTTGCTTTTGACCCTTACTAGCCATGTCTTGTATATACTTTGTTTTGTTGTGTTTATTTTCCCTAAGTTCTTTGTAGCACAGGTGTGTTTTCCTTCCCTTTGTTTGGTATGCATCTCTACCTTGTGTGTATAATCAACCCAGCTAGTGTGTTTTTAAACCAAAGCTTGTTTAGTTCTCTTTGAAATGCCTATATGCATGACTCCATGCCCAATGGAAGGATTTAGCTGACTGGTCTTTGACATAATAGGCATTTCTCCCCTTAGAATCACCAAGAATGTTAACTAAATTTCACCTCAGTATAATTTGTTCAACCATTTTCATGAAAATCCAAACAATAGTTGCAAAGAACAGGTCATTTCAGAGGTCCAAATTGAAAATCAAGGAGGCTAAGTTATTTTGGATCCATTGTAATGTATGTTAGGTTCTCCACAAATCAAGTCTTGGCCCCTCATAAACTTGATTTACTCCTCAATACCAAGTCAAGTTCTCTAAATGACTTGACTTATAAAAATTTCATGAGTAGAAGTAATTTAGGTTTATGAACTTGAATTACTCCTTCCAATGCTTTGCAGGTTTTCAACAATGCATGACTTTGGGTTTTCCAAGGAGCAAGTCCTAAATTTCTTTATAAGCAAAATCAAACAAAAAAATTGAAATGGTCTTGATAATGCCTCTCGAAAGTGGCCCTTCAAAACTTTTTTTAAGGGCCTTTCTTGCCTTGTTTCTTCCCAAGTGTCCCTTCAAAAAAAATTTGAAGGGCACTTTGTTGTCCAAGTGACCCTTCAAAAAGTTTTGAAGGGTGATTTTCTTCCCAAGTGTCCCTTCAAACTTTTTCAAAAGGCACTTTATTATCCAAGTGACCCTTCGAAAAAGTTTTTAAGGGCACTTTTCTACCTAAATGACCCTTTAGACTTTTCCTAAGGGCACTTTATTTTTGGAAATGCCCTTCAAAAAAGTTTTGAAGGGACATTTCCTTTGGAAATGCCCTTCAAAAGTTTTTGAAGGCACCCTATGCCTTCCTCAAGTGTCCTTCATAACTTTTCTGAAGGGCACTTTCCCAAGTGTTCTTTGAGAAAAGTTCTTGAAGGAACTAACCATTGTCTTTCGGGTAAAATCCCCAAAATAATTCCTTTAGACAAATTTTTTGAAGGAATTACTTTGGAAAAATTGCCCAAAACATAAACCTGACCCAATGGATCCCCATGACGTGTCACAAGACATCAAGTTTAATACAACTAACTAGCTATTGGGGCGCAAAGACGACATGCCGAAGGACACCAAATTTAGGGTGGCCAACTAGCCATTGGGATTCAAAGACATGACGTGCCATAGGATGTCAAGTTTAATACAGCTAACTAGTCATTAGGATTCAAAGACATGAGCCATAGGATGCCAAGTTTAATATAGCCAACTAGCCATTAGGGTGTAAATATGACATGTTGTAGGATGTCAAATTCATGTCTAAAGTCTTTAAGTAAGGAGTTAAGCCATTCAGAGAACCTGATAGGGTCTTTAGAAATGATAGTGCCAATCAAGTTTCCTAAAGAGCTTTTCTTATGAATTTTACAAGCAAAATCAATTAAAAATCCCAAAAAAGAATAGACAATGCAAATTGGGTTTCCCTAAGAGCTTTGCTTATGAATTTTACAAGTAGAAGCAATCAAAGAGCTCGAAGAAGCAAGTAGAATTAGAGTCACTTGGAAAACTTGAATGAGTCTATAATATAAAATGTGGGAGCTCTCAAGAAGAATCTAAGGTTCACAATAGTGATCCAAGCCATTTCTTGTTAAGGGTCATCTCACCATTGATTTTTTAGCGATCCTGGTCATTTCAAGAGGGTGAATCAAAGAGAAGGACAAACTCCAACTGAATGAGAGAACATCTGGAATCAATTTCACTAAGATGGTGACTACAAACCATTTTGGAGGCTTCTATTTTGGTGCCTAAGATCTCTCTACTCTCCTTTTGATATAAATAGGATCCATTGGCTCTTGTTTTATCATCCATAGATAGTACAGTGAAGCCCTACTAGAATATTTTTCCATTTTCTTACCTTTGAGTAAAGAAGCATAAGTCTATTTTCTTTCTAAGTTATAGACATTTGCCTAGGCATGTAAGAGACATAGAGTGATAGCAAGTGATTTTTTATCCTTATGTTCTTTGTCCTTCATGTTTTTGAGAAAAGAGTTGATCCAATAGGTCATGTAAAGTGCATTCTAGTTGTATGTGATTTTGCATGTGCAACATTTTTTCTAGACTATATAGGTTGTATTTTCTAGTTATTTACCTTGTGTGATCTCATTCATTTTGTCTCTACATTGAAATACTTATGTTAGAATCTTCTAGAGCTTGAGTTGTAGACTATATTCTATTGTATTGTGCATAAGTATAGGGCATACATGTGGATACTAATTCTTGGTGTATCACCATCTTAGACTAGGCTTTTCATTTATGCAAAATTCTAACTCTTTTCACTCATAAAAACTAGTTCAATAGTTTTATTATATAAAAATCTAATACAAGGAGCTAGGCCTTTCAACCTAGAGGTTCATTTCCACTTATAGCAATACCCATAGGCTTGGAAATGTCCCAACATTGCCAAAATCTAGAGGAGGCCTAAACATCCCTCTTTTAGGGTGAAAGATTTGGAAATAGTAGGTACAATAGGTTGTATTAGATCCTATAGATAATGACTCAAATAAGGAAGAGCAATGAAATACCAATTTTGGTCCTAAAAGCCTATCTCAAACTACGTAGTCCAAGAAGCCAGCTTGAGTTATTTTTTCAATTACTTGGATATTTCATAGCATAAGGACTTAGAGAAAATGATATTAATTAGAGTTAGGCACCCCTATATACTAAAGATACATGGTACAAGGAGTTGGTTTTAGGAGACTAGGTTTATGAATCATTGCTAAGAGTGATGAAAGGTGCATAAGGATTGTAGAGGGCTCATAGTCCACCATGTTTTACTCGTATCTCCACACACAATTTTCATGTGAACCAAACCTTTTCAACATTTTTATGGGGGTATATAGAATAAACATCCATTATCATAAGTTTGGGATTGGAGGTGTCATATTTATGAACGATCATTAAGATGGTAGACCTCCAAAACCTTGCTTAAACCCTAAAATAGATCTGACCTAATAAAAGTGAAGATTTTGGAAACCAAAAACTCATGATTGACTTGATAAACACTTGAACCATAAAGAGAACTCAAATAATACCCTAATCAAATACTGTGATGTATGGAACTATATGGACCTATCATAAAACTATAATTTTTAATAAATTTGATAAAGAATAAGGAAAAGGACTATTTGAAAAGTTGAAAATCATTGGAAGTGAAGGTTTTTCAGTTGTTTTTTCTATTAAAGTCATTAGATGTCCAAAACTATGATTGTAAATTCCTTTTCAACTCTCCTCCAATCAGCTAGTCTATAGATGTGAAAGAGAAGCTGACCTAGTCACCTAGTTTGGTAAGGTTGTAGGTGTGAACTACTCCAAAAGGCTTATGACATGATGTAGGATGTTCATTTATACCTGACACTCACATATTAATAGTTTATTAAGATCTCATATAGGTTTTCCATGGCCACTCAAGAACAAACACCATGTAACTAGGCCTAGTGGCCTAATTAGCTTACTTGGTCAACAAAGAGAGTTGAATAATGGTGTAAGGAGACTTTTGGAGGAGTTAGTATAAGATATTATGCCTATAACTCACCATATTTAATGAACAAAGTGCACATTTTATGGTCATAATGGAGAAAGAAGTCAGTTTTTTGACTTGGTCAATATGCTCAAAAGGAGGATAGGCTATTGTATGCTTTATAATGGCTTAATTACATCTCATTAAGGTTGTAACTATTAGGAAGAGGAGGTATTTGACCAAATAGGGTCATATCCTTGCTTTAATAAGGGTTGAACAAGTCAATGACATCCTCCACTACCCCACCTCAATGCTTAAGGAGTCATTAAAGAGCATCAATGCTTGGAGAGTCATTGGGAGGACTATGTAACTGATTGTAACTATAGTGATGAGTATTCTATGGTCATTGATGACATTTTCCTTGCACCTCCATACCACTCTCCCTCTCCTTCTCTCCCTATTCTACTATATATTCAAGCTTTAAGGCCTTGATTTGGAATCCCTCTCTTGGGCATGACGAGACTCTACCTAGATTGGCACTTTGTAACCTCTTAAGATAATGAAAATGACTATTTTTAGACTCTTTGATATAGGTTTAGTGTGTTCTATTATTTTTATTTGTACATGTGGTAGTTTTTCACCCTTGGCAGGTCCTAATCTCACCTAGTTACTAGTATATGATCTTATGTAGGCCACATATAGTGTTTGAATGATAAGTGTCTTGATCCAAGCCTTCCATCATTACCTTCATGTTTTGACTACTTAGTGAAATCTTTATGTGAAACACTTTTGTATAGGAGCCCTTGGAGTTAGAAGATTCAATCACTTGTATTGCTTACTAGTGTTTGTTGAAGTCCAAGTTGAGTGGATGAATGATACTATTGGTGCATCACCACCCCTTATAATATATTTATTTTATGTATTTTCTATCCCTTTTCACCTTAATATTAATATGTCTTAGCAAATTGAGCCAAATAAATGCACCAGGGGAGTCTACCCCATAATCTAGAGGTTTGGTCTAGTTATAAGGTCACCAATAGCCTTGAGGCCATTCCCATGTTAGTTTAAGTTTGAAGTATATTTGAAAACTATCTTTCATAAGGTGAAACTTGGATTGGTAATAGTTCTTACATGCCTAATGGGACTAAATTCAAGCATTGTATCCCTCACAGTAGCATCTTGGTCATCACAAATAATTTCAAGCACTCACATGCTAGGTTTGTAATTAGAAGTTATCACAAGGTCATCATCTCATGGTAAGAGTAGTTCTTGTTCATAGTTCATTATTATTCATATGCATTGTGATGAGTTATGGCTACATATGGGGTGGATTTCTATCATTTGATTCCTTATCAATAGTGCTATGATCCATTTCAATTCATTTATGACCCCTATCAACCTTATGCTAACCCTTATCAACCCTATAATGAGCCTCCTTATTTCCAATATTACCAACCCCATTTTGAGCCTTATCCACCTCCTTGGTATCCTTCTTATCAACCTACTCAACTATGGAAACATCATGATGTTCTTAGTCAGCCTACTCATATTCAAAGACAATATATATCAAGCCTCAAAAGGACCTTGATGGGATATGAAAAACACATGGTGAGCATTGACACCTTGAGATGGTATGGCCAAGAAATACATATTCATGATATTGAGAACATGAGTAATTCATTACATTAGTCTAAATAAGAGTGGGTATTTTTCATGAGACAAGGTCATTCAAAGGTTATTGGATATAGAGGGTCTAGTTTCAAATATTGATGAAACATTAGTAACATATGAGGGGGAACAAGTTAACCTTTATCAATAGTATGTCCCCTCTTTCATTCCATACCATTCTTCCATTGAACCATCCTTATCCCCTCAAGAGTCTCAAACAAGTGTGTGTCATAGCCCTCAAAGTTCCTCACAAGCCTTACCAACTTTTCTTACTTGGAGGTATGTCTAAGAGAGCTCAAAAGTTGGGAAAAGTGTGTCTTGAGAAGGATGAGGTCCATGATTCACAACAAACTTTTCAAGTTCATTCACCTTCTGATCAACTTGAAGAGACATCCAATCAAATGGTGCTTGACTTTCAAGCTCACCTTGATAAATAGATTGAACTTACAGATAAACATATACACCAATCAATAGTAGTTATAGGACAACACAATCTCAACTGAATATACCTTCCCCAAATTGTGACACATATGAAGGAAACCCCTACATCTAAATTTCCAACTTGGAAACAAATGCAAAAATCAAAGGGAGGAGGATACCAATCAAGTATAAGCCAAGATATTAAAGTGGAATAAAAATTGAAAAACACTTACTCACCGCTCATCCCTCCTTAAAATTCCAAGACCTTCCCCTCATGGAAGTTTATTCAAGACAATGTGCAATATAAAAAGGAAGTGATGGTTGTCAACGGTGGGAAGCTCAATGAGCATGATGAAGAATCTACAACACCATTGGATTTGACTCATCTTCTTAAACTCTTTCAAGGATCCACTATGCCATTATTTGAGAAAGATCATGTTCTTTGTGAGATAAATGAAGAATAATTAGTTGTGGTGATAGAGGATTAGAGTGATTTGAGTGAACAAGAAGAGGAAATCACCATTGGGACACCCCTTTCCAAGGATAGTATGAATCAGTCTTTCACAATGTAAAATAACACGAGATATAAGAGGTTGTCTGGATACAAGGTAAGCCACAAGAAGAAGACACTTCAATTAGAGAAGAGTAAGATGGTTCCCAATAGATCCCATTCTCCACATAAGAGGAAGATGATCGATCTTTAATGTATGATCGTGAGTCTTGTTATGACTCTATCATAGAGTTCGAGATGATTGATCAACATGATGCTTCACAAAAAAATGATAAGAGTGAGAAGGAACACCATGTATTTCAAACTAATCATGAAGAGATGGCATTTTGGGAAGAATTGGAGGACTTTTGTTCAAGATTTGATAGTCCACCTCTACGCTATGAGAAGCTTGATGAAGGTCTCAAAAGGAAAACTATGACAACTTATCATCCTGAGTCTCATAAATAGAATCAAGGAGAGACTAATGAAATGTGGTAGCCATGTTTGAACACTTCCCAAGGATTTAAGTCCTTGACAAACTGCCTTCTCCAATAAAGTAAAATTTAGACATTAATCAAGGCCTACCAGTTGAGTTACCAATATAATCATTGCATGAGAGCATGACCAATCAAGAGAAAATCATGATTGAGGAATAAATCAAATTGTTGATGTAAGGTAGATAGATTTGAAATGATTATGATTGGGTTTTTGACTAATATAACTAAGCCATGTACCTATGGGTAGAAAAATAACGTTCATTTGCCTCTATAAGAGGCCATGAACATTTCAATTCCCCTAGTTACAAGTGGAAGTCCTCATATAGTGAACAATGCCTAATTAGACTCAAATGAAGATATGACAACCAGACCTCATGATGTTATAGTGATCAAACAAGTTTTCCATTTGATCATAAAGGAAATAAACTTGATCTTAGGTTAGTTTTTATAGTTTTTATTATCTTGTTTCAATAAGTGGTTACCACAAGTTTGTAGCTAGTTACTTTAATTGTCTTGGTGTCTTTGTTTTTTACTTTTTAGTTTAGGTGTGTTTATGTAGTTGTATTTATTGTGTTATGTTAATTTGTTGTAGTCTTAAAGTTGTCATAGGTGTTATATCTTTAGCAGTACAAGAATGGTCATCAAGTCTTCCTACCATGTATGAGTCATCATTATCATGAAGATGTGTGGGTTCCCTTGACCAGCAGGTTGGTCAACCCCTGTGAGTTACAAAAAATGTCAAAAATTTGGTCTCCCAAGGCCAAATACCAAACCCTTATAACCAAAAAAATTAAATAACAATCATCCACTCCTGCTCATGATGATTTCCTAGATGGTCATGTCCTTATTGATCCTATTTTGAGCCTTGGTAACATTATTAGAAGTGTCATTGTGTGTTCTAGATCTTGTTTGTGAATCCATTGTGTCATGATTATCTTGAGTTTATTCATGAGATGACGGTGGTTATGATGGTCTTGGAGAGAGAGAGGAGAGTGTCGATTTGTCTTATAAGGTCCAAAGATTGGTCTTAACCCTTTTGTTAAAATTGAATATCTGTTGATAAAATTAAGGTAACTTGACAAATTTTAGGTTATTGATTCTTATTGTATATGGGTCTTTCTCAAGACATTTCTTGTGAAAGAGTCTTTATAATAAATATGAAGGTGTTTGAACCTTGTTCCTATCATTATATGAAGGTTTATTGATGTGTTCAATGTCATTATCCATGGTTTATCCATTCAAGTATTTTCAAACCTTCATCACCCCCCCCTTAAACCATCATTCACCTCATATAAGCCTCTTTGCATTTAAAACCTAGGAGAAGGGAAAAGTGTTTTAATAAATTTAATTATAAAGGTCTTTAAAGGGTCCCAATTTAATCATATTTTCACTCACTATGCTTTTCATATCCTTAAAGGCCCATTTTTAAACTCATATTCACTTCATAACCACCAAGTGGACCCCACAGGTGCCAAAATGTGTTTCTCCATCTCCCCCTACCATATACCTTATTTGAAAAGGCTATTTAACTCATGTTTTCTCTCTTTTAATCTTATAATGGTGATTCAATGCTTAAAACATGGAGAAAACAATGGAAAAGGAGAGTTTTTAACTATTATTTGTAGGTTATACAAACTTGTATGGTTAGTTCCATATAGGGGAGCTCAAGAGATTATAGTTAAGCATATTTTATATGTCTCATCAAAGTTTCTTGGTAGGAATATTCAAGATAAGCTCAAAATGAACCCTATTATTCCATCAAGCTCCTTTGCAGCTTGGGACAACTCTTTATGTTTATGGATGGTACATGCATGAGAGAGAAGATCAGGATCTAAAATTTTGGGCAAAGGAAATTACCTTAGATATATTTAATCTTTGGGAATTTTTTTATCAATTTGACTCTCTTTCCTTTACGAAAAATCGTTAATAATGTAGGGCACTCACAAAGGCTTCTACATTGAGGCAAGATATCAGTTTTCCTTGTTTTCTCCTTTCCTGAACATGGTGATAGAAAAACGTGAGGTTATGGATTTTGTTAATAGTCTGAAACACTTTCCCATAACATTATCTAACCTCATCTCACACGTGTGAGCCCAGGGAGGCCAAAAATCCTCATTAGAAGCAGTTTTTAGGGTGATATCTATGGTTTCTCAATCCCTTGGGGTCCCCAATGGTTGAAGGTATATTGGTGAATCTCCTATAGATTACACATATCCTATTAATATTATTCAATTTTATATCACTAACTTATGATCCAAGACTTCCATATCATGATGTTGACCTAATCTTGATTAAACACATAGTAAGTAGGCAGAATACAAAGGTCTGAATCTTATTTATAAATCTTGTGATCATCTTAAAAGTTGCCATATTTGTATAGGATGATAAATATCTTCACCTGATTTTCATGGAATTATTTAAAGTGTATTTTAGATGTGTATAAGTATAATAAGACTCATAATCTATTAGTATAAGGGTTTGAGGTTGTTTTGTCCACCCACAGATCTGTAAACCAGTTGGTAGATGCTAATGACTCCAAAAGCCCATTTTACATTGTGTGGAGGTTGAAAAGAACCTAATATATATCTCAAAATAATAATATAACCCTGAATAGTTGTATAATGTCATAATGAAGACCATGTGAAGATGATCGGGCCTCAAATTTCATAAAACATAGTCAAGAAGCCTTTAATGCCTTTAGAGACCTAGTTGGATGCATAAGAGATTGAATCAAATAGAGTTAAGGGTTGAGAGATATCAATGAGAGTCCTAAG
The DNA here is from genome assembly GCA_037957365.1 of Torreya grandis. Taxonomy (NCBI): domain Eukaryota; kingdom Viridiplantae; phylum Streptophyta; class Pinopsida; order Cupressales; family Taxaceae; genus Torreya; species Torreya grandis. The sequence goes on from JARHVA010004709.1 coordinate 483,538, forward strand.
ATGCCATAAATAAAATTTAGAGATGATAAACAAATGTCAATGAATATCAAACCTTCATATTTAATCATTATGTATGATGAAACTCTTACAATCATTATAGTTCTTTGAAGGCAAGTTAAACAAGTGCAATGGTCATGATTGGTCTAAGATGCAGCGAAACATTGAAAGGCCCGAGGAGTTAAAAGGATTAAAAAATGAGATTATATATATATATATATATATATATATATATATATATAATATGTCTAATGACAATGAGGACCTTAGGACATGAAGGACAAGAAGTTATTCTCACCTACAACATATATATATATATATATATATATATATATATATATATATATATATATATATATATATATATATATATATATATATATGTCTAATGACAATGAGGACCTTAGGACATGAAAGACAAGAAGTTATTCTCACCTACAACACAACCAAGAAACTTAGGATCCTCACCTACAGGTAGGTCCTTTATAAAAGGAAAATGAAAATTAAACCTTGCATAAAGATGATTATTCAGATATTGGAAATAGATATTTAATCATCTTATGAATTATTCTTATTCTTCCGATTGTACTGTTTTATCCCTTAAGACGGAAAAAAGGCCTTTAAGGCCTAAACTAGGCCTAATGTAGGCCTAAATAGGTTGTACATGAGAAATTGAAGAAAAATATAGGGTTGAGACCATATGAAGGTATTAAAAACCCTAAGTTAAAATTATAAAAAATATAACAAATTCTTCAGGAGGATAGAGACCCAGGTTGTAGAAAAGGGGCTAATCATGCCTGCTTAGTCAAGGCTTTACACGGTCACCTATAGATAAAACATTGATAATGGAATAATAAGAGCATAAAACATTGTGAAGAGATGTGATAAAGTTATGAAATTTACTATTTCACTTGTTTATTGAATGGTCTTATCATTAACATTAAATTAAGGTCTTGAGATAGAAGGAGTCAGATGGCCTACAAAGACCTATTAGGCCTAGTAGGTCTAAACATGCATGTACCAAAATTGAGGTCACCTTCATGTTTTGGTGCTTGTGTAAGGTTGAAACTTCCATGGAATAAATTATTAGGGACATCACATGATTCAAAAAAGGAGTGAGAGTCTCATCCATACATATTGATCACTAAACTTAGGCCCAAGGATTACACATGCATGCGTATGTATAAACCCTAGGCCAAAATGAGAATAAACAAGGGTTAGAATTGGGAAGTACATGACCCAAATAATTTTATAGTCCTTTAAATAATGTTTAATGAGAGTTTAAATTCAATAATAATAGGGTGCAAGGTAAGGATATCCTATTTATAACTCCCTACTATTGTTAAACTCAACCTAACACTATCATCTATAGGCAGACATATGAAGAATGAGGGTAGACTAATGAACACATAGTTGAAGTTTGAACATCTAGGGCAAGTTGTGTATAGTCTTAAAATTTTAATTAAGGATATATTATGATGGTTTTGTATCCCCAAATACCTATAGGTCACTCACACCCTCAAAACTCAATCAAGACTAATTAGACCTAAAAGGCCCACACCACCATGGAAGTATGCTTAGACCCTCCTAAGAAAGTTTGGCACCATAATAAGGTAAAATAGGTTGTATGAGATCCTATATATAATGACTCAAATAGGGAAGAGCAATGAAATTCCAATTTTAGTCCTAGAAGCCTATCTCAAACTACACAGTCCAGGTAGCCAGCTTGAGATATATTTTCAAATGCTTGTATATTTCACAGCATAAGGACTTGGAATAAATTATCTTAAATAGATTTAAGAACCCTTATGTACTCATTATCCATGGTATAGGGAGTTGGTTTTAGGGGCCCAAGTTTATGAATCATTGCTAATATTGATGATAGGTCCAGAAGGATTGCAAAGAGTTCATAGTAATCCATCTTATGCTCATATGTCCATGCACAAGCTGCATGGAAACCAAACTTTTCATTATTTTTATGGGGGTCTATGGAATATAATCCATGACCATAAATTTGAGATTGGAGGTCTCATCTTTATGAACCATCGTTAAGATGGTATACCTCCAAAACCTTGCTTAAAACCTAGCACAGACCTAACCTAAGAAAAATGAATATTTTGGTAGAAAAAAACTCATAAATTACCTAATAAACACCTAAATCATAAAGATAACTCATAGAAGACCCTACCCATAGTACTGTGTTTTACAGAACTGTATGGACCCATCAGAAAATTATACTTTTTCAATAAATTGGATAGAGAACAAGTTGTAGAACTATTTTTTAAATTTTAAATGATTGGAAGCAAATATTTGGAACTTGTTTTGTCTCCTAAATTCATTTTATTTCCAAAAATATTATTGTAAATGCCTCTGCAACTCTCCTTCAATTAACCAGTTTGTAGGTGTGAAAGAGAAGGTGAACTAGTCACCTAGTTTGGTAAGGTTACAAGTGTGAACTGATCCAAAAGGATTATGACATGATGTATGATGTTTATTTATACCTGATACTCACATATTCATAGGTTCCTAAAGTATCATACATATTTTCCATGGCCACTCAAGCACAAACACCATGTAACTAGGCCTAGTGGCCTAATTGGCTTACTTGGTCAATAAAGAGAGTTGAAGAGTTGCATAGAGAGAATTTTGGAGGAGTTATTAAAAGCTATTATGCCTAGTATATGATTATATTAAATGAACCAAGTGCACATTCCATGGTAATAATGGAGAAAGAAGTCAGTTTCTTGACTTGGTCAATATGCTCAAAAGGAGGATAGGTAATTGTATGCTTTACAATGGCTTAAGTACATCTCATTAAGGTTTTAATTTTTAGGAAGAAGATTTTTTTGACCAAATATGTGTGTATCCATGATTTAATAAAGGTTGAACAAGTCAACCACATCCTCCACTACCCCACCTTAAAGCTTAAAAAGTCATTGAAGAACATCAATGCATGGAAAGTCATTAGGAGGACTTTGTAACTGATTTTAACTATAATTATGAGTGTAATATGGTCATTTATGACCTTTTCCTCTCACCTCCATGCCACTTTCCCTCTCCTTCTCTCCTTATTCTACTATATATTCAGGGCTTAAGGCCTTGATTTGAAATCTCTCTCTTGGGCATGAGGAGACTCTACCTATATTGACACTTTTTAACCTTTTAAGTTAATTCAAATGACTATTTTTATACTCTTTTATACAATTTTAATGTATTCTATTAGTTTGATTTACACATGTAGTTTTTCTCCCTTGGTAGGTCCAAATCTCACCTAGTTACTAGTATATGATATTATGCAGGTCACATATAGTATTTGAATGATAAGTGTCTAAGCTTGGAATGGGTATTTGATTTATAAGTGCCTTGATCCAATTCTTCCAGCATTACCCTCATTTTTTGAATACTTAGTGAAACCTTTATGTGAAACACTTTTGCATAGTGCAGTCATTGGAGCTAGAAGATTCAATCACTTGTATTTATTACTAGTGTTTGTTGAATTTGAAATTGAGTGGATGAATGATCTTATTGGTGAATCACCACCCCTTATAATATATTTATTTTATGCACTTTCTATCCCTTTTCACCCCAACAATAATCATTCTTGGCAAACTGAGAAAAATAGATGCATTAGGGGAACTAGCCCCATAATCTAGAGGTCTAGTCTAAGTATAAAGTCACCCACAACCTTTAGGTCATCCCCATGTTAGTCCAAGTTTGAATCAAAATTGAACACTCTTTCAAAAGGGTGAAACTTGGGTTGCTAATAATATCCACATACATAATCATAATAGCCATATACTTATTTGTTCTATATATACCATGGGGTCATTTCAATTGTGTGGGAAGCTTCTAATCCATACATAAATGGATAAAATATTATATGCCTATGCATGATATATTATATATAAAAATATTATGCTCTTAAAATATAATTCTACATATATCTTATAAAATTAAGATAATAATCACATTGATTACTACAATGTTCAACTGAATATCTATTGGTATACAATGAAAATAAATAAAGTGTATAAACTAAATAAAAACAATGGTAGCCCCAATGCAATTAACACTTTTTTTTGTCATGGTAAGATTACAAATTGATGGTTATAATTGAAGCTAAAATGGAGGGTGGTGTTGTGTCATGTTGATCCTATTTGGAAAAAATCTTACTCAACAATAAGATGTGATTTGTCCTAACATATAAAATTTTATATGAATTATGTAAATGTTATGACGAGGTAATAATAAATAGTATTTAATAACAATCATAGAGTGGAGTCACAATTTTGGCTCCCTTGTACATTTAGAACTCAAGAATAATCTTAATCATTCATTTATCTATCCCCCCAAAAAAATGAAACATATTTTGTATTAATATAATTAAAAATGAACAAATTCATTTGAACTAATTTATAAATAAAAATCAATAAAATTTAATTGGTAGATAAATAACCATATTTGTATAACAGATTATATGTTCATCTATGACGTATTATGCTTATACATAACAATATTATATTCTAAAGATTTAAATACATGATCATAATACCCACATCCTTATTTATTCTATATATATCATAAAACCTTCTCAATTGTGTGAGAAGCTTCTAGTCCATACATATATGTGTGATGTCCCTTAATTAGGGGCTTCTTTTTTCCTACAAATGCTCTGATACCACTGTGATATCCCCTTCTAATAGGGATATATGAAAGACACAAAACTATGATACCAAAGACCAAAGCTCTGATACCACTGTGATATCCCCTTCCAACAGGGAATATATAAACTCATAAAGCTCTGATCACAGATACCAACTTGCAGAATAGATTCAAATAAGCATACACAAATCACAGTATAATCTCTCAATAGCAAATAAAGATCTCATTACTTGTTCTTCTGGACGATTACACAATTGAGTCTCTGTTATACAAATAAAGAATATTAAAATCTGATCTTAAAACCCTGACTTAGCAAAATCTGGCAATGAAAACTGGATCTGGAAGAGTCTCAGCCTTTCTGTGTCGACACACAGACGCCGTCGTCGGTCGATCCCTCGCCGATGTCGGTCTCTATCAGTCGGCTTTCTGCCGACGTCGGTCTTAAGTCGACCGATGTCGGTCACTGGAAGCCCTATATCTGTCGATGTCGGTGCCTGAATAGCTCTGAACGGACCTGTACGGACGTGGTACGGCCGCCAACCTGTCTCTTCTTAACCCCTGATTGCTGAACAGCCTGATCTCACGAATATAGATTCTAACATAAGATCTATCTCTGTATAACTTATTAGATCAAAAAATAAATAAGAAAATACCTGGAAAGCTTTGTGATAAACTTCTGTGTGAAGTTATCTCTCAACCCTGGAATTCTGTGATAACTTCTGGATGAAGCTATCTCTCATATCTGTATCTCTATGATAACTTCTGAATGAAGCTATCTCTCAATTTGGCAATAAATCAGCTGATATCTCACAGCGTCTAAATCACACACAATGAAGAGGGAACGTTCTTCATTGCAATGGAATCCTGGAACCCTTGGCTCAGTCTTCACAGAAGAATTTCTTCAATTTTCAATATCAATAATCTATGCATACATAATGAACAATGGCCTCCATGAGAAACCCTTATACCCTCAAAAAGATATGCTTGCCCTAATTAGGGTTTCTTAAATTAGAATTAGGGTTTCTAATTAAAAATAGGCTAAATAATTAATATTTGATTAAATCAATCAAATATTAATATCTCCCTCAATACATGTCGGATCGACGAACCGATCGAAGCTAGTGAATCAGGGAGTGATTTCACACATAACCATATCAAAATAAAGGAGCTCCGCTGCATATCAAATATCCCTAAAAAGTAGGAGCTCATGCCAAATGTGTCCAAAATAACCTGAATGAAAATCAAATGTAGAAATTCTGTGAATCAAAGTCAATCCAAGCTCCATTATGACCCTCTATCCATCCTATTAGCCTACGAAGGTCGTATAATAGGCCAATCATCAAATCTGTCAATGTCCATGAAAAAGGGGACATGACAATCTGCCCCTCCGAAAATTGCTTGTCCCCAAGCAATCTCGGAACAATGAACTACTCGATCCACCAGGATCCCAAATGTAGTTATGCTCTACACTGCTGTGAATCAATGCAAGTACCTGCAACATCAGCAGAAGTAGAACAACGAAAGACTCATAATCAAACTGGCGCATGAAACTCCAACCTCCAAGATTACAAATACCATAGTCAAGAGCACATGAGAAACAAACTCTCAAAACATCATAATCCAAGTAGAATGGACAATTCCAACTGCCAATTCCATCTGCAAGAGATGGTGCCAATCCATCCCATAACTGATCTCTCTGTAAAGGTGGCACAACCAACTGTACCACACTATCATCTGCATGAGAATAATCAATATGGAGATTTAACTCCACTGGTATCCCAAACTCCTCAGAATCAGGTACTCCCAAACCCTGAATATATGTGTTAGCCTCAACAACATGCTCGTCATCAGCAGCGACCAAAACATACTCATCACCAATACTCAATGTACTAACCTCTGAGTATACCTCCACACTCTGAATGCAAGCATCAAGTTCATCCTCACTGTCTAACACCTGTGCTGAACTCACCTGAAGACAAAGCTCATCCACAACATCCTCAACTACCCCTACCTGTGAAGATAATGTAGATAAATCATTACCTGAAGATGTGTTAATATCCCCCTGTACTGGATCAGCATGACTGTCAAACTCATTATGCAAGCTACTGCATGTCATAGGGAAAGCACTACGATCCTTAGGCCTATTAATTAAACTCTTTAACCACATACAAGCTCTAGGTGAGACATTTTTCCCTTTTGTCCAGACATACCATAAATCTTCTGCCAAAAGTTTAGAGATTTTATCCTCCTCCTCAAACAAGATTGTGAACATGATAGAGTGCATGGATGCTAATACATCACTGGAATGAAACTCATCTAAAATATTCCAAAATATTTTAAACATAGTGCGAATGCCACCAATACATCCTACTAACATCATAATGTTTTCAAATCCATACCTTGCAAAAGTGTCAAGTAATCGCGCCCTCTTTGAGAAATGAGAGTCTCTAATGTCATCCAACTTTTCGAAGCTTTTCACCATGGCATGAAGTACCTCTCTCATAATCCGATCATCATAAAAATTAAAGCCAGCTATTATTCTCATGATTTCACTAATACAAGAAAGAGTTGCAAGTCTTACCACCTCATCATGATGTCTCAATAATCGGTGCTTCACCAAAGAATCAAACGCTGGAGATAACACTATTTGTATCATAAGAATTTGACTACTCAACCTTGCTTAAATAAATTTCTAACTCCTCCAGAGTTTGTAGAAGGTCATATGCTTGCTGTAATGGATTTTCTAACTTCTCCTTTGCATTGTGCACTCTTTCTTCCAAATCTTTGACCCCTGTTAGCGCCATGCTGATACCCAAACTACCCAACAGGATGGCAAGACATTAGCTCTGATGTGCCCAACAGGATGGCAGGAATTTAGCTCTGATACCACTATGATGTCCCTTACTTAGGGGCTTCTTTTTTCCTACAAATGCTCTGATACCACTGTGATATCCCCTTCTAATAGGGATATATGAAAGACACAAAACTATGATACCAAAGACCAAAGCTCTGATACCACTGTGATATCCCCTTCCAACAGGGAATATATAAACTCATAAAGCTCTGATCACAGATACCAACTTGCAGAATAGATTCAAATAAGCATACACAAATCACAGTATAATCTCTCAATAGCAAATAAAGATCTCATTACTTGTTCTTCTGGATGATTACACAATTGAGTCTCTATTATACAAATAAAGAATATTAAAATCTGATCTTAAAACCCTGACTTAGCAAAATCTGGCAATGAAAACTGGATCTGGAAGAGTCTCGGCCTTTCTGTGTCGACACACAGACGCCGTCGTCGATCGATCCCTCGCCGACGTCGGTCTCTGTCGGTCGGCTTTCTGCCGACGTCGGTCTTAAGTCGACCGATGTCGGTCACTGGAAGCCCTATATCTGTCGATGTCGGTGCCTGAACAGCTCTGAACGGACCTGTACGGACGTGGTACGGCCGCCAACCTGTCTCTTCTTAACCCCTGATTGCTGAACAGCCTGATCTCATGAATATAGATTCTAACACAAGATCTATCTCTGTATAACTTATTAGATCAAAAACTAAATAAGAAAATACCTAGAAAGCTCTGTGATAAACTTCTGTGTGAAGTTATCTCTCAACCCTGGAATTCTGTGATAACTTCTGGATGAAGCTATCTCTCAGATCTGTATCTCTGTGATAACTTCTGAATGAAGCTATCTCTCAATTTGGCAATAAATCAGCTGATATCTCACAGCCTCTAAATCACACACAATGAAGAGGGAACGTTCTTCACTGCAATGGAATCCTGGAACCCTTGGCTCAGTCTTCACAGAAGAATTTCTTCAATTTTCAATATCAATAATCTATGCATACATAATGAACAATGGCCTCCATGAGAAACCCTTATACCCTCAAAAAGATATGCTTGCCCTAATTAGGGTTTCTTAAATTAGAATTAGGGTTTCTAATTAAAAATAGGCTAAATAATTAATATTTGATTAAATCAATCAAATATTAATATCTCCCTCAATACATGTCAGATCGACGAACCGATCGAAGCTAGTGAATCAGGGAGTGATTCCGCACATAACCATATCAAAATAAAGGAGCTCCGCTGCATATCAAATATCCCTAAAAAGTAGGAGCTCATGCCAAATGTGTCCAAAATAACCTGAATGAAAATCAAATGTAGAAATTCTGTGAATCAAAGTCAATCGAAGCTCCATTATGACCCTCTATCCATCCTATTAGCCTACGAAGGTCGTATAATAGGCCAATCATCAAATATGTCAATGTCCATGAAAAAGGGGACATGACTGTATAAAATAATATATGTTTATGCATGGCGTTTTATACATAACAATATTATGCTCCTAAAACATAGTCAAATTATGTGAAAAGCTTCTAATCCATGCATTATACATAAAATCTTATATGTCTATTCATGACATATTATATATGACAATATTAAGTTTTTACGTTTATAGTCAAATGTTTACATACATCTGATGAAATTGATATATAATTATATATTATATTTAAATAAATATCTATTGATATAGAGAAGAAAATAAATAAAACATATAAAGTAAAGAAAAACAATGGTAGTTCCAATGTAATTAACACTTTTCTTGTCATGAAAAGACTAATAATTGCAAGTAATAATTGAAAATAATATTATGTTATGTAAATTTTATTTGAAAAAACATTTCATAGATAAGATATAATCTATTCTAACAAATAAAATTTTATAAAAATTTTATAAGTATTATGACTATACAATTAAAAATAAGATTTAATAATATAGTCACAATGTTAGCATCCATGTACATTTAGAACCACTTATTTATCAACTCCCCAAAAAAAGAAAAACATAAATAAATAAATCTTATTTTGCATAATAATTATTAAAAATGAGCAAATTCATTTGATGGCATGTTTAAATTAAAAAACAGTTGTATAATTGGTGTACAAAAACAATTTTCAACAGTATGTTAATTAAAAGTGAGAGTATAATCACCCTCGGGCACAAAAAAATGAAAAACTGGGTGGATGCATGTGAATGATGAATGGATTCCAGGTTGCGTGTCTATCTTCGTCTGACGAATTTGTTTTTTTCAAACAGAAATCAGACCGGAGTGCACTAATCAGAGTTTCTGTAAAGTATTTACAGTTACATTCAATAGTAAACCCTGGGATCTCAAATTAATTCCAATCCATTTTTTTATTTTATTTTTTTAATAAAATTATAATACGGTTTCTCTCTTTTTAATATCTTCAAAATAATATAGAACTTCTTTAAACTAATTTTTTAAATAAAAATATAATAATTATTTAAAGAAATAACATTTATTTTCATTTAAGATTAAATAATATTTAAAAAAATAGTTTAATTTTTTTTAAATTATAACTATCAATAGAAGATTTTTTTTTTTTTAATTATATTTTTGAAAGTATTATATGAAATTATTGAATTATATAAAATATTTTCAAAAATAAATATATGACAGATTTACAATATTAAGTATATATTTAAATCAGAAAGTTATTTTGGTTCTGCAGTCATTACTAAGGGACATTCACCTTTTAACAGTTTGATTCTATGTATCAGATATCTAGAAAAATTTGTACTTTAGTGAATGTATATAATCAACCATCATCTTGGAAGATCCAAATTATTACCTTATTTAAAAAAAACAAAAAAAAAAAAAAAAAACAGACTACATTCTTTATAATATCTATTTTTCAATAAAACTGCACAAACCTAAGCTATATTTTCATTTCTCCATATTAACATTAACCGAAACCAAATTTATATTATCAATATTAATGACTTGAAACTCACGATTTAAAAATGCACTCCATGAATCATTATCAAAATGAAAGAATAATTCACAAAGATGTTTAAAAATCTAACTATCATTTTAATACATACAAACAAACAAAACTTCTTCACATTACTTCCTGAACAATAAAAATATTCTCCCCTTGATTTAAATCTGTCAAAACATCCTCAGTTATGAGGTTTGAGTGTAAGTAGAAGAATAAAAGTCTATTTCATTTAACTATCCGCACTTTAACATTTAAATACGTTTAAGGGTATTAAATAAGCAGCCTTTAACTGTTGACGGCTTTAATATACTAGCAACATTATTTCCATGCTCAAGATTAAAAAGAACAGAAACCAAAATTTATAGTAGATATGTTATTAATTCAGAAACATGAATAATTAGTATATTTTGTAAGCACTAATTTTCTTAAGTTTCATTGCACCAGAAGATAGATCATTGAACATGAGGCTGAAACCTTTCTTCCAATCTGTAATACATTCTACATTTGAAGAAAAGATTGGATTTTCATATACGTGATCTAAATGTGCATGGATGCAATCAGGTGACACCATCATTCATACACAGAGTACATCACTAAATCTTTAAACTGACATAGCAACTACATAAAAAAATTCACCACAAATCAGCAACTGAATTGATCAGAATTACCCAATGCTTTATGGGGAACATTGGTATTGTTGCCCCATAAATTTGACAGTGTCTGCAACAGATGCACTTGCATTTTCAAGGAGAGGATATACTCAGCAGTCTCCTGGAACAGCACATCCACTTCCATTTCCCTCCCACCAGGAATAAGCCTCTGCAGCTTCTTCAACCTTCTGTATATACTCAATGACTGGCTATGATTGTGATTTTGATTACCTTTCTCTGATCCTGGTGTGTAATAACTGTAATAATATCCTGATCTTCTTGCAGCTCTTTTTCTCAATCCAATAACCCTCCTGCTAACATTTCTCCCTCTTTTTCTCACCAAAACTGCATTTTTCTGGGAACCCATTTTTCTGAACTTCTTCACCTTCCAGAGGGCCTGCAAGAGATGGGTAAACTGCACACCTTTAGACACATCACCCATTAGGCTACTTGGCTTCAAAACAAACTTCTCTTTATCACTGCTGTCACAGCTGTCCATGTCTAATATGAAAACACTTTGAATGTCAAAGACAAAGGAATGAATGTGAGAAATAAATGAAAATGGGCCTCAAGGAAGATTCAACATGGAAATGAATATGAATATAAGTATATTCTGTGACAATACAACCTAAACGGTCCCCATATTAAATTAATTTGTGCTTCTGCTCTCTCTCTTAGTGTGTGTATATCACACACAGAGGTATATTCCTCTTTGCACCAAAGTGTGGGAAGGTTGATGGGGAATATATACACAGTGGTGAGGTTTTATTGTTATAAAAGGCTGACAGAATGCTGTGGGAGAGCATGTGGGCAATGAATATACAACTGCATGCACACGGACGGACCGTGCTTTGCTGTGTCATTCACCAAACGCCAAACGGTCACGCACATGTAAATGATAACCTCACCAAATTAAATTTTGCACTATGACAGACTTAACAGATTAAATTTTATTTGCATTCATTATTAACGTTGCCTAGTATCAATAGTTGTTGCTACGACTTTAACAAGTTTGCATGTTTGTCCAATGTGTACCCCCAAGGAAAAGCCAAAGCGGTTTTTAAAATATTTTTACCACTTTGTTACGTGGCCTTTTTGTGGACTCGAGGTGGAGGAGGTGAGGACAACTGTTATCATTTTAACCCTCTCTTGAAAGTGGGAAAGATGGTCTTAACCTATTTACTCTGATACAAGTCTTAGACTTTTCTGTATTAGCTATACCTGTTAGCTAGCCCCACATAATTGAGGGTCTCATTCACAAAGGTCTTTAGTATCTTACACAATCAATAAATTACCGAGGCTTATAAGTTCTAGAGTCTTTTTTATTAGTTATATTTAAAGGAGGGTTTTATTCACAAAGATCTTTAGTATTTTATATAACCAATAAATAATTGTAATCTCAAAGATGCTTATGCTTGATAGTTAGTAGTGGGAGAGGTTAATAACAATATTTGTTAAATGTTTTGTTAAAAATATTTTGAAAGTTTTTATACTCTATCAAATTATATTTAAATCATTTCATATGATTTAAATTTTGATTAATTATAAAGATAATATGAATTGTACGAAATCATTTTAATAATATTTGATGCACTATTCCAACATACCTTTTTGTAAGATGTTTAGTTGTTGTAGCTAATATAACTCTATTTAGATTTATAAGTAGAGTAATGGCTAAGCATTAGGTCTTGGAACTATAGATACTTAAAAATGTCTCCTAGACATTTATTATTTGTCAAATTGCATGATTTTATTATATTTTGTGTATTTGTTGATTATTGGTTCAAATTAGGTAATATTGGTATACTTTGTCAACTTGTGATGGACTCAGGGCTTTCTCCTAGCTTCCTTTGGGAATCATTTTCTCTCCTTTGATTACTTGCTATTTTGAGCTCCTTATTTAGAAATTGCCCTAACATTCTAAACATCTTGGATCATTAATGCACAATTTTGAGAACCTTGTGTAATCTTTGTATACACTTAAATCTGCTCACCCTAACCATTTTACAAATACCACTATTTATTCTAATTAATCTCGTAACCATAGTCTAATTAAACAATTAAATTATATCCCTCTTTCCATTATTCTTCTTTTATTAACCTTATACCTCATCCCACAAATAAATTAATTTACCTATTCCTCATTATCCACTAACTAATCCCACTTATCCATTATTTGGTAATTTAAACTTCTCATGCCCCACCTTTCCACCTACACTAGCCTATTCCTAGGCTCTCTTACATCCCTAGTCCTTAATCAACTATCTAATCACCCATTCTAATCCCCTATTAATCCTACTTAGCCCCTAAATGGATTGTAGAATCCTTCTAAAATCTTGTCTAACTTGGCCCTTCTCTCTAGAAGCCTATATTCTAGAGAATTTCAAGAAATTTTTAATTCCTTGGATAATCCTCCACCCTTGATTTTGTGGCAACCAACTTTGAAGGTTGACCATTTATCTTCCACCCCCCTCCCTTCCTCTCAATCTATTTAAATAAGCCACTCCTCCATGGCCAAACTAACTATTGAATCCATGCAATCTCCATCCCAATTAACAACTACATAATTAATTAGTCCATCATCCAAGTCAATGAATCAAGATATCATAAAGTTGCAGATCTGAATCTATTGTAAGCAAATCTCAATACAAATATTTTTGTCTTTTATTGTTTAATCTTGATTTGGAGCAATTAGCTTTAGGATTTAAGTGATGCTATGAATATTCATTTCTGTTTGTAGTTTTATCTTAATGGCTCTAGATCTCAATTAGTGGATTGACATTTTAGATGTTTTGATGTAATTGCACAATCAAATCCAATAGCTCAAAATTCCATCATCTACAGTCCCTTGTGGCTAGAGTGTACTCACTTTCTTTATCCAACATTTTTCCTCCTTTTTATTATTTCTTTATCAGTTTGCAAGCTAATAAGGTCTTGATTTGAATTATATTTGTTATAGATATACAAACATTGTAGTTAATTTAGGATATAAAGAATAGATATATCATTCAAAAGAATTTATTAGAACTTACACGCATTATAAATAAAATATAAATATTTATTAGGCCATTCATAAAAGCATAAAAGTTTATTTTAATATATACACCACAAGACAATTATTTTCATTCTAATGGAGATTATTCCCTAATCATTGAGGTTTTTTATTTATTATATTTTTATTATCTATGGGCTTGAAAAATAATAAAATAATTTGATCATTCTCTTGTTTAACGTAGGCTCCAAAACTTATGTTGATTTTATTCAGTTTTTAGATATTTTTCCTAATTAGAATAGGAAAAGGATTTTGTTTTTTAGGTGATCAGAGTTAAAGATCAAGAAACTAAGCAAGGTTTTTGGAGGTCAAAAATAGGATAATATAATCATCAAATATTCTCAGGCATGTATGCATTTTTGTCCAAAATGACATGCTAGTTTAGATTTTCTAGCACAAAAGTGCATATTCTAGACAAAAAGATTTAGTCATTGTTAATTTTTTGGGCTAGCTTCATGTCAAATCTAAGTGAACACTTATGTTATCACCTTCTAACAACTACCAATAATTCACAAAATAAAATAAAAACTCCTAAACCACATGTGTTTTCCCTAGTTTTGGATTTGAAATTGATAAACTGAGCTTGATTATTGTTTTCTACATATTATTCATATATTTTTGTTGCATTTTTAATTAAAATATATTTTTCTATATTACATTTTGGTGAACCTGCATTGTCAATTACATACAACCTCAGGGTAAATCTTAATTCATCTTACGACAAATGTGAATTTATCTATTTTTCAAAAGTGGTTATTCCATTGTATTCTCTTATATCATATAGTTGTAGCTTTTTTTTTGTTTTTTTCCAAACCCTATTTTTTATTTTTTATTTTTTTCAAACCCTAGTTTAATTATTTATATTTTTTAAAACATGTATGGTGTTTATGTTTCAAGTTTGTTTTATGCCATGAAAATTTATTAGATATAAATATTCAACAAGAGAAATTGTTAGATTAATAGAAAATAATTTAATTTATTGAAATTCCTTTAATTAATTCTATTCAACTTAAAAATAAAATGAAATCTTTAAACTTAGCTTGTATTACTTACAAAATTGTACTTTTTGTTGCAAATGATGGGAATGATGTGCATTTTAATGAAGATGTTATGATTGGATCTCTAAATGATAAGCATGTGAAGTAGAGCATGTTAAAAAAACTTGCCTAGATGAATAAGATAATAGAGTTGAAAACATTTTATATGTTAGGAAACATGTTTTTAAAATTCGTAACGAAATAGTTGCATTATTGAAATTATTGGAATAAATTACAAGTTAAAGCATAGATAATTATCCAATAATTCAATGTAATGAAATTACTTTTATGTTCACACAAAATGATTATATCATGCATAGAATAAGAAAATATGAGAGATCACATGATAATAATTGACAACAAAGAAAAATACTAGATAATATAGGAAAGCTACTTCAAGGGGGCAACTTCTAAAATAATTCAATAAGAGTATAATACTTAACATGATGATCAAAGACTAACCACTACCTCCTACATATAGTCTACTTAGCCATGGTTATTCCATAGGCTGATCTAATTAAGAACATAGAGAAATAGAAAAAGAATATAAAAGAGGTATGTAAGCCATAAGTCAGTGACACACATCCCAAGACATGCCAAAGGTTAACGGTGTAGCATGCACCTCCCATTCAAAACAATGTTGTCCTCAATGTTGAGTCAACTCTAGATGTTGATGCACAAAGGATTCATCCTCCTAAGTGGCATCTTCATAGGGTAGATTCTTCTATTTTTTTAGGTACTCCATAATCTCTCTAGACCATAGCTGCTTAGTGCATATTTGAAGGATCACCTCAAGATCAAGAATAAAACTTCCTTCCACATACAATTATAGTAAATTAATTTGAGTAGAAACTTTGTTTCCAATTACTTTATTCAGGCATGATACATGAACTCTAACTTGTAGTCCACACTACTATTTTTTTGCAAAATCTGATAAGGCCCATAATACTTAGGGAATAACTTGTTATCCTTTTTTTGTTGCTTCAAGGACATATGTTGTAAGTGAACAAAGACCTAATCATTAATGTCAAAATTCCTCTCACTTCTATGTTGATCTACCTACTACTTCATGTGATTCTGGGCTATGGCTAAATTTTCACACAAATTGGCAAGGACCTCCTATTGATGGTGAATATGTTCTTCAACTGCCTGAACCTTAGGATGAACCTTCAAGGTTGAAGTGATGGATGGAGGGTGGAATCCATATAGTTCTATAAAAAGAGACATTTTAGAATAACTATGAACAAAAGTATTATACCACCATTCAACAAGTGGCAACCAATGAACCCATTTATCTTGTTTATCAGAAACAAAACAACAGAGATATCCTTCAAAACATTTATTGACTACCTCAGTATTTCCATGTGATTGAGGATGATAGGATGAACTATGAGCCAACTAGGTGCCCAAACATGCAAATAACTCAGTCCAAAAATTGCTAGTGAAGATGGGATCTCTATCACTAATAATGATCTTAAGGGTACTATCCAGTTTTTGAGCTATACTGAGAAAAGTAGAAGCTATTGTACTAGAAACAAATGGATATGATAAAGAACATAAATGAGCATATTCAATGAGATGATCTACCACAACCATGATAACATTTTGACCATAATATCTCGATAACCCTGTAATGAAATCCATAAACACCTCTTCCCAACGCTAGCTATGGATGGATAAAGGCTACAAAAGACATGGGGCTTTGATGGTTTCTCCTTTATTTTGTTGACAGATCATACATTTAGCCACATAATTTTGGACATCCCCCTTGAGTCCTTCCTAGAAAAATCTTGCTTGATTCGATGATAGGTTTTTAAAAATTCTAAATGACCCCCAATTGGAGTCACATGAAGTTCCTGAAGGATTTTTTGTTTAAGATGAGAAAAAATACATAGGTATAATCTATCTTTATACCATAATGCATCACCCTTCCATGTGAATTTTTTAAATCCACCTAAACCTTGCTGAATATTTTGAATCAAAGTATGTGTAGAACTATCATTGTCTCATTCTGATCGTGCTTCCACTAGCTAATTTGCCTGCAAAATGGTCATAGCATATAACAATGCCTCAACAGATTCATCCTTCCTAGATAGTGCAGCTACCACTATATTTCCCTTTCCTTTCTTTTAAATTATTTCAAAATCATAGCCTAACATCTTAGTTACCCACTTTAGTTGTTCTTCAGATGACAATTGTTGTTCCAAAAAATATTTGAGACTATCATGATCATTTTTTCCCTGAAAGTGATGACCCATCAAATAAGGCCTCTATTGTTTGACTACATGTAAAATGGCCATCATTTCCTTCTCATAAATGGGCTTATGCTGATTTTTACCCTTTAGTTGACAACTTTCAAATGCAAGTGGTATGCCTTCTTGCATGAGTATAGTACCCATACCATATCCAAATGCATCACATTCAACCACAAAAGTCTTGTAAAAATTAGGAGTAGCCGACACTAGAGTGGTGCACATAGCTAATTTAAATTATTCAGATGCCTTGGTAGCTATATTAGTCCATTGAAAGGAGTATTTCTTCAACAAAGATGTGAGTGGGGCTATAATACTATCATAATTTTTGACAAACCTATGATAGTAACCAGTTTACCCTAGAAATCCTCTTAGTTTCTTGAGTGTTTTAAGAATTGGCCGGTCCACCATTGCTTGTATTTTTTTAGGATTCACTTTTACTCATGTATATGAAACTAGATGACCCAAATACTCAACCTCACAAGCTCCAAAAGTACATTTGGAAGGTTTGGCATACAACTAATGTTGTTCCAAAATTGAGAGTTCCTGTTTCACATGGTACAAATGGTCTTCCCAAGTTTTACTATAAATGAGAATATCATAAAAAAAATACTAGAAAAAATTTCCTCAAAAATGGCCTAAAATAGTGTTCATCAAACTCTAAAAGGTGGATGGTGCATTTGTTAGCCCAAAAGGCATAACTAAACACTCATAATGGTCCTCATGAATCCTGAAAGTAGTTTTAAGTATGTCTTCATCATGGATGTAGATTTGATGATACCTAGAACACATATCTAACTTGGTAAAATAAAGAGCACTATTTAATTCATCTAACAAATCATCAATGATATAAATAGAAAACTTATCTTTGATAGTGTAATTTTTGAGTTCTTTGTAGTTAGGGCACATCTTCCAAATGTCATCTTTCTTACACACTATGACAACTGGTGAAGAATATTTGCTTTGGCTATGGTGAATGATTTTTGTATCCAAAATCTCTTGTACCATATTTTCAATTTCACTTTTATGGGCATAGGGATACATGTATGTCTTGATGTTGGGTGGTGTACTACTAGGAATAAGTTTGATATCATAATCATTCATGCAGCTAGGTGGAAGCCCTTTTGACATGTCACCAAAAATAATTGAATGGGCATCAATCACCTATTGTAGATCAGGAAGTGTAGATGGTTGAGTTGGATGAACTTCCATGTAAAACAAGTGAGCTACAAATACTTTATCACCCTTTTGAATAATCTTTGTCATTTGATGGGAGCTAACAAGTTGTGGAGATTCAGTCCTTAATCCCCTTAGCTCAAATGGTCTTCCCTCAGAATGAAAATGCATGAATAATTCCTAGAAATTCATTTCAATAGTGTCCAAAGTGGTGAGCCACTATACTCCAAGAATAATGTTAGCTCCCCCCATAAAAATAGAAAACATAAGAGAATCCAACAAGTAATCTCTCATGGCCAGCTCAATACTATGGAATTTTCTTGAATAGTTGATAGTACCACCATCTACAATCATGACCTAAAATTTTGGAGTAGGATAAATGAAATAGTTTAAGTGAGTAGCTAACTTATTGTTGATGAAGTTGTGTGTGCTCCTAGAATCAATCAAAATAGTGACCTTATATTTCTTTAAGAAACCCACCACCTTAAGAGTTTAGGGAGTATTAATACTTGAAAGGGCGTGATAGGAAATAGTAGCCTAAGGGTCTTCAGATTCTTCCTCAAGATCTTCTTCATCCTCACCAAATGCCTCCTCATCATTATCATCTTCATTGGTACCTTCGATGTAAAACAACTTCTTTTCAACACAATGATGGTCTTTGCTCCATTTTTTGTTGTAACCATAACATAACCCTTTGGCTCGCCTCTCCTTAATTTATCAAGGTGTTAGTCTAGTGGGTTGAGGATATGATGGTGCTAGAAATGTGTGATCATGACCAGTAGTGAAGGTTTTCCATTTGACCATCTCTTTTTCCTCTTCTATGCATGCTTGTGGTATAACTTATAATACATATGATGGGTTAAACATATGAACCTCTAATTAGATGTTATCTTTGAGGCCCCCGACAAACATATTTATCAAATTTTTCTCAGTGATGTCTTCCACTCTTAAGGATAGATTCTAAAACTGATGAATATAATCCTTCACAATACCTATTTTCCACTGTTTGGATAACTAGTTGAAGTAGTTCTTAGATACATTATTTTTATAATGAGTCAACAACTCATTAGTGAAAATAGACTACGTAATAAGAGCACCATTATTTTTCTTTTGAGCACATAACCAGTGATACCAAATGAACTGATTAGGTTCTAGATATAGAGACACCACTATCACCTTCTGAGAATTAGGAGTTTGATGTAGATCAAAAAAAAAATTAATTGAGAAGATCCTTACCGTCAAACATATGCATGCCCACTTTGGGAAACATTAGTTTCACATCAGAATTGGAATTGTTAGTGTTGAGAGGAGGAGATCCTGAATGATGAAGTGGAGGGTTGTTAGACTGTAATTGAGATGAAAGAGCACCCAATGAAGTAGTGATTTAATTCAATTGATTGTGAACCCCATTGATCTCTCTATGCATCCTTGAAACATCATTTCAAACTACAACAAAGTCATCATGTTGCATCAAGCCCTTTATGTTAGCTTAAAGTTGAGAAATTAATGAATATGAAGTTATAGATTCTATGTCACTATTTGAAGGAGTCTTAAGAGTTTATTTCCCTCCTTTTCATCCCCTTGTAGAAGGTTTGGCCATATACAAACCCTAGGAGGGTTTTTTACCAAAAAAAATGTACTAAGAGATGGTACCATTACGATCACCTCACTAAGATGAATCCAACTACTGCCTTTTCGCACTAGGGTAAATTTTTTTGTCACCAAACAAGTGTATTGGCAGAGTATAATGTTGTGATCATCTCATCAAGATGAATCCATTGACTGTAATTGTGCAAGGCAAAAAAAAAAATCTAGACTTTTTTTTTAAAATATTTTTTCAAAAAATCGCTTCGAACAATACTGTGCTAACATAAAAAATAAATTCTTCCCAGATTGCAAGTTATGTTTTTCATTCCTTTCACTTACAGAAGTAATGCCTTGTTAGATCTAAAAAAAATGCCACAAAAAACTTGCCCAAATTGAAGCTCTGATACCACTTGTAACGAAATTACTTAGATGTTCACACAAAATAATTATATCACACACAAAATAAGTAAATATGAGAGATCACACAACAATAATTTATAGTAGAGAAAAATACTAGATAATATAGCAAAAACACTTCGAGGGAAAAACCTCCACACCAATGCAATAAGATCAAAATACTTAACATGATGATCAAAGACTGACCACTACCTCCTATATATAGTCTACTTAGCCATTATTATTTCATAGGCCAACCTAATTGAGAACATATAAAAATGTAACAAGAATATAAAAGAGGTATGTAGGCCATAATTCAGCCACAATATCCCAAGACATGCCAAAGGTTAAGGGCATAACATCCAATATAGGGTTCAAATTGAAGAAATACCCTATAAATTATAGATATGATTGCTCATAAAGGTGATTATGCTTTTATCTTTAGATACTTACTTTCAAAGCATCATGATCAACTCAATGTTCTAAGTAATATTATTCAAGAGTTGAAACCTATGTATTCTCATTGTAAATACTAAAATTGAATATTTATAACATCTCAGTATTATATATTTGACAAATATCAATTAGGTAGATCTACCTTTCAGTTTTAGACCTCCCTAAAATTGAAATGCATGCATTCACCATCTTATTGTATCTAAATTCTTATCTCTTGATCTGATACATATCATTATGATGACCTGGGTCTCGTGTACTTCACATAAAACATAAAATATTATAAACATCATTCACTATCATTTTCATATTAGTACATATTTTTTAGCCCTCTAGATACTACCAGCCATAAAGGGACACTATTGTCGACGGTAGTGTCTAAATCTTTATCTAGTGTCAAGTACCCAATGTCATCTAAATTAGAAAATTATTAAACCCCATGGGTTATCATAATCATCTTATTGAACCCTATCATGATATATTTTCAAAAGGTGTGGTATAAATACAAGTCTAAGCCTTCTCATTCCTCATCTATAAAATACCAAACAAAAACCTACTAAAGCTAAATAAATCAACTACGCAAGCACTCTATTTTTTCTTATTCATGCTATTTACATCTCAAGCATAGGAGCATTCATATTATAATTTTGAAGCATTCAAATAGTATTCCATGAGTAATATTTGTCAAATTACAAGCTATATCACTACATGAATATTCATATAGTATATGTCACCCATATGCACACACTTTCCCACACATAGTGGATAAATACATAAGTCAAAATCCCTCCTCAAAGTATTGACTATGTGAAAAAAACCCATTGATAGAGGGTTATTTGGGTAAGCTCAACATTGTGAGCCCACTAACCCATTTTTTAGAAAACTTGTTTCAAGTGTGAATAAGGGTGAAGAGCTAGGGTTTGATCAATTATAAAAGAGTGACAACTTGTACATAAAGGTAACAAAAAACCCAAAAAAAAGAATTTAATTGCATATTGATCCAGTCATTATTGCATACTAGAAACCCACATCACAGTTAGACACTAACATTGAGAATAGTATCTAGATCTAACGGTAATGTTCAACAGCCACATAAGTGTAATTTCCATAATTTGATGACTGATCAAGAATTTTGATCCTACATATTTTATATATGTTTCTAGTATAGATCTTCTTGTGTATAATAAACCAATTAAGTACCATTGTTCTTTATTTATTATAATATCTCTCAATAGTTATACTTTACTATTTTTAGCAATCTTGATTGTATAAAATTTAGAATATTTGTTTATCTGAGTATTATACTAATTGACCTACTAGAGATTAGTTTATCACCCTTTTTTTATAACTACTTATATATTTTTAACCCTATATCCCATATCAAAAGGTTAGGATTGAACATTTGGTGAACCTGAACTCTGTGTCTCCTTATGCAAACCCAAGTTTTCCCTAGAGTATTCAACCTCTTGAGGTTTTTCCTTATTTTTTTTCCATATTCTATTATCTATATGCAACCTAGGCATATACCTATATTAGGTGTCGTTTCTATTAAACACTTGAAGATTTCACTTTTTCCACCTAAGATGGCTCAAACTAATGAAGTATCAGATCATATGCCAAATAAAAGTGCTAATAATGAAACTAAATAGAATACTGAGGAGGTAATCATAGAAGATGATTATGATCATGAAAAAAATGAATTTAATGAAAAAAATGAACATGAAAAATAGATCAAGTTTAAGTACAAGATATTGCTCTACTTTGAGAGTGTGTCTATCAAAACCCTAAAGATATTGATGAGATCCTCATAACCATTTTGGAAACTAAAAAATCATAAATCATAAATGAATAAATAGGTGAATATATTGATCATACTATTAGATTTATGGGGCATGCCCATATTCTTGTTACCTTCCCCTTGAGCACATCATCATCTAATAGATCTAATGGGGGCACTAATTATGTACTCACACTATTGTTTCCAAAACTAAATCCTACCATTGCTACATCCTCCATGATAACTATTATCACTTCAACCCTATTAGCAATTTAAATGCATATATCAACTCAAACCATGGGTATAATTCAATGAATATATTTTGAGATACAAAATAATGTTGGCCAAAATAAATAATCCAATGGTAAATAAAGAATTTCAATACATTTTAAATAAAATCTTGCTTGACCCATTAAATGAGTCCATTGTTTTCAAAAAGTTCAAATCTTTTGATGATTTATGCTATATTTTTTAAGACCATTAAATTAAATTTATTTCCTTGAACAAGCTTAAGTATATATCAAACACATCAATTACATATAATACCAATTTTCATATCAAACCAACCTATGAGGTGAAACCTGTAGAACCTAAAAATAAAAAACCAAAATAATTTATCGAATGTCACAATAACCTAATCAGCTCATCTTATTCAGTGTACCTAAGATATAATTTGCGTGATTACTTGAGTCTCCAATTTCTTTACTTCAAAATTTTGTGGGGTGTCATTTCATATCTCTCATTCCTCCTATATAGGTTGATATGACTCAACCTCTACCCAAAAGATATGATGCTAATGCATATTATAACTATCACCAAGGCCTTGGGCATTTTACTAACATATGTTATTCCTTGAAATGTAAAATTTGAGACCCTATAGATGACCAAAATATTATCTTCAATGAACCTCCAATAGATTTAGGTTCACAACCTAGTGATCACCAGATTTAGAAAATATTTAATAATCCTTTATAAGATAATTCTAAGAAAGATCTAGAAGTGCAAATGACATATAATGCACATCCCCCTCCATCACATTATGGGCCCACATTAGATCAAATTATTGGTACTTATACATGCACATTACCTCTTATGGTTCAGAGACCTTTTATTACATTTTATGACATTGAAATAGTGGATGGTGACTCAAATTTTCATTCATAATTTATTCAATTACACCTTGGCCATTAGCCTCTACATAGTGTCATGATTGACAATGGTGATAGTGAGAATTTATGTACCATGATGATATTTACACCTTTTGTATATATAAATTATGATTTGTACCCTTCAACAAAAACTATCAAAACATTTGATGGGACATCACAACACATTATTGGTGAGACTGATTCATCTTTACAGGTTGGTCCAACACATTTGGTTACCAATTTATTAATTATACCATATACATGAGTCTTTGATATGTTATTGGGACTACCTTAGATACATAAATTTTATGCAGTACCTTTCAAAGTGTATAGGTGTATTAAGTACATTCATACTAATAGGGTAGTCATAATTCTTAGAATTCCATATGAATGTTCACTTAAACAAGAAAAGTTTATTCCAAAATAGCTAATTATAAAACCTACTAACTTTAATCCTCCACGAAGTGGTAAAAATCAGGGAATACAATTTCCTATGCATCCCATAATTGTGAGGCCTTTGAACCATAGACACACAGTGATTCTATGGAATATTCATCTACACCTACACAACACATTTAGTTATCTATAAAAATAAAACCTATTTCAATTACAACCACTTAAAAGAAAAAAAAAAAAGAGCACTAAAATATGGGTTCCATGAACCCCTAATCCTATTGTTTCTTCATGACCAAAAATTCTTACTACATATACACAAGATACTACATATTTTATAGATATGTATATGACACTTAAGTACCACTAGTTTTGCATACCATATTTTAAGCTTGGAACTACCTATGAAAATCCCTTGGATGAGATCATAGGATATCATTTTTCCTTGTAAATATTCTAATAATATCAAAACATTTAATAAATATAAAAATATTCAACATTCCCATATTTTAATAGATCCTTGGCATCTATGTTGTTTGCTTTATGTGATTAGATAATATATCATTTCATTCCTATATATGCATATGTTTCACACATCTTTGAGTGTGATAAAGGCATACCTAAACACATGATTTATGTATTTTTAGATGTTGGACCTTTCCTCTACTTACATCATATAGCATGTTGGGACATCTACTTTTTTTTTATCATGATGATACATATTACATGTGCTTTATGGTCATTTATACATTATCATGTTTGATATTATATTACTTACACATTTATATATCCATGCTCATATCTTTCACAGTGTACTTGATATGTCATATTACATAACATTTTTGCTAATGTATATATGTAGGTACTAGTATAATATGATTATGTTAGTTGCTTATGCTTCATTTATTTTTCACTTCCTTGAGTGTATTCCATTGCTTGTTATTGTCTTACTTGTGGATCATTTGAATATATTCCTTATTTGTTCACCCTATGCCATTTTATCTTGTTTTGACATTTGAATATGTCATTATGTCATTCTATGTTGATGGGACATTTAAATATGTCATTTATTTTAAATGTGTGACATTTGAACATGACCCTTGTATGAGGTCTGTTTGGATAATTTATTTGCATTACATTAAGTGTTAATGTGTGTGTGATTGATTTCTTGTTGAGATTGTATTGTTACTCTTTAGACATTTCCATGGTATATATCATGCATTTTAGGACTTTATGTGATCACATACTATGAGCCAAATTGATATCTCTACTTCAACATGTTATCCCTATATACTACATAATTCATATATAGATTATACAACTACTTATCCTTTTGAGGTAAGGCACCTATCAAATTATATCTCTCTCATTTAAAAATGGTAGGTCATATCAGTGGGGGCATGTCATAGAATCATGACCTCCACATTTTCACAAATTTCTATACTTTAGTAGGGGCATGTCATAAAGGCATAACCTCCAGACTTATACATTTTCATAGTTTTTAGATTGCAATGGAGGCATGCCATAAGAACATGATCTCCAAACTTATACACTTACTCAATATCTCCATATTTCAATTGGGTAATGTCATAATAATATGACCTCCACATTTTCACAATGTCTAGTCCAATTTCAAGATTCATATATACACTTGGGCTAGAGTCTTATACATTACACCATTTTCACATAGATTTGAAACTATAATAATTATACTACTCACCAGGATGTAGTAATTACACTAGGATATACTATTATTGAAATTTTTTTACTATAGTAGTGGGTTCATTTTATAGGTTGAAGTGATTAAATAATTCAATCTCACCATTTTTATAGATTGGATTGATTAGATCATATAATATCACTATATTTATAGGATGAATTGATTAAATCACTCACCCTCACTAGAATATATATATTCACACTTGAGTTGTGTAATTAAGATATAATGATCTCAATGACCATGTCACAAATCATATTTACATCATATTGGGGGCATAATACCTTACAATATCCCTCTTCAAATCTCCAAGGATCAGGTCTAACCCTTATCCGTCTGTAGGATTTATAAAGAAGCATATTTACTAAGTGAAATCATCAATAGGCAACATGGTTGCATCGACACATGTGTACTCTTTCCTTACTCTTATTTTTTTAAAGCATTTAATTTTTTTTTAAATTTTAGATTATATGCATTGATTTATACTATAACATGCTCTTGGATATAGGTCATATACTAATAAAACACTAAACGTGGGATCAATAAAATGTAAGGTGTGTTATATACACCCAATTACACATTATTTTTCCTTTATCTTATTAATTTCATCCTTATACATTATTAGATTAAAGGGAAAAAATTAAAACTAAATATTTATAGCATATTAGTCTTGTACATTTAACAAATCGGGGCTCTACCCTTTAGTTCTAGACCTCCCTATAACTTAAAGGCTCATATTTGCCATTTCACTGTGCCTAAATACTTATACATTAGTTTGATACATGGAATTTTGATGAGCCAAGTCTCATGTACTGTATATAAATATTAAAACTTGATAAACATTCCTTCATTATCAGTTTTAGATTAGTACCTATTTTCTAGCCCTCTAGACACTACCAAACAAAGAGGGATATTACTGCTAATGATAGTTTCTAGATCCCTATCTAATTTCTAGTATCTAAAATTCATCCAAATTAAAAAATGATCAAAACCCATGGGTCAGCCTAATTGTCTTATTGAACCCTTTCGTGAGATATTTTCAAAAGTTGTGGTATAAATATAAGTATAAGCCTTCTCATTCCTCATCTAAAAAACACCAACCAACAACCTATTAAAGCTAAACCAATCAAATGTACAAACACTCTATTATGTCCTATTCATCCCTATTTTTATACCAAAGATAGAAGCAGTCATATTACAGATCTGAAGCATTCAAAGAGAAACTCATAAGTGATATTTGTCAAATTATAAGCTAGATCATTGCATGCATCTTCATATAGTATATTGCACCCTTATGCACACACTATTGCACACATATGGGAGAAATACATAAATTTTAGGACCTCCTTGGATTATTAAATATGTGTGTAGCACCCATGGATAAGGCAATCTTTGGGGTAGCTTGACATCATGAGCCCATTAACCCATTTTTTCTAAAAATGCATTGCAAGGATGAATAAAGGTGAAGAACTAGGGTTTTATCAACTAAGAAAGAGTGATAAAATATATCTTAAATCTAAATACATTAATAAAAATTTGATAGAAAACTCAAAATAATGAATTTGGTCACATCTTGATCTAGTCATTATTCAATAATCGACACTTGCATCATAGTCATACACTAGCATCGACGCTAATGCCTAGATTTGATAGTAGTTTCTATGGCCACATAAATTCAATTTATAGACTCTAATGACTAATATAGAACATTAATCTTGTTTATTTTCTACTTTTTTCTAGTCTAGATCTACCCACACATAGTAAACTAAATGGGTGTCATTGTTCCTTATTTATTGCAATATCTTTCAATAGTTGCACTTTACTATTTTTAACAATCATAATTATATAAATTCATGATATTGTTTATCTAAGTTTTTTATTAATTGGCTTTCTATATATTAGTTTATCATCCTTGTTTTATAACTACTTATATATTCTTAACCCTAGATCCCCATATTAAAAATTTAGGGTTTCCATAAGGAGACATAGAGGTCAAGTTCAACAAATGTTTAACCCCAAATTTTTGATATTGGGATCTAGGGTTAAATACATATAATTATTTATAACATATGTGTGATAATCTAATCTATATTAGGTCAATTAATAGAAATCTTAGATAAACAATATTATTTTGATTTTATACGACTATTATTTTAAAAATAGTAAAGTATAGCTATTAAAAGATATTGCAATAAATATGTAAAAATGGTACTTATCTAGTTTAATATATGAAAACAAATATGGACTAGAAATCGATAAAAAAAATATGAAAGATCAATGTTATGGATTAATCATCAAATTCTGTAAATTACACTTCTATGTCCACAAACACTATCGTCAAATCTAGACACTACCATCGATGTTAATGTTTGACTATGATACGGGTGTTAAAAAATTAATAATGATTGGATCAAGATGCGACTAATGTCATTATTATATATTTTTTATCACCTTTATACTAATATATTTAGATTTGGGTTGTAGGTTGTCTTTATTCATTGATTTATCAAACCCTAAGTCTTCACCCTTCTTCAACCTTGAAATGAGTTTGCTGAAAAATGAGATGGTGGGATCATGGTGTCGAGCTACCCAAAAGACCCCTCTGACAATGGATAATAGCTACATATCTAATACTCTAAAGAGGACCTTAGACTTATGTAGTTCTCCCCTATATATGAAAAATATGTGCACAAGGGTGACATGATGGAAAACATGTGGTTGAACCATAATGACAACCCTTATGACATTAGGTTTGGTTCATAGTCTTTGTTGGTGATGATGGTAGTTAGAATATTCTACCCTATTTTGTTTTGTTTTTGTTTGTTTGTTCTATTCTAATGTGTTATTGTTAGGGTTTAAATGATTCCCTAGTTTAAGATTTTAATATGCTTCTTATAGATACCCTAATTTAGGGTTTTGATATTGTCCTTATTATTTTATGTCTTTCACTTGTTTGGTTTTACCTGACTAATAAAGGAGTTTTGAGTTCGGGATTGTATCATTTTTTGGGGATTTCAAACCATCAAGCTAATTTATGTGAGATGTATTTTAATTTTTGAATTTTCTCCAACAATTTCTAGGTTGTGGATATTAACCTAACCAGATCTTTAATATGTAAACTAACTATTTTGTTATTAATAGATATGTTTCCAATGATATAATTATCACCTACAATTTCTATATATTCTCTATGATAAAAATAAATTCACAATTAAATATAATTTCATGATCCAAATTTAACATAAATTTCAATGTATTATTATGTATAAATTCCAATTTTTAAAACTGATTTAAAAATTGAAAATTTTGTACTTTTAAATTTTATTATACGAATCAAATTCTAAAATCAAAAGCATAAATATGAGACTGTACCTCTTCCTCCTCCTCTTTCTATAGGGCATATCATTTATGTTGATCTTTTATTTTGAAACATTAATGTAACTGTAGTTGTAATCACTTATACTATAATCTTAGTTCCCTTTTTTTTTTAATAACTAGTATAATTTATTTTTTGTTTAGGATGTATTCATATACCAACCACTTTTGGATAGAACAAATACTATTTTTTTAATGAATATATCAAATATTGCAATTAAAAAATAAAAGTAAATAAATAAAAGGAATGACTTTTTCACAAAATTCTTTCTTAATATTGCTACATATCCGATTTAAAATGGGCATCATTATTTAGCCACCCATTTACATAGATATGATGTGAGTGGTCTCACATACTTAGATAACAATAAACTCATTTCATAGTTACATAATATGTATTTTACTTCTCAAATTTTTATGAAGAATTTCGCAGCCTTCTCAAAAGTGTTGAAATTTTATTATTTTTTGAGTACTAAAATTTTAAATCAATTGAAACATATATAATTATTAAAATTAATTTAATTATAATTATATTAAAAGTTTCAAATTTATGCAAATCTATAATTAAGATAAGACTTAAAAAAAATAAAAGGAGTTATAATTTTAATTTAAATTTAATATATTTTAAAATTACTTTTAATTAAAAATATAATAATAAATAATTTAGATTAAAAATATTAAAGATTCTTCATTTTTATAGATGAGAACATTAAATTATTAATTTTGAGAAAAAAATATTATTTTTTAATATACAAATTAGATTTTTAAAAAGATAATATTTTAGCTCTATTTCTTTGAAGATTAAACATTTCCATATGTTAATTACTCCTATATTATTATTTTATAAATTTGAGGTTTGGGCCTATAGTTCAAACAAAATTAATATTAAATATAAAGAAATAGTTTTCATCTCAATATTATTAAATAATGTTCAAGTCCAAAGAATAATTCTTTATTTAATTATTCCCATATATTTCAAGGCTTATCCTTTCTTTATCTTTCTTGATTTTTACATTATCATTGTTTTTCATAGGTTGTGATGTATGAAAAATTCTTACTTTAGTTAGGCTAGGTATCTGTATTAAAAAATTATCGATGCAACTTGTCAAACAAGGATGCAAATCTTGTTGTTATGTTAGAGTTATGAATTTCATCTCAAAGTTAGATATCGAAATAGAAGACTCTATCTCCTTGAGTTTTCTATTAGTACTCTTCAATTCACTAAACAAGAAATAAACAAAAGTATTCATCAAGATATTAATAAATATGGTTTTAAAGTTATATGGATTAATCCAAAAGAGCCAAGTTAAAAAAGATTGTTCTTCATTATAACTATTTTTATTCATGCATCTATGATTATCGAATTTGAGTTTGTAAGTGTATGAAAAAGATGTCATCATTCTGCATAAGGAACCCTTTAGCTCAATTTTAGGTTTGTTATTATCAACTCTGGATGGAATTTGACCATGACCTCCTATAAGATGAGTGTATATACAAATTATGTTTTCTAGACCTGGAAAGTGAAGAATATTTTGTATTCAAGTATCCTATCTACTATAAGATTTATGGAAGATACTATTATATTTTTAGATATTTGGATAGATTTATGAGGACTTTCATTTGTCATTAAGACCAAATATCTTTAACTTTGTTTATTTGTGAAGAACTTCAATTTTGAAAAAGAACACTCAAATTGAAGTCTTCACATATAGACGATTCCATGAAATATTAGTTCTTACTTTTAAATTATAGGTTTCAGAATCTAGAAGAGAATATATATCCAAACTGATCAAGTTCTATAAGAATTTTATTTTATTTTTCAAATATAAAAAAAGTTGACTCTCATTAATTTTTTATTAATTAATTTTTATTATTAGTAAATACTTTTTCATGGCTTGGAGCTACAGATCATAATGCTTTTTACTAGATTTATGAACCCATCTGAGACACAAACGGGAGGCTCATATCACCCTTACAACCTTAACAATGACCATAAATGGCCCTATAAACTTCACCATGATGACCAAGAGCCTCATAGACATCACCACAGCTATGATGAGCCCCAAAAACATCTCCATCAACAACAACTGACCTAACATACCACCAAGATTTGAACTTTGGTGAGGCTAGACTCAACTAAGACACTTTAACAAATATACCCAGATCTCATTGATATTTTATTTATTTATATATCCTTTGAAGATGCATTCGAGACTCCCTTTATATATTAAATTCATGTATTATCTTTTTTAATTCGATTAACCATTATTAACTTTAATAGACATTAATATTTAAATTAAATAATTCTTATTAATTCATGTATTATGATAAGTTGAGCTATACCACTTATCATATCATTGTAATAAATCTCAATATTTTACATTCATATGTATGTTCAAATGCCATATTTATAGTTTGGAATCATTTTACTATTTTATATAATATTAGGTTTTATCAAACAAAATTAAAGTAACACAAAACCATTAACACATGATTTAAAGTAATAAAATCTTCCCCAACTATTGAATCCCATTGGTCATTGAACAAATGATGTATTAGTTTCTCTCCATCATGGATGTAATTCTGGTCATGAATTGCTTCTACATTGTTATCATTATACAAACTAGTTAGCCTCCATCTTTCCCATGTGATTTGATATATTATTACAGTTGAATAATAATTATTAGTTATAGATTATATTATTCTACTATCTTAATTTGAGGAATGACCAATAATAGGTCACAAAAATAATATCGCATGTTTATTCCATGTCTTCTATTTTTTTCCGTTGGTGATGATTTTTTTTTGAATTAACTCTATTAAAAATTAGATGCAAAATAAGAACCAAACAAGGAATTTTATAATGTAAAAAGTTTGCAATAATAACACATACATAATGGTCAATCACATAGTTTAAGAAAACATCCATGATAACCTCATAGCCTACCATTCCATCACCATTTATCACTAAAAATGTAATTTAAATTGATGTTATAATTTCTCAAAACAAAAAGCAACCAACATATTACTTTTGTCAATGATTTTATAAATTGTCTTAAATTTATTATTATTGAAGATTTATTTAAATTCAATCTAATAAATTTATGTAATTTAGGACAACCCCATAACTTGATCATATCATAAGTGGATTTAGTGGATGCATTGTACCATATCCCTACTTTGAAATTATTAAGGTTCTAGTAAATATCTTAGAAAAAATACCAAACTAACTCTTTACCCTGTAATTTTCCTTGTTGATGTGCCTCACATACATATTTACAAAAAATATATACATATTTCCTATTTATTGATTCAAATAAATTTTTCCTTAAGAGGCATATACTAATAGATAATGAAACAACCTTTGTCTTCTACCACAAAAAATCCCTAATTGTTTACCTATCGCTTGTATTTGTATATCTTATTATATATTTTTGGTTAATTTGTTTAAATAGTATAATCTTCTCCCTTTCCCTGTATCTCTCCCATGAGATCTTTTATTTGAAATATAAGTGCATCTTGAAGTCACAAAAGTGGGAACTAGCTTAAAAAATCCGCATGTCAATGAATCAAAAAGAATAATTGATTCAACATCCCTCTAGCACTTAATATGCCTAAAATTACCATGAATACAACATTCAATAGCATTATATCATAGCATATTCTCAATATGTTTCTCTATGGTCCATGATTTCCATCACATATGGTCAACCAAAAATACATTTGTGTCTATCATCAGTCCCTTTCTCTCAATGTAGGGTTGAAAAAGAACACAACATTCTAGTCATAAAAGAGATAAATTAACTGACATAAATGGAAGAATGTAATTAAAAAATAAGGAATTCTTAAGTAAAAAAATGATTTATAACTACAAATAATTGTAAAAAATAGAATTCAATAGCTATTAAAACTTTTGTAACACAAATATATTATATGGTATTTCACTTGTACAAGCTCCATATGATGGTAATTGTGATGATGATGATGATGATGTATTAATGAATCTCTTAAAATACTATTGACATTTATCAATAATATGTTTCCTTGGTCTTCTAGTTTTTTCAAACTTAAAATCAACTTCTTTATTCTCATGTGTTCATTGAAAGAACCAACAATGGTATCACTGGTTGGTACCAAAAAAGAATCATTTGTTGCATAGTGTGCATTCCAATTTCACTTTTATTTTATCTTTGTAATATAAAAGTGTCTAAATTTGAATTTATATAAACATTTAACTATTTTTTCAATCTCAAATCTATCCCCAACATCCTTTCTTGGCATCTCTTTGTTATGTGAAAAAATGTCACTACATCTTAGATATTTGATGTTTTGTTTATGTTTTTTTACTATTCATGTGAGAATTTTTATATATTGAATTGCTTGAGTTACCAAACATTCATCACTTAATTTTTAATTTATATCAAAAGCATCACAAAAAATATTTGTTTGAGCTATTTATTTTTTTATATATACTCAAATATTGATCTTTTCATTGTTAGATTCTTCCTTTAAAATATTAA
The DNA here is from genome assembly GCA_037957365.1 of Torreya grandis. Classification (NCBI taxonomy): domain Eukaryota; kingdom Viridiplantae; phylum Streptophyta; class Pinopsida; order Cupressales; family Taxaceae; genus Torreya; species Torreya grandis. Next base: position 517,545 of record JARHVA010004709.1, read on the forward strand.
AGTTTTTCCCAACAGACAATTATAATAAGATTAATACATATAATTTATTTTACTAAATCAGAGGTGCCATCAACATATGACTTTTTACATATGATATCTTCCACATTTTTTTTAATTTCATCAATTTTTAGAATGTTTTTTACTATATTTGACTCAAGTGTAGCAATATCCAAAGTATTTAATTTTATCTTAATACTCACAACTCTCCCAATAAATTTATAACTTTTCCCTTGATTTAGATTTATATAGTTGCCTCTACTACTCACAAACTCAAAATTATATGGAAAAACATTTTCATCCATAATTTTACACCAAATTTCAGCAAATGTAGTCTTCTTAAGACATAACTATATAATGAAATTTTTATCTTCATCACTTACTATTTCAAACTTTATATTATTCTCTTCATCCATATTATCATATTTTTGAAATTTTTATCTTCATCGCTTACTATTTCAAACTTCATATTATTCTCTTCTTCCATATTATCATATTTTTAAGGCTTTATTCTTTATTTAATGTTTTAAAGGACTTTGCATCCTGGTAAAAAAAATCTGTAAAATATTATATTTTAGTTACTAAAATATATACAAATCCTTTAATAAATGATCATTGAATCTTAAGCCAACAATAAATGTCCTCCTTTAATATGCTTCTAGTTTGTTGTGATTGGTGAGTCATCATCCATATCCCCTATAATATCACTATAAAGTTAAAAAAAATCAATGTTTATTTGGCAATAAAAAAACTAGTTTACTATGTATGTGCAGGCATGCTATAACATATTATCACCATATTATCATAGTAGTTTCATTATTAAATATAATATAATTAATAAATATAAAAAAATGGCTCATATAATTCAAAATAAATAAAATAAAATAAAAAAGCATACATTTATATCTATGAAAATTCTAAAACTAATATATATGATTATAATTAAAGAATTCAAAAAATTATAAAACACAAAACGTATTATCTTTCTAAAATTAATTGTGATCTTAAATATATAAATTTTGATCTTTTCCTACACAAATCATTATTTTTTAATCATAAATCTCCCTCAAAAGATATCACAAAATTCCTAAACATAAATCCAAACATTATATAAAAAACATATAAAATGTTTATGAACACAAAATTAATTATTAATTAAAAAATATTTATAAATGAGAGTGCATTTAAGCCCCTATTTACTTCACCATGACATGTATGATTATGAAATTTCATTTCCAAATCATCATGGAAATTTTATTCTCTTTATTATTGCTTTGATATTGAACTTTCACTATTTAGGGTTTGGGTCCACATTTATTTATACTTAATGTTTTAGATATTTTTGGTATATATTACTTTCACTTCAATAAATTGTTTGACAAAAGACTTTGCTTCATCATGTAATTTGATCAACTTCACATTATTGACATTATAGTTAATATTCAGTTGATTACAGATTAGTTGAAAATTAATTTTCAAACAAACACAATGAAACCACATGCAAAAGTTACACCCAAACCATCAATAAGTGATTTTAAATATGTGGTTTTAAGTTTTCTCCCATCTGTTAACTCATCTGATTTAAATTCTATTTGATTGTTAAGAGGGCTATACAAAATACATCTGTACTTGAATCCATTATTTTTGGGAGGGAAGAAACCACAAGTTGTAATAGGTACTATTTTTATATACTAAGTCCTCTAAATACACAATAAATCTTCCAATATATTCACCTATTATGGACTTAATACTTTTAACAAAAATAAAATAAAATTTGAATATCCAAACATAGTGGAATGTGACGAGAACATACACCCAAATGACCTAAAGGTAACCTAAAGAAACAATCATGGTGTTGTTACTAAACACTTAAGGAGACACAAGAGAGCACCATCAGAGACTCATAGTCATCACCTACCAGTGGATATTATTCACCAACTAACACAAATTACTATTATTCATCAAATGGTGTTAAAAAATTCATTGGCACCTAGTTACCTCAATATTAACCAAGCAATGTGTAAATAACACACAAATTGGGCATGGACATACTTCATAATGTATGTACTACAAATGAGATGGTAGATGTGGAGAAGAGGGGTAAAAGATAGGTGAATACAACTTTCTATTTTTATTAACAAACATTTTTTGTTAATAATATACAATTATCTACTAAAAGTTTAAATAAATTGAGAATTTATATTAAGATTTAAATATTATTGAAATTATTTCATGAAAACATGTTGAAATACACCCTCAACTCTCTTGTTGTGTTTTGACTCTAATAATCTGTGTAGATCCTCTGAAACTCTAGTGTTAAATATTAGTGTTAAAAGGATTTGTGAAACCCTAGTGATCCTTTAAAACTCACAATTTTTTACCAAGTCAATGTTATGGAATTGAAGAAATGATGTAAGGTTTACACAATGTTTATTACCAGATAGATCTCATATCCACACTTTCTCTTGCATTATTATTGACGATTATCACACATTCTATAATAATATTTTATATCTTCTCATCGTACTTGTAAATATGAGTGGAAAATTTGGGGGTGGATGAAATTTGGGGACAATAAAACACATTTAAATATACTTACAAATGTGTGCTTGAAGCAGAACATGTTTATGTGATAAAAACTCCTACTTTTTTATATCTTTGGGCCCCACCACCTCACTACCTACCCCTTTAAATATTATTTAAAAACCTTTTCACCCCTAAATACACCTTATAATATCAATTATGATTTTGATAGATTAATAAACCTTCAATATACATGCATGTGGTATTATTCTACTTTAGTGAATTCCCCATTGGTGTTATTAATATTTATTGTTAAGTTATGATGATATGTAACCCTTATCCATCCCCCTTCAACTATCATTTTATCTCTTTTCTAATTTTTTTTTAAATTTTGAGCTCCATTTCTAGAATGTGCCCTAACACTCTAGAGGATTTAAATGTTAACACATACTCATGGGAGTTTTGTGTGGTCCCTTACATGGCCATAGCGCAATTGATTTCTTTTCCCTACCTTTTTCACATTCTAACATTTTTTGTCAATTTATGTACCAATAAAGTCTTGATTTGAGTATAATTTTTATATAAATATATAAGCATTTTATTTCATATAAGATAGATAATCTATATATCATTTACAAGAATATATTAAACAATTTCAAGTATTTTAAAGTAAATCAATCTTTTATAAGGGCATTCATTGAAGTACACAAGTTTAAACACACACCAAATGATATTGGTTTACATGTTAATGGAGATTATTCAATCATTGAGATTTATTGTTTTTAATATTTTTATTATCTATGGCCTTGAAAAGTATCAAGATAGTTCGAATATTTATATATTTAATGTATGCTCAAAACATGTTGTTTTCATTAATTTTTTCATATATTACTGTCAAATTAGGGAAATAAGAAGAATTATTTTTTTCAATAAATTGGAGAAAAATAGTAATAAATTAATAAAAAATAATTAGGTCAAAATGACAATAATATAATGATTAAATTTCTTACTTGGCTTATCTACAATTTTATCTAGAATTGTTGGACTATTTATACTATCCAAATGTAGGTACATATAATCTAGAAAAACTTTTCTAGTTGTTAATTTTTTGACTCAACATCATATTCATTTTGAGCACTCATTTATAATATTACTTACTAATAACTTCCACTAAATTTAAAAATAAAAAATAGATAAATATAAATGTCATGTCCCCTTTTCAAGAAAATTGATGTTGTGAGAATATTGGCCAATTTTAATGTTTCTCCAATACTATTCACTAGTACTATTTATGGATCACTATTCATGAGTGGCTATACATGATGATGTGGCATGGTGATATGGTGGCTTAGTGATGAGTTGTCCCTTGGGGGTGTGGCAATGGCCCACATTATATTTTTTAATTGTGAAAATTGGAGGAAAGTGACATGTGATGCAATTCTTCACTTGGCCACATGGGAGGAATAAGGAGAGCATGTGGAGAACATATTGGTTGAGAATATCATCATTCCTCTCATGTTTTTGAAGTGGGGCATCCTTAATTGAAGTCAAAATATGGGGAATCTTTTGACTTATGTGTGTCTACATGGGTAGGTGAGTGACATGGTATACTATTCATGATTGGGGGTCACATGCAATGTGGGATGTAGTAATTGAAGGCACATGGAGAAAGTCAAAAAGAAGATTTTGAAAGATGCTTGGCACATGTGAGAGACAATTGACACTATTGATGAATAGTGCAACCACTATAGGCATGGCATATTTCTTTGATTTTGCTCCAAGTTTCCTCCCTCTCATTTCTATATATAGAGAGCCTTCTCCTTTTTAATTAAACTTTAAAATCATTTAAACCCCACTTTTATGATATTGGACTTATGTTCATATCCTCCTCCTTTGGATTAGCTCCTTAGAGTATTGTAACTAGTTTTGGTGGTGAGATATCCTCCCTAGCTAGTGTTGGTGATTCCATTCAGGGACTGCATGTGGGATTCAATAAGATTTGATGGATTCAATGGTGAAAAATCCACTCTGGCTGGTTGTATACATATTTAGAGTGTAGTGTGTAGAGTTGTGTTGTGTGCAAGGATTTCATAAGGATTTTAGTAGAATTGTGTGAATCATTGTAAGTGTGGTAGAATTTTCATTATAGTTTGAGTAAAGATTTGTAAGTGTGATAAGTTTTTTGTATTATTTATGTGTTTTTAAGCTCATATTCATGTAATTGATATATTATTAGCTAGTAGTGTTACTCCATGTTATGAGTTGTGATATCTAAAGAGTTATTATTCTTAATAGGTGGTTCAGTATATGTGAGAGTTTCATATGTCATGTAATAGAAGGATTTCCAGTAGTAAATATATTATATCAATGGGTTGTGTTCTCTCCATGTATGTTTCAATCTGAGTCTATTTCCATTATGTATGTGTTTATCAATGTAAGTGTGGGGTTTGGGAGAAGAACTTCATATTAGAGTCTTTTAGAAAAAGGTGTTAAGTTTGGAATTTTTAGTTTTGGGTGTTTTTAGCAAATATACCCATATGGGATATTTCAGTGGTATTAGAGCTAGTGATCTTGCTAGCCTGTAGGTCTTGTGTTTTGTGATGCTTCCTAGTGACAGGTATTTTACATAGTGGAGAAGAGAGTAAAAGAAATTATAGCTAAAATAAATAATGAATAACAAGGATAATTATAGAGAAGCAAAGGTAAAAAAATTTGATGAGTTGATCCAAAGATAAAAACACTATTTGGTCATGTTTTAATAGATGATACAAAAGATGTAGAACAAGCTTGCCAATACTAAAAATAATGGATAAGTTAGCACCTATAGATTAAATAATATGAACAAGGTCGTAGAGGTGGAATCTCAAAATTTAGGAGTAGGGTTCATCAATAGACCCCAAAATCCCAAGTTCGTTTAGAGAAAAGAAGTGATTCCATGAAGATTAACTATATTCCTAAAATAAGTTCTCAATGCCATGAGGAATACAACTCGCTTCCATTTGAGGTTCAATAAGACATGACTTTGATAAATTATTTGGCTATAAGGAAGATCAATGGTGCTACAATGCAAGAGACATGAAGTCATCCAAAACCAAAAGATTTGGAGCATACTTTGGGTGAGACAACTTTATCTACTTTTAATGGATTTGATAAATATAATTATAGAGATTGGTTGAAAAAAATGGAGACTACTATATCTTCAAATCCCTTTCCTTGGAATAAATCTAAAGGTAAATTTTATAATAATTACTTCAACACAAAAAGATGTAGTTGTAGATGTGTAGGAAGAAGGAGTGGCACCTGAGGCACCCCAAGACATTGAAGTTGAAGTTATTAATGAGTTCTAAAATAAATCTAATTTGTATCCAAGTTATTCATGGGGTCATAAATAAGGAAGGACAATGAAAGATGGTCCAAATGAAAGGTATGAAAATGATTCAAATTTTGAAATTCCTAAGGATATTAGTATGATGGTGTTATAAATTGTTAAGCATCTATAAATTGAAGAAGATGTGCAAAAGCACATCATTTAAAGGTATGAATTAAGTCTTGATTCCATGATTACAAACTAAAATACTTTATCTTTACATGATAATCATGAGGTGATGGATAAGTCCTAGGTGAATAACTTTGATAAGAGTCAGTATCTTATGGATATTCAAGCTAAGCATGAATTTGTGTTTGAGGATCCAAGATACATATAAGGACACAAGGTATGTACATATTTTTATATCATGTATCAAGTGAGTAGGTTGAGTTTACATTAGAAAGATCTTAGTGAAGAGCTAGTTATGGAAACCAAGAAGATACTTCATTTTGATAATGTGTGGTTTGTCATAGACATCTATCTCATGAGGAAAATATCAAATGAGACTTTAATGATTCCCAGTTTTAAACATATTGATATCCATTCTTTATTAGCCAATGAAAGAGTATTTCATAAGTTAATATTATTGAATGGGTTTAATTTCATAAGTATTCACAATGCTGGGGATGTGGAAGACATCTCAACCCATGTATATTAAACAAATAAATATGAGCATTATGGTGGTAGCTATAGGTGTGCAAATAGTTTAGATTATGGTTTTCACCTATGTCATCTTTGTATTTTTATCATTATGGATAGTATGCACATGTTTTGGTGATTGGAGATGACTATCCTTTAGTCAAGTTCCAAGGTATGTTAGATGGGATCACAACATTATCCTTTCACATTGGTTTTGGTTCAGTTGAGAGGATACTCATGAAAGGAAAATTTTGATTTATAGGGATGGAGATGTTATGTTGACAAAGAGAGACAAGCATGTTAATCATAATGAAGCTGGTTCAAATCTAAGCATAAATAACAAAGAAAATAAAAGATCTAAAACACTAGAATATTAAAAACACAATATAATATTCTTTCTTTTATTAAACTTATATGGGTTTTACAATGTTATACAAGAAAAGCATTTCCTATAAATAGGGTGAATCATATCACCATGAATCTCTCCAATAATATTTCCTCACACCTATATGAGTAATATATAACAACTGACTATATATTAAATAACAACTAGCCTAAAATATATCTACGTGAGTTGTAACTCACTCACACAATATCTATTTACCTCTCTGTAAATATCTAACTATAAAAGATAATGTAATAAATGAAGCCCTAACATTACCCCCCCTCCTTATTTTTTACATAGTGAAAAAAACATTCACACTCTTATCTCCAGTATGCTCACCCCTTTGGCATGCCTTATTTGGCTCATGACCTTGATACAAAAAAAGGATCACTCCTTCCATGGTTTTAATCAGGATTACCACAAACCTTGACATGAACAAGACCCATCAACTATTTACCTCATATGGGTTTCTAGATCTTATCATAAACCTTTTCAAGATCCATGAACTGACTTACATTAGTGCTTTTATCCTTTCACTATGTTCTTACATCAGGGAATTATTTTTGGAACTTCACACACATTACATTACTTGAACATGTATGTAATTATATTCTTATTTTGAAAACACATAGTGGAAACTATAAAGAAACACACCACACAACATATGTCACCAAATAGTCTTGGGTCTCATCATTGTTGATTGATGAGAGGCTCTGGAACCTCCAGCCTCTATTCCCTCCTTCCTCCAGTTGGTCTACTACTTAATTAGTAATAATGTTGATGAAGCTCAGGTGCATGATTTTGTCAAGGAGAAATCCTCCCATATTTTTAACACACTTGACATTTTAATAATGAAGTCACGTACAAGCGATAATGCATCCATAGAAAAATATAATTTTTTTACGATCTTTAATTTTGAAATTTTTTGGCAATGATAACTTTCTAAAAAGACTCGATATTGTAAAATCTTTTGACAGACATAATGACTCAAATATATAAATATAAATCTATTTTATAAAATCTAATTTAGATTCTAATGACAACACATGACTAATTTTTGACACTCTAATTTTTTGTTATGACTCTTGACTTTTAAAAAATCTTAAAATTTTAAACACATTCCAATTAAAAATTAGACTAAAAACTAATAAACAAAACTTATACCAAATACAAATTTACTCTAGATAACACATAAATTAATGACTTTACTTTTAACTAAGACTTAAATCACCCAATTGAAGACTAACCTATTAAAATAAAAACACTTTGACTTGACTTACTACAAAACTAGCACCATGATATGAGTTTTTTGTTCCATGATAGAGAGGCATCCAAGCAGTCAGCCAAGTTTGTGAGCTAGAGAAGAGATGGAGCCATTAGAAGTTAGGTCTTGTTTGATAGTGCATCAATGTTCAAGGTCCAAACTTATGCACATCATAACCTGCTATATCCATGCATTGTTCTCTATTCAAGATGAATGACATGTGGTGTGGTTTGGATGGTAAACCATATTTCTTGTTAATCACAACATATGCACACATTGATTTGTCAAACAAAATACAATTATTTCAAATTCAATAATCCATAGATGGATGTGTAGATGTATGACATTGAGTGCAATATAAAGCTCCAAGCAGAATGTTGGACAGTTGCATCAATCAGAGATGAATCAAATATGAACAAATCCTAAAATTTGTCATAGAATGTTCACAGATTAAATGTTCTCGTAAAACACTCACTTTGTAGTCTTATATCCTACACAGATGAAGATGTGGTATTGTTAAACTCATTGATCAATGAGTTTATCAATGTAATATTGGATTCAATTCAATGCCTCAAAATTCAAGGTCATGGAAAATGCTAAATACACTATAACACATGAAGACCCAGATCCATAATTTGGACCTTCGATATTGCGCCAAAGCTTTGGACAATGCTCAATAATGATCGAGCACCTATTGAAGACAAAATAATACCCAAAAATAAATGATAAAAATATATTAAAGAACTCTCATGAAAGGGGTGACCATGAGAAATAATGTATTTGCCCCACACAAGCTCAGAATGTCATGGCTCTAATACCAGTTAATAGAGCTAGTTCAAATTTGAGCATGAATAATAGAGAAAATAAAAGCGCTGAAACACTAGAATATTAAAAACACAATATAATAATATTTGACTATCTCAGGCTTTGGTAGCAGGAGTTATATAGAAAATTGAGAAATTGGCATTGTTAGAGCACTCATTTAATTTTAAGCATCACATTTTCATGGAGGATACAAAGCCAATTGCAAAGGTGGATCATTGGAAAGAACACAGAGTGATGGAGGCACTTGAAATATCAAATACACCTCAAAATTTGAATAAAGATGATGGGTTTAATTTAATTAATTCTTGTAAACTTCTAATACAATTTATGAGAAAATAATAATCTATGGGGCAAGAATATGGAATGCCAAACATTGTTTAAGATCTTATTTATATTGTAACATATCTTTGTGGAAATAACATAGTTATCTCTTGATGATGGGTTCCATAGAAGAACCTGAAACATCAAGTTTTACAAATTCTTGTGCAATGTATCTAGAATCTTCTTCTCTAAATAATATTCTTTATTCTATTAAACTCATACGAGTGTTATAATTTTATATAGAAAAAGCCTTTCCTATAAATAGGGTGAATCATATCACCATTAATCTCTCCAATAATATCTCCTCACACCTATATGAGTAATATAACAATTGGTTATATATTAAATAACAACTAACCTAAAATATATGTATGTGATTTGTAACTCACTCACACAATATATATTTATCTCTTGGTAAATATCTAACTGTAAAAGCTAATGTAATAAACTAATCCCCAAAAAATCACAAGATAAGGTATGAAGTTTTTCTCTTATCATTAAAATATTGTCATCATGAGAAACATGACAATATGGATGTTATAGGCCCTGATTTAAATATGGTTGATAATTTATTTATCCTACACATCCAAGAAAAAATCATAAGGAATCATACACATGGTGTAGTGAATTCTAATAATTGTGTGAAGGTCCAATACACACAATTCAATTGTCACTCATTGAAGTAAAATTGTAAGCTTGCTTCCATGCAAGAAGTTGCATCCATTAAATTTGGTGTGGGCATTTGGATGTTTTGCATGAGAGGCATTCTCTTGGGAGAATATGCCTTTAAATTCACCAAGAGGCCTTCAGATGAAACCAATATGAAATTTAGAGTAGCATAGAAAAATGTTGGTGGAGTTGATTCTTTCCTTCAAATTCATGATATATGTCACCAATAAAGTATGTTGGATGGTTACAGTCACCAAGGAGATGTTCCTTGGCCAAGGGTAGTTCAAAATTTTAGTTTTGAGTCCATTATTTTGTTGCATAATAGCTACCTCATACTTTTTCTTGCACACATCTATGAAGGGTGGAAAAGTATTTCAGTTGAGGAGTGAAACAAGTTTTAGTGGGAGGCTATATGGAATTTATTTCCAACCATTTACAAGTTAATTTTGGGAAATTAAATGCTCAAGTCTCATGATCATGCATGGGGACTTCATTTTTACAAATATCATCCTACTTCTGGAATGTTGATTTTGATAAAATCAAGATGTGATGTTATGTTATTTACCTTGGACATCTGCATGTTGATTTGATTTGGAGTTCATGTATCTTGGTTGGATGATGGGGAAATATTTCAAATGTGGGAAAGTATATCCATAAGTTGTATTACAAGTCTTCCTAGAGTACAGGGCATAGATTGCTTCATTACGAAAGATGAAAGGTTGGCCAAATCCATGCATTTCTTTGCCATATCTTTTGAGTACAAGGCACCTTAGGTTGTGGATTTGTTCCTTAGAGAGGTGTTCCAATTCCATGGATTGCTAAAAGACATTGTTAGAGTTAGGGATATAGGGTTCCTTAGTGTATTTTGGTAGGATCTATTTAGACTAGATGGCATGGAATTGACCCCGAGCATGAGTTACCACCACCAGACAGATAACTAGATAGAGATTGTGAACAAATGGGTGGAAGGATATTTTTGTAACTTTATTGAGGGGAAGCAAAGGGGTTGGATCAAGTGGTTATAATTGGGTGAGAATTATTACAATACCACCCATCACATGTCTATTGGCTTGAATCCCTTCTAATAATTATATGGGAATGATGTTATGTCTTTTGTAGACTTAGCATTTGATGACAATAGGGATCCTCAAGTGAAGGATTGGATGTAGGAAAATTAGGACATCCTTAAGTCACTTAAGGATAATCTTCATCATGTCTAAGATTAGTAAAATATTTATATGGATTGGCTCAGAGTTTAGATGAGTTTCGAGGTTTAAGACTTAGTTTTCTTGGACCTATGGTTGTACAAATAGACTACCTTGAATAGGAATGGTGCAAAGAAGCTTGAGGTTCACAACTATGGGCCCTATAAGATTTTGTGGGAAGTTGGTGAGAAGACATATGAATTGGAGTTTCCTAAGAGTAGTAGAATGCATAATGTCTTTTATACTTCTTGCCTTAAAAGGGCACTTGAGCAGCATATCACTACATTTTATGAGCTTCCATAGTTGGATGAAGAGGGTAGATTGGTATTGGTTTTTGATATTACATTGAATAATAGAGAAAGGAGACTGAGGAATAGGATAATATGTAAATCTCATAGATTGACTTGGGATCCTATAACTTCATTAGGATCAATCAATATTGAGCATCATGGTTTAAAATTGTTTAAGGACAAGTAATTTTGAGTAGGGAGGATTTGTCATGTCCCCTTTTCAATAAAACTGATGTTGTGAGAATATTGGCCACTTCCAATATTTCTCCAACACTATTCACAATCAATATTCACTAGTAATATTCATATATCACTATTAATGAGTGAATTTACATGATTATGAGGCATGGTGATGTGGTGTCTTAGTGATGAAGTGTCCTTTGGGGATGTTGTAATGGTCCACATTATATTTTTTAATTGTGGAAAGTGGATGAAAGTGAAATGTGGTGAAATTCTCCACTTGGCCACATGGGAGGAATAAGGAGAGCATGTGAGGAACATATTAATTGAGAATCTCATCATTCCTCTCATGCATGTGAAGTGGATGATCCGAGTGATAATTTGGGTGACGGTTCTACCCCAATTGATGATAGAACTTTTAGGAGCCATAACTTTTGCACCGTAGCTCCAATTGACTCATTGTTTGAACCATTAGAAAGATAAGAATGAGGAGAAAATAGTGAGATGGCATGAAGCTATACTTGATGTATTTTGACCTTAAAAACTCAGTGGAAGTGCCCCAAATTTTAATTTTAGTAGTGTAGTCTAAAAATAGTAATTCCTTGAATTCTGTATTGTTGTAAATCATGGAAGTCAAACCACTTAATATCCATCAATATTGGTGACCTTCCACATCCTCCTCCTACTTTCAAAAAATGTATAAATGAAGGTGTAACTTGAAATGGAAATTAGACATCTCTTCTCAAAGATAGGCATATGTTTGGGTTTGTAAATTTAATGAATAAAACATCTCTTCTCAGAGATAACACTCTTGTGTCTTGAATTATCTTTCAACCAAAGTTTTTTTTGAGTTTTGGATCAGTGGTATCAGAATGATTTGTCTTTATAGTGTATGATCGTGAGGATGAGGTCAAATCACAAGAAGCTTGGGTGAAAAATAAAACCAACAGACTATCCACCTATTCACTCCAAATGACTTCAAATGGTGGACAACACCAAGACATCCAATCCTTTCAAGGAAATGGTGAATGAATACCTCTAGAAACAACAAGTGTAGATTCTAAAACAATTTTCCTAAATTCTCCAACAAATTCTAATGGAAAATTCTAGCTCCTCATTTATAACCCCACATCCTTTCAGTGCCTCAACGCCCTTCAAAGTTTAGGTGAATTTTGATATCCATACATTTGAAGGTAAAATCAATGCTGATGTATTATAAAATTGTTTGGATCAATTTTCATCTTATTTTTCTGTAAATAAATTCACCGATAAAGAGAAGATCACTTTTGATCTTTTGAAAGCATCATTTCCTATCAAAAATTGGTGGGAAGTGTACAAAAAGAGATTCAGTACGGATGATATTGGCCTTGAGGTAGAACCTACTTGGGATGATTTCATAGAAGCTGTAAAGGAAGAATACTACCCCATTGGAGCATATGATGATCTATATATAGAGTGGCAACAACTTCACCAAGGTAAGGAACAATCTATTCAAGATTACACTAATATTTTTCATTCTCTATTTGTGAGATTGGGCATCCAAGAAAGTAAGAAACACAAGGTTCTCAAATATCATGGTGGATTAGAATGGTACATATGGGGATAAATGGAACTCTTCAATTTGGAAACCCTTGGTGAGGTGTACAAATTCGTAGTGAAGATTGAGCAAAAGCATGGAAGAATGAATATGAAGAGTCAACCTTCGAAATGGAAAAGTCACAAAGAAGGTCAAACACGAGGCTAAAATTGGAAGCAAAAAGAAGGAAAGACTGGGAAGTGGTGTGATTATCACAAATATAGAACTCACTTCAAATAATAATGTCAAGCCATCAAGTCCCTACTTTTTGAGTCATAATCCTCAACATCTATTGCTCTACCTCATACATAGCCTGTAGTTGAAGAGGATGAAGAAAAGATTGTAGATGCTGATCTTGATGCCATCGTTGCTTCATCACAAACCCATGAGGAGAGGCCAAATGACAAGAAAAGGTTGTTTTATTCTCAGTTATGGGTGAAAGACAAGCCTTTGCATTTCATTATTGATAATGGGAGTCAAAAGAATTTAATCTCTGTTAATGTTGTGAAAAGCCTAAATTTATCCGTGAATCCTCACCCAAAGCCATACAGTATTGAATGGTTGAGTCCAAAGAAAAACCTTCATGTCACCCACCAATGTTTTCTCTCATATGCAATAAAACCTTTCCAAGATGAGGTCTTATGTGATGTGGTCAATCTAGATGTTTGTGATGTACTCTTTGGTCAACTATTTATGTATGATTGGTAGGGAATATATGAATCAATAACTCAAAGGATCACTCTCACTATTGGAACATAGTGCTATAGGGCACCAAAGGTACCACCTTCTACATCTATCTCCTTGATTAGTGCCAAAAAATTTATTCTCATGGTGGTCAAGCCATAGGAATCCAAAAGGGTTGATGTTTTATCCTTGACTACACAAACAACATAACAATAGAATTCAATAGATAACAAGTTGAAGAAGTTCATAGGCTTCCATCTATAGATTAATGGTCAGACAAAAATGGTGAAAAATCAAGCCCTACACAGCTCCATAAAGCACAATCCATTCCAAGTATGCATCAAGAATCAAATTAAGACACAACTACCACACCTTATGAGGAATATTAATGCAATGGGGACCATTGATTCTCAATGAGGGAGGAATGATCTGGGTGACAATTTAGGTGACAATTCAGGGGATGGTTCTACCCTAATTGATGATGGAACTTCTGGGAGCCATAACTTTTGCACCATATCTATAATTGACTCACCACTTGAACCGTTAGAAAGATAATAATGAGGGGAACACGGTGAGATGGCATGGAGTTTTTTTCAATGGATTTTGACCTATAAAAACCCAATTAAAGTGCCCCAAATTTCAATTTTAGTAGTGTAGTCTAAAAATAGTAAGTTTCTAAAAATAGTAATTCCTTGAATTATGTACTGTTGTAAATCATGGAAGTCTAACCACTTAATCTCCCTTGAGATTGGTGACCTTCCACGTCCTCCTCCTACCTTAAAAACATGTATAAATGAAGATATAACCCAAAATGGAAATCAGACATCTCTTCTCAGAGATAGGCATATGTCTGGGTCTGCAAATTTAATGAATAAAACATCTCTTCTCAAAGATAACATTATTACTATTATATTGTTCTTGTTTCTTGAATTATCTTTCAACCAAAGCTTTTTTTGATTTTTGGATCAGAGGGGTATCATTAATTGAAGTAAAAAGATGGGAAATCTTTTGACTTATGTGTGTCTACATGGGTAGGTGTGAGACATGGTAAACTATTCATGATTGGGGGTTATATGCAAGGTGGATGTAGTAATTGAAGGCATATGGAGAAATAAAAAAAAAAAGATCTTGAAAGATTCTTGGTACATGTGAGATATGCTTGGCATATGTGAGAGACAATTGGCACTATTGATGAATAGTGTAACCACTATAGGCATGGCACATTTCTTTGATTCTACTCTAAGTTTCCTCCCTCATTTCTATATATGGAGATCCTTCTCCTTTGTAATTAAACTTTGAAATCATTTAAACCCCCTTTTTATGATATTGAACTTATGTTCATATCCTCATCCTTTGGATTAGCTCCTTGGAGTATTGTAACTAGTTTTGGTGGTGAGATATCTTCCCTAGCTAGTGTTGGTGATTTCATTCAGGGATTGCAGGTGGGCTTAATTCAAAGTTGATGGATTTGATGGTGAGAGATCCACCCTAGCTAGTTGTATATAGATTCAAAGTGTAGTGTGTAGAGTTGTGTTGTGTGTAAGGATTTTAGTGGAATTATATGAAGCATTGTAAGTGTGGTTGACTTTCCATTGTAGTTTGAGTAAAGATTTGTAAGTGTTATAATTTTATTGTAGTAGTTATGTATTTTTAAGTTCATATTCATGTAATTGATATATTATCAGTTGGTAGTGTTACTCCATGTTATGAGTTGTGATATCTAAAGAGTTATTGTTCTTAATAGGTGGTTTAGTATATGTGAGAGTTTCATATATCATGTAGTAGAAGGATTTCTAATAGTAAATCTAATATATCAATGAGTTGTGTTCTCTCCATCTATGTTTCAATCTAAGTCTATTTCCATTGTCTATGTGCTTATCAATTTAAGTGTAGGATGTGGGAGAAGAATTTCATATTAGAATCTTTTAGCAAAAGGTGTTGAGTTTGGAATTTTGAGTTTGGAATTTTTAATTTTGATTGTTTTTAACAAATAACCCCATATAAGATATTTCAATGAACCTTACATATTTTTATTATTCCTAATTTTAAAGTTATTTAATTAAATTTGATTTCTATTTTCTATTTATTATTTAACTTAATTAATTATAAAATTTAATAATTTATATTATAATATAATTAAAATTCATTTATCCATATTAAAATAATTACTAATAAATTAATATAGTCTATTTTGTATTGGATATAATTTTATCCATGTGAAAATTTAAAATGTATGAAGTGATCTTTCGATGACTAAATTTTTTGAGTTATTTTGTAGTCATCTTAAAGTGTATAAAGAGATCAATTTGATGACTTATATTTTTATGTTATTTTGTAGCAATTTTCTTTCTCATAGATATAAAGGCTGAGATCTTTAGAGAACATAAATGTCTTTAAAGAGTGTTAAAGAGAATAATTTTCATTACACACTTCAACTCAAAATTCTCACTTAAGACATTAAATGGAGATGAAAGAGTTAGAGGAGTTGCCATATGCCCTCCCTCCTATTAAATTTATAGGTTTAAGGTTTGTTTTAAAAGAGAGTGGTTTTGGGGATGTAGAATGTTTGGTAAGAAGGGTTAGGGTATTATATATATTTTAAGGTTATATGGTTTTTATTTAGTTTTCAGTTGGTATTTTTTATTTAGTGTGGGGATGATGATATAAGTAGATATTTATACTTTGATTTTCGTGTGATCTATATGTGTTTGATATTGTGGTGGTAATTAATTATTATGTTTTTCAATTTTATTTGTAAATTTGTATTTTTATATTGGTGGTGGAAGTTTTATTATTGTCATGACATAAATCTTATAGTTTCCATAATGACAACTTTAATGATGTTGGGTTTGGTTCAATCTTTTTTAGTGATAATGGTAGTTGTGAAAATTCCTCCATATTTTGTTATGTTTTTGTTTGTTCTATTTTAATTTATTGTTGTTGGGTTTTAAATAATGTTTTAGTTTAGGGTTTTAATATGCTTCTTAAGGATGCTTTAGTTTAAATTTTTAATATGCTTTTTATAAATTTATGTCTTTCATTTGTTTGATGTTACCTTACTAATAAAGAAGTTCTAAGAGTTGTTTAAGATTGTATTATTTGTTGGGACTTTCCAACCATCAAGCTAAGATATGTGAGATATATTTTCTTTCTTAAATTTTCTCCAACAACTTATAGGTTGTGGATACCAACCTCACCACCCTATTAATGTATAAACTAACTATTTTTTTATTAATAAATGTATTTCTAATGACAAAATTATCACCTACAATTTTTATATAATTTTTATGATAAAAATAAATTCACAATTAAATATAATCTCATCATAAAAGTCTAGAATGACTTTATAAATAAACTTTAATATATTATTGCGTAATAAACTCTAATTTTAAAAATTCACTTAAAAATTATAAACTTAGTACGTTTAAATTTTATTGTAGACTCTACTTCTTTCTCCTCTTTTTTTTATAAAGTTGGTGTACATATTTTTTATGTTGATTTTTTTATTTTGAAATACTAATATCACTACAATTGTAACTATTTATCATGTGACTTTGGTTTCTAATTTTTATTTTAGTAATCAATATAATTTAATTTTTATTTAAAATATACTTTCATATCACTCATTTTTTTGAAAAACAAATATTATATATATATTTTAAATATATTAAATATTTAAAATTAAAAAATAATAATAATAACTTTTTTACATTCTTTCTAAATATTATCACTTCAAATTAGTCATCATTATTTAACCACCCATTACAAAGATATGATGTGAAAGGTCCAACATACTTACATAACAATAAACTCAAAATAAACTCAAATGGGTTTCATGGTTTAACAATATGAATTTTACTTCTCTATTTTTTATGAAGAATTTCATAGCCTTCCCAAGAGTATTAGAAGTTTTATTACTTTTTAAATCCCAAACATGAAAAGGTTTAATGGTTACACAATATATATTTTACTTCTTTATTTTTAAATGAATAATTTCGAAGCTTTCTTAAGAATGTTGAAATTTTATTACTTTTTAAATGTCAAAATATTTGTATCAATTAAAACATAAATTAAAATTAAAATTAAAATTAATTTAATTGTGATTATATTAAAGGTTTTAGATTTATGTAAATTCATAATTAAAATAGAGATTTTAAAAAAAAACTCAAAATTAAATTATAATTTTAATTTAAATATAATATATTTTTTAATTATTTTTAAATAAAAATATAGTAAGATATAATTTAAATTAAAAAATATTAAATTTTTTGGAGTTTTATGAATCAGAATATTAAATTATTAATTTTTTAAAAAGATTATTATTTTTTTACACAACATTTAGATTTTTAAAAAGATATTATTTTAGCTTTATTTTCAAGATATCTGAAGATTAACGTTTTTATATGTTATTTATTCTTATATTATTATATAAATTTGAATATTAAACCCATACTTCAAAAAAATTAATATTAAATATAAAGAAATAGTTTTCACCTTCACATTAGTAAAGATTGTTCAAGTCCAAAGAACAATTCTACTATTATTTTTGTAAACTTTACTATATCTTTTCTTTAACTTTTATGTTCTCTACATTATCATTGTTTTGGATAGGTTTTAGGAATGACAAATTCTTCTTTAATTAGAATAGGTATTTGTATCCCTCTTCTTGAGTTTTCTATTAGTGATTTTTAGCACACTAAATAAGAAATAAACAAAGGTATTCATGAAAATAATAATAAATATGGTTTGAAAGTTATATGAAAATAATAATAAATATGGTTTGAAAGTTATATGGATTAATCTAAAAGAACTTTAAAAAAAAAAGCACAATTCATTATAATCAATTTTATTTTTGCACCTATAATTATCGAATTCGAGTTTGCAAGTATATGAAAAATATGTCATCATCATGCCTAAGGACTCCTTTATCTCAATTTTAGATTTGCTTTCATCAATTATGGATGGAATTTTACCACGACCTCCAACAAGATAAGTGTATATGTAAATTATGTTTTCTAGACCTTGAAAGTGAAGATCATTTTGTACTCAAGTGCCATATTTAATATGAAATTTATGGAAGATACTATTGTCTTTTTAGAGATTTTGATGGATTTATAAGGACTTTCATTTGGCATCAAAACCGAAGATGTTTAACTTTGTTTGTTTGTGAAGCACTTCAACTTTGAAAAAGAATACTCAAATTGAGGCCTTTAAATATAAGTGATTCCATGAAATATCAGTTCTTACTTATAAATCATAGTTTTCATAAACTAGAAGAGGATATATATCCAAACAACATGATCAAGATCTGTAAGAAAACATTTTTGTTTTATTTTGTTTTCAGAATCTATTTCTTTGAAATAGAAGAAAAGTTGACTATCATTAAATTTTTTAATTAACTTATTTAGTTATTTTTAATTATTGGTAAATGTTTTTCCTACCCTGGAACTATGAACCGGAACACGGGAGGCCCATATCCCCTTTACAACCTTCACAATGGCTACAAACGATACTACAAACTTCACCACGACCACCAAGAGCCCCACAGACATCACCACGGCAATGCACGGGCCCCACCTTTACAACCTTCACAATGGCTACAAACGATGCTACAAACTTCACCATGACCACCAAGAGCCCCACAAACATCACCATAGCAATGCATGGGCCCCACAAACAACTCCATCAGTCACAATTAGTCTAACATACTATCGAGATTTGAACCTAAGTAAGACAAGACACAACGAAGACATTTTAACCAATTCACCCGAATCTCATTAACAATCTATTTATTTATGTCTACATCCTTTAGAGACGCATTCAACACTCCCTTTATATATTAGATTCATATATATTTTTTAAGTTGATTAACTATTGTTAATTTTTAATAAATATTAACATTTAAATTAAATCAAATGAAATTAAATAATTCAATCAAATACTAAATATATTAATATATATTTAGATATTAACTTAAGGAAGTTAATTATTCATCCAAATTTTATTATACAGATTTTATATATATATATATATATATATATATATATAAAATTTAGATATTAACTTGAGGAAGTTAATTATTCATCCAGATTTTATTTTATATATATATATATATATATATATATATATATATATATATATATATAATTTAAATATTAATTTGAGGAAGTTAATTATTCATCCAAATTTTATTATACAGATTAATAATTTAAATATTAATTTGAGGAAGTTAATTATTCATCCAAATTTTATTATAAAGATTAAATAGTTATATAGATAACTATATAATCTGTATATATATATCCAGATTTTATTATACAGATTAGATAATTTTATATATATATATATATATAATAAAATCTGGATGAATAATTAACTTCCTCAAATTAATATCTACATATTAATAAAAAAGTATTTTCCAAGATTCATCTTTTATCTTTGCTTTAAAAAATAAAAAATTTAAATTGATAGTGTACATAAGTCAAACAATAACATCAAAACCATTAATTCTATAAATGTGACATCAAACACCCGTACATCACATGCATACCATTAAAAATACATAATGCCCACCGAATGAATTGTCCCACTCTGTGACGTGGCAAAGTAATGGTCAAAACCAGGTGGTTTTGCAAAACAAGCCCACGAGTTAACTAACGGTAGAAATGATTACGTTTTTAGGTCAGGTAACATGAACACCCACCTTCTGCCATTACCTTTCCTTCCCATTACGCCAGCTCAGGGCCTACTGTTGAAAATAAAGCAAGCCGTTCCCTGTACTCTTTAGGGAACAGTGTGTGGGTCCTCTTTAATAATGCAATATGTGATCCACCTTTGCTGCGGAGCTGTGCCCTGCTGTTGAAAGCACATGGTGCCACATGATTACCATCCCTCCCCCATGTGACTCCTCTTTCCTTTTATGTCTCCCCACTCACACACTCTGCATGCATTTTGTCTGCAACAACTGCCAATGCCAAAACCAAAACCAAAGCCAAAGCCAAATGCCAGGTAAAATACCTCCCAACTAATTATATTCTAAAGCTTTAAAAAGCTGCAGCCCCCAGAGGCTTGTCCTTTTTGTATTATCCACATTTCATAAATTTAATTTAACTCCATTTAGATATTAATGTTTAGGAAAGGTTAAGTTGGTTCACTGAATTACAAAAATATAAAAAAGATATGGAAAAATATTTTAAAAAATAAAGAATGTATAATAATAAATCTTAATTTATATATAAATAAATTAAATTTGAAACGAATAAATATAAAAGAGTAATATAATAAAATATCATAATGAATTTTAAAAAGAGGAGTGTCTTATGTAATGAAATGAATCTTGTTGTTTTAAAAAATAATTTTGTAAAAATACAAAGATAAAAAAACATAATTACAAAAATATTTAAAAAGTGTAATAATATATCTTAATTTATATATAATTAAATTAAATTTAAAATGAGTAAATGTAAAATAATAATAGAATAAAATAAAATATCATAATGAAGTTTAAAAAAACGGTCTTACATAATGAAATAAACCTTGTTACTCTAAATAATAAGTTTACAAAATATAAAGAAAAATAAGAAAACAGAATTAAAATTAAATAAATAAAGAAAGAAAGGGAAAGTGCAATAACATAATACACATATAAAAAATCTAAGATGAGTAAATGTAAATTAATGATATAATAGAATAAAATAAAATATCGTGATAAAGTTTAAAAAGAGAAGGCTCTTAATGGTGTGACAAAATTTAAACTGGTGAACTCTTTTTCTAGAACATAAATACTTCACTATTATACTAACTAAAATGTATATTATATAAGTGTACTTTATATTTGAATAAAACATCTCTAATGAAAATATTATTTAATATTACTTCTTTCACATTACTTGAAGGAGTTGTTTAAGGGTTTGAGTGTTTTGGAGCCCATCCCTTTTTAGGTGGAGGTTTTTGTGGTTATTTCTCGACCTTCAATAACTAAGTGAGCAACAAATGTGAGTGTTGCTTCCAAAAAGAAAGGTCGTAGATCGGAAGTAGAGTTATTGAGAGTGCAAAAGGAATCTTTGGTGAAGGATGGCTTTCAACATACTTTGGATGACCTTTTTTCTCGTAGAAGAAGAAGATTGGCTTCGGCTTGTGGTTAGCCTTCATATTTTGTCCTCGTGATCTATTTGCTATGATAGTTTCTGCCTTGTTATCGCTGATTTTTGGTTGTAACATTGTGTTTGTGTTAACTTAAGTCTCTCTTCCTTAGGAAGGGTGTTTGTTTCTAGCAGATTAGTTATCGTTTCTTACCGCTTCTTTTTGCTTCCCCCGCAATTAGTTTGTGTTCTCTCTAGTTGTGTAATTTTTTTTTTTTTGCTGTTTTTCCTTGGTTATTTTGGTCTTTATGAATAGATAATTATACTTCCTCAGACTTTTGAAGCCATGTCTACGTTTTGTGAAAAAAATAGGATTGCTTTAAAAAAATCCCTTCACAATTCATAATTCGTATTCAAAAACATATACCAATCATAAAAAAAACATTACTTAACTAGATATAATTTATTTTATAAATATAAATTTAGTTAAAAATATATATATTCTAATAAATTTTAGTGATGGTAAAATATATTATTATATCATCCATCAAAATATAACAAAAATAGCCATACAAATCATATCATCTATTAAAATATTAATCCTAAAAAATATTTAAAAGAATAAAAAATCTTGATATTTACTCTTCAATTAAAAAACTATCTGCAAATCATAGTAAGATTTCCTTTATATTATATATACTTATCCACATTATGTGTTTTATAAGTATGTTGCACATAATTCACAAGGCAGATTACATATATTATATACTGGGGAGGTAGCAATGAATCTACACCGTTGGTACACCACTTATTTGAGCCAATTTTAGGCAATTGCTATATTATCTACTGGTACTGTTATATGCACTATTTGCTCTTTTTTTATGGGTTGTTGGTATGGATGTTGTGGGCAACAACATTCCACGGGTCCTCCATTCCAGTTGTTTATCAAATGCGACACACAAATAGGACTCAAACAAAACAAAAAGGAAGAAGATATTTTAGTTAGGATTCCTACTATATTATGGAAAATACAAGAGACAAATCAAACAGTATTGTATATTCAGCTAATTTATAGCCATTTATTGCCTGCAACTTTAGACCATGTGACTTTTTTTACAGGATGATTTGGAGTTTTTAATGAAAATCTTTTTATGATCTCAAGACTGACTTGATTGTGTTTTTTTCTCTGCTATTTTTGTTGTGCTGAAGGCTTTTTATGATGTCAGAAATGTCAGTCTTAGACATAAATGGTATGTAGTGAAAGATTATTTTAGCTTTGTTTAGAACAAAATGGGAGTTATGAATTGTTAACTCCCAAGCCTATCCACATATTTTGGAGAATGAGATATGATCCCACAAACATTGCTAAAAAGTGCATGTTAGTTTTTATGTAAGTCTGAAAGTCAGCTTAACTATTAGTGACTCCAACTACAAAATTTTAAATTATTCGTTGACTTTATGGCTACCATGTAAAATGTTTTTAATCTCTGCCAAAAAAAAACATTTCTTTTTGGGGGCTAGGGGATGTTCTCCACAGATCATTCAATATTATGCTATGATTAAATTGAGTTAAAAGTTTTTTGTTTTGTTTTTTTTTAAATTTTGGTTTGGCTACATTGAGGTTATAGATATTTTCTTTTTTTTTAAAAAAATTAAATAATTTTTTTTTTAATATTAAATATTTTCAAAATTTTAGAAATGCTATTGTAAATTATTGTTCTCATTAATTAAATTATAATTTGTATGAGGCATTTATAAAAAACTTTATCTTTTTTTTAAAATCTTAATAGATGTTATTGTACATCATCATTTTTATCAATCAAACTACAACTGTTTTAATAAAATCATTTAATTTAATAAAAATTTAAATTATATTGAATAACCAAAATATATATATATATATATATAACAATCTTATATTATTAACAATTTATAATTAAAAAAAAAGGATTTAATAATAAGATAAATTATCTTATTATAACTCACGTTTATTTACCTATTCATTTATATGTAGGTGTATTATCGAAGAGGCCTACCTTTTATTTAACCAACTCCATAGTATTAGCCAAAAGCCTTTATTTAAAAGAGTGGTGGAGGCCACCAAAAGATTTTAAAATATTTCTCCCTTTTGAGAAAATTGGGTATGCATGAATGAGGGTTAAGAAAAGTATCATTCAAAACTTTGATGTACATGATCTTAATTTTATTGATAGCCATCATAAAGGTCTTGTATTGGTCATGGCTAGTCTCAAGATGATAAGTATTGTGTCATTTTTGGTAGCTTACAAAGCCTTATAGGATGGTCTAGTTGAAAAAAGGGTTAAGTCACTTTATCTTGCCATCAATGGTCATTCAACATAGTTTTATTCACATGTTTTACATAAATTAAGGTAAGTTTGACAAAGTTAAGGTTTGTGTGTGAAGTTAAGGTCAATCTTGAGCCATGATCAAAGATGAAGAATGGTGATCCCCCAAGGAGAAATGTATGTTAAACCAAGCAAATATACCAAGGATCAAAACTAGTAAGTTGATTACATTGCATTTTCAAGCAATTTGGCGAAAGTAAGATAGTTTTGGAAAGATTAAGGTATTTCATTTGTCTTAGTCTTATGATAGACTCCAATATGTGACTTACTAAGAAAGATCAAATGTGAAGGTTTATATCATTGGATAGGGTTTTTTTAATTGACTTAACATTTGTCCAATGTCATGATATATGTACTTGACCATACATCTCCTCCAAAATGTCTTGATACTACTTTTCCAAAGTTAAAACTTCTTTGTAACTGCCAAAACATCATTTTCTAACATTCAAATAGGAGATAATAAGGAAGTTTCAAGGCAAAGGAAGATTAAAATGCTTTGGCATGTTGTTATACATCCATATAGGTTAGGGAAGGCTCCATGATCACTTGGTTCATCAACTTCAATAGCTCAAGAGGGCAGAACAAGCAGATTCTTGAAGAAAACAAGTTCTTGGAGGTATTTTGCAGAGGTTTTCCATGGAAGGGCAATGTCCAAACTTGTCCAAGGATCCTTCTAGTCTCTTTAGAACTAAATTCATGCAAAATAGGGAATTGCAAAGCCATACAAGGCAAAAACCTCTGTCATTTATCCATCAAGTTTCCTAGGTCTTCTTGGCAGCCTCAAAATGGTTAATGGTTTTGCATCAATACTTAGAGGAGAGAGAGTTGGAACAAAATATTTTGGCCTAAGAAGGGGACCCTAGTGCCATTCCAATTTTTGGCATTAGTTGTTTGATTGAGTCCCTTAGCTTTATGAAAAATCAATAATAATTTAAAGTGCCAAAAGATGGCTTCAAATCTAACATGCTCAATTTTCAACGATCATAAGGTATTTTAAAACTCATTGATTAGAATAAAGTATTGTATGATGTCATGATAGGTTCCATTAGCCTCCCCACACCATTTTATATCATTTATTTGGCATGTGCAAGAGAAGTCAAGAAACTCCATATATGGCAGGTTGCAGACCTAAATGGGATGGCTTCAAACAAGGTTTTGGTAGGTTTGGATTTTTTTCCACCTCAAGTGGCCGTCAAGCAAATCAATAAGATTACCTCTATCCTCAAGGTCATTTGGACACAATTGCAGATATAGGTTTCCATCCAAAAATAAGGTCTTTATAGGTGTTGGACTTGGAGGAAGATCCTAGTAGATCGTGACATGAAAATAAGTTTTTATTTGTGCATGTGAATAATTTTATTTAATATTAATATTCAAAAAGTTTAAATTATTCCTAATAATTCATTCAAATAATTTACCAGACAATGATCATGATGAAAGCCTCAAGTCATGCTTTCAAAACAGGGTTAAAAGAGGTTTGGTTAACCTACAGGTTTACAGACCTCTAGGTCAACATCTATACTAAGAGATTCTAATGAAAGTGTATTTAGGCTATTGAATACACTACCCAATATTATAATCTCTATTTCAAACTCCTCATAAGCTTTGTGGTTAGGTTTTCTAGGTGACAAGTAGAGAGATAGCCAAAGGTCAAAGTGTTAATGGACTATCAAAATTACAAGCATAATAGAAGGGTTTCTTAGCACTTTTGTGTATTCCTAAATTGAAAAAGTTATTTAAAATAATGAAATAGGTTTCATATTTCCATAAAATACCTTTAAAAATCATGGAAGATAGGGATGTTTCATCATATGGCAGGTGAATTAGGTGTTAGGCCTAAAGTAGACATCTATGGGACTATGTGCATTGTATGAGAAAAAGATGATAATTTTGGTTTGATATTTAGGTTGAAAGGTGGTACAAGATATGAGGAAACATGATAAACCCCACCTTTATTAGTTTAATTTTGAATAACAAAATATCATCCAAGATAAATCACCATCATGTCTTAGTAGAGCATCTGGCCCAAAGGGAGACCAAACAAGACTGTGTGAGCAAAGCTAGGTGATTTAAGGAATTTTAGATGTTTGAGGAGAATTTAAAACTTTCAAATAAGTCATATGGATTTATGAAATGATTATAGTTAAATAGAATATCCAAATTTATGTCATGAATGATCAAAATAAAGGCGAATGTAGACCTACAAGTTTGTAAACTTATAGATCCACATTCGCCTTTATTTTGATCATTCATGACATAAATTTGGATATCCTATTTACCTATAATCATTTCATAAAACCATATTACCCATTTACAAGGTTGAAAATCTCCTCAAACATCAAAAATGCCTTCAATTGGTCCACATTTTTGACCAAGAGATCCAAATCTTACAAGCAAGAGATTGTATTGAGCTTCCTAAAGGTAATCATTGCCTCACTCAATTATGAAGGGGATAATAAAAAAATTGAGGCACTTATCTATAGTAACATAGAGTAACCAATGATCTTATCAATTTTAATACACAGTGGGAAGGGTTTTAAGCCTAATAGACTCTTACATGCCTGCCATAGGCAGAATTGGAAAACATACACCTATGGTATCAAGTGAGGGGATAAGAGGCTTTTTTAAAGGTCAAGTAGAATATTAATGAGCCTTAAAATAATTTATAAGACCAAAAAAATGCGAAAAACTAGTTGAGGAGGACCCATTCTCAAAATGTTGCAATTAAGAAGCCTAATAGTCACCTACAAGCTTGTACTATAAAACATGAGGAAAAATTTCAAAATATTGAGGTATTTTGAGGAATGAAGGATCTAAAGACGTTAAGAGGATCATGGATGAGTATTATACCAAGTTTTAATTCATTAAAATAAGGATAAAGTGCTTTAAAAGGACTACTATGGTCATTTTAATATGACTCCTCTCAAAACCTCAAAAAGGCCTAATGCAAGTTCTAATGAATGGAAAAGGTCACTTATTTTAGGAAATCATTGGTTAATGTCAAGGTAAGTGGAGTATACATAAATTAGGTTATTCAAACCCAAAATAAGATTTTATATAGCCTATCTTGCCCAATGACCTCTCTTGAGCACACATTCAGGCTTACATTGCCAAAAAAGGTGACTTTAGTACGTGTGAACTTGTACGAGAAGGTGTTGGGATCCTAATAACATTGTGGAAGGGTGGTTTATCTACATAATATTATTTTTATTAATTTATACATTAAATACCACATCTTTATTAACTATCATTTAGACCTCAAGTGTCTCTAAAATCCTTGTTAAACCATTAACAAGACATGATGTAGAAGATCATATCACAAAGTGCATAAAATGGATTGAAATGGCTAAAAAACCACTTGTATAATCTCTATGTCTCCCATAAGAATATAATAGAGTATAATATTGGCATTCATGAGCCGAAAATGTATAAAAATATCTTAAGAAGCTCTTTTTTAAGCCTATTTTCAAGGTTTTGAGGTCAACAAGTCTTCCTAACTATGGGTTTCTTAAACCAAGGTAGAAGTGTTTTTTATTTATACAACTCATTTAAGAAGATTACACAGTGATAATATAGGCTGTACATGGTCAAGTAGGCTTAAATTATGAGAGGTGACCAATATGACCTCATGAAGGAGTCTCCTAATGCTTGAACAAAGGCTCTATGAACTACAACACCTTCCTTGAAGAAAAAAAAAACCATGGTGGACATCTCTAAAGCACAAAACCATACTTTAATTGAAAAGTTAGACCTTGATAGAAAATATAATGCATGAGAGGAAGCCATGAAGTTCAATTTCAAATCTCAATGGAGAATAAGCATTATAAAGGGCAAGGTGGGCATATAAATTTATAAACTATGCTAAATGTCAAGTGAACAACTTGTAACTACCCTTAAAGAATCAAAGGTGTAACTCCTTGTGAAGGAGTTAGATTTAATAGATCGTCAATTTACCAAGACAATTTCTATGCCATTCTTCATGAAGATCTTCACCTACACATGGCATAGAAAGTTAAGGAACAAGATGCTAACATATTCTAAGTAGGATTGTTGTCAATTCTTCTCTATTTTGTAACTCATTTGATGATGAAGAACAATTCATGAGTTCTTTTCTTATACTATCCTTCTATCTTCTTTCTATTTTTCTATAAATGAGACCTTGAAATATATTTGATGTATCCTCAAAGTGGTTATGGCAAAGCCTTGCCAATTTTAGTACTTGTAATTACTTTTAAAATTAATTCAAGATGTATTCTACTATCTTTATCTTGCATATAGTGATTTTAAAATGAATTGTTAATAGATGTTTTGTGATAGTAATATTACTTCCTTGCATTTGTCCTTCTCTTTCATGCCTTTATATGAGTTAATCATATTTTCATAGGTCATATGAAGTGTGTCACATGGTTTGCTGAGTTCAAGTGTTGAAATTTCATTAGTGTCTGCTCTTAGGCCTATTGAATAATCACCTTAGCTATTGTAATAACCATATCCTTCATATATAAATACTTATGTGGTAGGACCTATCTTGAAGCTATACAAATCAGATTATAAACTTATCATTTCATAGTGCAAGCATTGGAAAGTAGAGGAAACTATATTTGGTGTATCACCTCCATGTTTTCTTACAATTTTTAGCTATTTTATATCACCTTTCCTTGAAATTACAATAGGTTATTAATAGTTTTGGGTGAATCATCAAGGGAGATAGCCAAATATAGAGATTCATTTCACTAACTAAGCCACCCATAGCCTAGAAGTTATTCTATTCTATCATCTAGTTAGGAAGGCTTAAACAACCTTACTATGGGTACAAACTAGATAGATAATAGTTCTGGACACCTGGTGGGACTGAATTTCAAAAATGTTGGCATTGATTGATGTTGGTCTTGATAAATTTGTATCTATAATAGCCTCCTTCATGCAGCATCTGGTGACTCCAAAAAGTTTTTAGCTCTTGGTTGAAGATTAACAAGCTAATTTTCATGCCAAAGGTAAAAAAACATGGTCAATGGTTAAAGGTACTCCTTTTGAGTTTGTTGAATTTAATTCATTTTAATTTAAGAGAAAGAGATCCCTTTATTCTACCCCTTATACCAAGTCACCTAGAAGGAAGCTCCATTGCCATCACACTCCAAGCTCTCCTAAATATAGTAATATGGCTAGAAACTTGGCCTTTATTTATTTCAATGGTGTATCCCCTCTAAAATTTGAAATATATGATGATATCCCTATGGCAGATCTCAAAAGTGTCCCATACTTTAGTGGATAAAACACCATTATCCCCATTGAGTACATTAGATATATGTCTAATTTTTACAGTTGTCATAATATCGCTCAAGAGAATGTGGCCATAAGGTTTTTAGACATCTCATTTAAGGGCAAAGATTTGGATTGGTATATAAACTTGGCTCCTAATTCCATTGATTCATGGGACTAATTGGGGAGAACTTGAGTAAGAGGTTTGAAGACAATAGTGTTCATTTGGCTCTAGTTGAACAATTAACTACCATCAAGAGAAATTCAAAAGAATCCATGCAATACTTTAATTATAGGTTTCAAAAAACATGGGATAGGATCATAATTCTTGTGAGACCTACTTCAAATTATGCTTTCCTCTAATATCCCAAAGCATTGAATAGTGACATAGCTATTATGATACAATCCATGGGAGGAGAGACCTTACCTGAGGCCTATGATCTTGCCATCAAAGCTGAAAATAACTTCATATAGGATGGAAAGATATCCCCAATACCTTCCATGCCATTTTCCCCCTAATATACAACCCCTTAATCCAATTTTTTCTCCTATTCCTACACTCAGCGTTCATGAATAATCTGCCCCTAATCAATTAAATGAAATGCAAGATTTAAGAAGCCTAGTCAAGGATCAAGAAAATGATATGATGGATATAAAGAGGTAGTTAAATTAGTATTATAGACCTTACCAAGCTCCATTTTAGTCCTACAATTCTAATCAACCAAATAGACCACCTTTTCAATCCAATCCCAAGGGCAAGGGAAGATTGCCAATGCTAGACCATATAATAATTACAATCCAAATGTTGCCTCCATCTCTAGATCTCTAATACCTACTTAAAACAACCTTGTACAAGATCACAATTGGTATTCCCAATGGGACTAGCCCCATAATTAGCTTACTAATCAAAATGATGTGCTCAATCAAGATTTATGGCTAAAAATGGAGCAATACCCTCAACAATACAAGTTGAAGTTCCTCATCATGAAAGGGCTGATGGAGAACAAACAATATTTGATGTTACATTGGTAAATTGGAAAGAGGGAGAGTGGTGTGAAGTCAATCATTTGGGAAGCACAAGTAGTGTTGTTGATACTTTTGATGAATCTAAAGTATGACTCTATTACTATCAATTTTATTCATTTTCCCTAAATTAATTCTCCTTTAGAATGAACATTAAAAGGATTTTAGGTTTGTATCTAATCCTAATGTAGTAAATAGATGCTTTATCTTATTTAATGCAACTAAATTCTAAGTTACTAATTATGTCATTTAATTCTAACTCTTTGCATGTTTAGTCTCCCAATTTTGTGTATATATAGATAATGAAATAGTCTATAAAGAATAATGACCTTTTTGATGATCTTCTAAGGTAAACCATATGAATAATATTGACATCTATCAAGCTACAAACTTGTTTAAAACATTTATGGCTTGTCCAAGTCAGCTATGGACTTGCCTAGTAGCTTCAGACTCATCTAATCCACTACTATGAACTCACCCAATAACTACAGACTCACCTAGTCCACTACTATGAACTCACCCAATAACTACAGACTCACCCATTCCATGTCTATAGACTCATTCCAGACCATATTTCACCCTTTTCTGAAGCATTATATCATCCTTATCAACCTAGTAACCTTATTATAGACTTCCTCAACATATAGAATCCTTAAATCAAGTTGTTATAGACTCCATCAAATTTTCATAAAAATAGCTCTAGACTCTACCAAAGTTACTTTAGACTCTACCAGTCTAGTTCTTGAGGTTAAAAAATTGAAGATCTATACTTTTCATTTTTGACAACATACTTGAAGATTGTTTTGGTAACTTACTATTTATAGTATTAATATAAATAGTAAATATACAAATAGACATTCTATATATATTAGTCATTTTAAATATGTCAAATAGTATTTTATAAGGCAAATCGATCTAATATATCTAAGAAGTTATTATTAGTAGATATTTAATGGATTTTGTAATGGATGAATCTTCCTATTTCAAACTGTCAATCATCTATTTTGAAGAGCCACTAAAATTAGGAGATTTGTCTTGATAAAAGAAGATTACCTACAGAGATATAGAGATTTGTAGTTATAGAATTATATGTAGTTGAATCTCTATGTCTTAAGGGGGATAGAGAGAATTATTACATTGCTCAGTTGATATTGCAACATAGTAATACAAGTTGTAGTTATATTCATGTAATCTATTTTGATCAATTAATGAATATATCTACAATTTTCAAGTAGTGAGTTTTCTTTTCATTCGTGTTCCCAAGGAGAGCAAGGACCCACTCTTTTCAAGAATTAGGAACATAATTTTATACAGTATTTTATGTGTATTTTAAATTTTCAATAATTATAAATATATTTTATTTTCATAACTTGTAGGAAATTATATTTAAGTTCTAAGAATAAATTCTAGATTGCAAATCAGTATGTTTATCTTTTCAACAAGTGTGTTTTTTTAATGAAGTGTGTTTACTTTCAAATTTTTATAACCTGTAAAAAAATATATTTAAGTTCTAAGATTAAATTCAAGATTACAAATCAGTGTGTTTATCTTTTCAACAAGTGTGTATATTTTTAGCAAGTGTGTTTACTTTCAACAAGTGTGTTTACTTTCAACAAGTGTGTTTTAATTTTGCAAGTGTGTTTCTTTATTGCAT
This sequence comes from Torreya grandis, assembly GCA_037957365.1. Taxonomy (NCBI): domain Eukaryota; kingdom Viridiplantae; phylum Streptophyta; class Pinopsida; order Cupressales; family Taxaceae; genus Torreya; species Torreya grandis. The sequence continues at coordinate 549,853 of JARHVA010004709.1, forward strand.
AAGAAAATTCTTTCTAGAATATATTAGATTAGACATTTAGAAAGATCAAAAACCCCCTAAATTATCTCTGTAAGACCTAAAACCATAAACTTTGCTGTAAATAACTCTAGATGCCACCCCTAGTTTGAATGCCATCAACATAAAAGTTAATTAAATGAAGGGATAAATGACAGACATCATTTTTTGTGCCATTGTTAGAGATAATTAGGTGTTATTAAGGTAACCCTTATTGGTCTATATTAAAATAAAAATAAATAAATAAAAAACTAATAAAAAACAATAAAAATAAATTTATGAACCAACCTAGAGATGTTAAAGGAAGGTTCATCTCTAAAGATCTTGATTTAGGACCAGAGGAAGAAAGAATAAAATATTTGATTAAGAGATATAAAATTAAAATAAAAACACTTGAATCATGCTTAGATTCATCACCAAAATTAGGATCATATTCATATATAAACCTTGTAAGAAGACTCACATTTGGAAGATCTTATCCTATAGAAAGAATTAATCCTAAAGATCCTTTGTCTGGAATAGTAGGTATAGGACCTCAATATTTACAAGATCAAGAGGAAGAAATAAATTGGATCTCTAATATAGGTTGGGAAGAATAATAAATAGAAACCATGGCTGATAATGAAGGAAATATGGAAAATTATAAAAATTTTAAAATGCAACTACAACAAGATAGAACCTTTTCCTTTCCTATAGTCATAGATCCAACAGATCAGATCTTTATGAAAAAAATTTACCTTCAATTCTACCCATTTTTAAAGGTAAATCCTTAAAATATCTAGATAAATTCCTTTTTGAGTTCAAAATGTTATGCCAAGCCTATGATTATACAACTGACAGTCAAAAACTCAAATTATTTCTTTCTACACTTAAGGAGGTAGCCATAATTTAAGGAGGCACCCATGAGGTGGGTCATGGGCCTTTCAAGTGATTCTATTAATACATGAAGAGACATATAGATTGCATTTCTTAATAAGTATCAAGATTACTATAGAGTAAGGGAAAAGAAAGAGGATTTATTCAAGATCAAATAGAATGAGGATGAAAATTTGGAGGATTATCTAGATATGTTCACATTTTCTCACAAATGTAGTGGTTATCCACTTACAAAAGTAGTGAAAATGGTATTTCTTAAGGGATTGAATGATGAATATAGAGATGTTCTTAACCTGATGAGTAGATGGACATTATAAATTTAACATTTCATCAGATTGTAAATTTTTGTACTAATTACTCTAGGACAAAACCCAGCATCAGGAAAGAAAAATTAGTTAAGTCCAATAAAGTTATACAATTAATGTAGGAATTTTCTAATTTTAAATTTTTTATTTTGGTCTATTCAAATACTTTATTGGATGGCCTTCAAGCTAAATCTAATTCTACCATAAAACCTTTAGCCATCTACTATCTAAAATGTAAGTTAAAACATGATCTCAGAGATTGTCCTTTAGATAAAATAGAAATATGTGGGATATGTGACAATAAAGACCATGACATAAACCATTGTAACCATCTTTATATTTTGAAAAATTAATTAAAATAGAATACATAGACTATAGAAGACTTGAATTACATCCAAAAACAAAATCCATTTCCACAAAATTAGACCCAAGGTTAGTTTGGTCCAAGAAATTCAATTAATCCATGGATGACACCTTGGATTAATCATGTACCTCAACCTATGTGGGAAAAAATACACCCAAAATGGGCCAATCAAGAATGGATTATGCCTCAACTTTAAATGATGCACCAAAAACCATAGATACCCCAACCATAGTCAAAATAATGGGGAAATACATAGTGGAAGGTCAATCCACAGTTTAATCCCCAAAGAAGGTTTCCACCTCAACATTCTTTGCTGACACCTCCTGTGCCTCAACTTTGAGAACAAGTTAAAAATCCAAAATTGCCTATTTAACTAGTGGCTAACCCTAAGAATAAACCATTATCCCATGCTTATGTAAATGAATAAGGAGAAACCATGAATGTAGGAGTTGTTAAACTTATAAACATTTAACTTACATCAAGCATAACAATTCAAGATCCCCTATCACCATTTCAGAACTACCCAATGAAAAACTAAAAATATATCCACCTCTACCCACAGTCATAGAAGAGAAACTAGATAAACCACTAGAGAAGATAGAGGAACATATTATTTCTCCTCTACCTATTCTTTTTCTTGACATATTGAAGGATGTAGAAACCAAGCAAGAATTTGATTTGATTAAGGAATTAATAAAATTAAACATTGAAGTACCCTTATTACAATCTATCAAAAATATTTTAGATTTAAACATAGTCATTAAAATCTTGTGTATAAGACACCTAGAAGAAAAAACAATACACAAAGACCATAAATGTGGATGGTAAACTAGCTGATCTTTTAGCAAGATAACTTTTGCTACCTAAATATGTAGATCACCTAAGTAGTCTAGTTATAATAGTAACCATAGGGGGAAAATACCCAACATTCTAGCATATTTGGGTGCAACAATTAATGTAATGACAACTGATACTATACACACATTGTTTCTTATGAGATGCAACCTACCTCTGCCATTATCTAAAAGGATGATCAGTTAGTTGCTAAACAAAAAGTTACTATAGAAGATGTGGCTATAATAATTGACTCATGGGAGTATTTAGTTGATTTTATGGTTTTGAAACCTAAAACTAAGAAGTTAGGGTAACCCATCATCTTAGGAAAACTCTAGTTAGCTATTGTAGTAGTGTTAATAGATTACAGGTTAGGATATATGATTATTTAAAATGGTCTAAAATCAAAACTAATATCTATATACCCCCCTTCAAAACCCTCATTGGATTACACTAAAAAACTATGGGTGGATGAACCAGAAAGAAACAAGAACAACCTTTCATCCCTAGCCATGATAAAAATACAAGGACACATGGAAGAATTAACTGATGAGTTAGCACAAGATTTGGAAGAATCCACTAGCCTTATAAGACAAGCTATAAACTCTACTAGTCTATCAGCTATGGACTCTACCAGTTTATTATCTATGAACTCTACTAGTCCATCAACTTTGGACTCTTCTAAATTGCTGGCTATGAACTTTGTCAATCCATCAAATACCAACTCAACCAGACTTGTTGCTAAAGACTCACTTTTTGGGCATAATTACCATCTTCCATATTCAACATATGATCACAAACCATTGCAAGAGAGCATTTGGAATTGTGTAGAATATAAAACAACTAATTTTATAACTACATTTCATTATCCATTAGCCAAAATCATTCCTATAGGATATAGATTTGTAAAAAATGTAACCACATTTCATCTATTATTACCCCATCCATGTCCTCTTAACTCCTTGATGAGTGAATTCAAACAATTAGAGTCTGTCCATCCTGGCACTAAACAATTTAAGGTGTTACCAAGGAAAACATTGAACATAAATAGTTTATTAACCCATGATTCATAAATAAAAGTTTTTGATGTCCTAAAAAACCATACCAAATTTTTTACTTGGAATTATAAAGACATGAGAGGAATTCATCTGAGTGTTTGTACCCATCACATTTACACAAATCAAGATAAACTAGTTAGACAAACACAAAGATAGATAAATTTAGCATTAAGGGATATATTAAAAAATGATATTAAGAAATTGTTGGATATGGGATCCATTTATCCCATCTCAAATAGCCAATGGGTTTATCCAATGGTAATTGTACATAATAAAAATAGGAAATAGAGAGTGTGTGTAGACTACCGAGAGATAAACAAAGCCACTATGAGGGATTATTTTCCTCTTCCTTTTATTGATTAAGTGCTTGATAATCTGATAAGAAAAAAGTACTTTTATTTCTTGGATGGATTTAGTGGATACAATCAGATAATAGTGGAAGTTGAGGATCAAGACAAAACCACTTTCACTTACCCATGGCAAACATTTTCCTACAGAGTCTTACCATTTGTCCTATGTAACACTCCATCTACTTTTCAATGAGCAATTGTAGCCATATTCTCTAATTTAACTAATTATTATGTAAAATTTTACATGAATGACTTCATTTCTCATGGAGATACATTTGATGAAGTCTTACATAATCTTAATAAGGTCTTAACTAGATGTGAAGAACACCAATTGTCACTAAGTCATGAAAAATGACTAATGACGATGGGTCAAGGCATAATACTAGGACACCACATCTCTGACAAAGGAATCCAAATAGATCCTAAATAAATTGAAATAATCTCTAACCTAACTGCCCCACATAATCAAACTAATATCAATAGCTTCTTAGGTCATGTTGGTTTTTATAGATGTTTTATAGAAGACTTCAACAAAATTATTGTTCCTATGTTTGATTTGATAGAAAAGGATAGTGAGTTTGTATGGAGTGATGACTGTTAGTAATCTTTTGAAACTATTAAAGAGAAATTGAGATCTACACTAGTAATGAGAGGGCCCAATTGGGAAATACATTTTCACATCTACAAAAATGCCTCTAATTATGTAATGATAGAAGCTCTAGGATAAAAGGATGATAATGATAATATGTATGCCATTTATTACATCAACAAAAATATCACACCAACTAAAATAAATTATACAACTATAGAAAAATACTTTCTTTCTATGATTTATGCCATCAATAAATTTAGACACTATATTGTAGGTTATAAGGTCTTCATATACACAAACCATTCAACCATAAGGTATCTCATGAATAAACATGTCGTAAGAGGAAGAATCATAAGATGGTTATTATTTTTTTAGGAATTTGATATAACCATTATTGATAAACTAGGAATGTTTAATGTGCTTATAGACTTTTTGCCTAGAATAAAAATTACAAGTGATGAGGAACTAATTGAAGATATCTTTTTAGATGAACAATTATTTTTTGTTTCAATAAAATCATCATGATTTACTGATATAGCCAACTATTTGGCCACAAGGAAGTTTCTTTCTCATTTCACTCATAAAGAAAGGAAATGTTTAATCAAAGAAAATTGTTCTTTTGAATAGATTAATGGTATGCTATTTAAATATGGACTTGATCATGTCTTTCACAGGTGTGTAGTGTTGTTCCCAAAATATGTCACTCATTTTTGGGACAACATATGAACTATTTTGGTCCTACAGGCCAAAATATTCTCTTCCCTTCTCAAAAAATATTTTGGGCATTCAAATTCTCCATTTTTCAAGCTTTTTTAGCTAACAGACTCTGCAGGCTTATTTCTATAGACTCTACAAGCTTGTTTCTACAGACTATACATGTTTATTTCTACAGACTCTGCAGGCTTATTTCTACAGACTCCACAGGATGATTTCTATGGACTCTGTAGGCTCATTTCTACGGACTCCACATGCTGATTTGTATGGACTCTGCAGGCTCATTTCTATGGACTCTACAGGCTGATTTCTACGAACTCTGCAGGCTTGTTTCTATAGACTCCACAGGCTTGTTTCTACGGACTTCATAGGTTGATTTCTATAGACTCTGCAAGCTTATTTATACAAACTCTGTAGGAAAGAAACAAGTTCCCAAAAATTAGGCAATTTTAATCAGTCAGTTCAATCGAAAGGTTCAAAGGAAGGTGTCCCAAAGCTCAAAGGGTAGGTACCCTTGCAGAGGGCAAATGGAATAAAAGGATATCTTTCAGAGGGATTTTCCATGACAAAATTTTACAAGTAAAATCCTTCAAACATTTTGTCTGAAGGAATGATCAAAGGCTAGCTAGAGAGCTCGAAGGATAAGTACCCTTGTAGAGGGCACTTAGGAGCCAAAAGGACCTTTGTGACTTTTTCAAAATGCAATTTTGGAGATCAAACAACCCTTGTGGAGGGTAGGTGGTGAGCAAAATGGACTATTGCAAAAGGTTGAAAGGGAAAGGTTTTCTTCAAAAAAGTGAACAAGGTAAAAAAGTTGGAATTCCTTCAGATTTGTTTAAGGCAAAAAGACAAGGCGAATTCCTTCAAAATTTTGTCCGAAGGAATTCACTTGAATGAAAAAAGCCCAAGGGAATAAGTGGTGAAGACAAGGAAAGGATTTCCTTTAGACATTTTGTCACCTAAGGGAATAAGTGGTGAAGGTAAGGAAAGGATTTCCTTCAGACATTTTGTCCAAAGGAATTAACCCAAAGACCACTCGAAGAACCTCGAAGGGCAGGTACCCTTATGAGGGGCTCTTAGTGACCAAATCATTGACCTTTCTCAAGACCTCGAAGGGTAGGTACCCTTCAAAAGGATTCAAAGACTAAGCTTAGTCATAGGAAATCTGAAGGAAATAAAGCTGAAGGAATTGACCAAGGGGTGATGGGCCCATGGACGTCAAAGTTGGGCACCATGAACTAGCCATTAGTTTTCAAATAGTGGTAGGCACATGAATGTCATCTTTATGGAAATGAAATAACTATTGATCTTTAAAGGCTTGAGCGTAGACCAAAATGCATTCAAAGGCCTTAAGGACAAAAGGAAGAACCACTAAGAGAAGAGCACAAGGAGCCAACAAAGCTGGGAATATAGACCTGAGAGCTCAAAAACTAGGAAGAGACAAAGCTAGAAAAAGACAAAAGTTTAAAACAAACTCAGCAACCAGCTGAAGGAGCTGAAAGGCTAGCAAAAAGGGGAAAAGATAGATCGAGAGCTCAAATTGTAACAAAAAAGAGGGAAAGACTAGAAATATCTGTGCATGAGTTATTCTAGTAGGTAGAATAGTCCACCAAGTAGATATTTGAGCTTGCAAACATTGAAAGCACAACCTATTTTTCTCCCTTGGATTAAAGGCAAAGTGGATAGCTACGTAGACATCAAGAAAAGGACCAAATGACCCAAGCCAATGAGAAAACATTTGAGATGAATCAACATGCCATAGTTAAGGTAGACACCCTATTCCATCATGGCCCCTTGACAAAACTAAAAATGCATTCAAGGCATTGAATGTAGCATGGGTTGTTCCATGAAACAAAGTGTCAAGCCTTTCTTTGCTATTATATATTATAATCTCTTATTTTATGCAAGGGGGATCTCTCTGATATAGAAGCAAAACTCTACCAAAATTAAAAGGTGATTATTGAGAATTTGAGCTCAGATTGTTTATCATATTTCTTTGTTTAAATGAGAATGCAGGTTACTTTCAGACTTTGTGCTATTATAGCTTGTGTCATTTTAGGAGATTGTTCTTATGTCTATTTTTTGAATGTGTTCTTGTCCATTTTAATGAAATAAGCAGAACTAGTGGAAGTAATTAGGAAGGTGTCCTAGAGCCAACTATGGAGAGACTTTGTGCTATCTACAATTGTCTTTAGTGTGTTTGTTTTTTGTTTCTATGTAAAGGACCTTGGAATGACTTTGTGCCCTCATTGTCATTTGTATCTCACTCTTTAGCAGTTGAGGTGGAGACTTTGTGCTACACTTCATCCTGCTGGTTACTATGCCCTTGTTACTTGTTACCTGCCAGAAATAACTCCAATTTTTTGCTATAAGACCACTTCTATAAGAAAAGAGGTGCTTTCAGTGTTTCCACCTAGTTTTCTTCTTGTCTGTGAACATCATCTCTAAAAAAAGAGAGATGGATGGTGTTATCGTACCCTTGAGTGTTATTTTTTTCATATATATAGTATATAGCTCCTCATATTTATAGGGAACCTCCCCTTGATGAGAGGAGAAATTTGTCCCCTTTTGATGTGGTAAATTTGCACATCTAGCTGACCAATCTCCCTATGTTGTGTTTAAAGTAACCTATTTTTCCCATCAGTTAGCTGGTGATAAAATATTCATCCAATAGTTTTTGGCAACTCTGTTGGGGATCGATGAGCAGTTCCAGTTCTTTTCTAGTCCATTCATATTGAAGCATTCCACATCACTGAGGAATGATGTGAAGTAGGAAAGGACACTGCCAGCTTCACGCTAACATTTTTGAATGACTCCGTTGGGGAAGAATGAGCAGTTTCAATTCTTTTCCAATATCCATTTTCTCTATTGGGGACACAATAATTTTGTGTAATTTGAAGCTTCAAGCTTTAGATTGAAGCATCACCTATGTCTTATCCATTATCATTAAAGCCTTATCCAATTTTTTTATATAACCTGGTCTGTGAAGCTAGAGTCGATGGGGAAGAATGCACAGTTTGAAGCTTCAAGCTAAAGCAAGGCCAATTCTTTTCCATTTTTATTCTACAATCTGGTAACTCCACACTATACTAGAAGATAAGTGGCCCAAGGTATGTCTACTCCTCCTTATCAGGATATGCCAAGGAGGACATTTTAGAACCAGTCATATCAAGGCAATGCTGTCAGAAGTCAAGGGCAACTAAATTGTCTACCTCCCCCATAGGGGAAACTTGCCATTGAAGCAACACCAACCAACTTAGTAGTTGGATATCTAGAAATAGAACATGATTTCTCTTTCCAACCTGAGATTGATCAAGAAAATGATGCTGATCTCTTTGAAATAGACCAAGAAGAATCAGCTGGCGACTCCAACATTGGTTTTTTGAATTGCCAAGATGAACATAGAAGTAAAGGTGAAACGTTTGATGGATCATACGATGTATTCACCTAGTCCTAGAAATTGTCAGCCTAACAAGATAATAAAGTAAAAATAGGGGAAGGATCTTAGCCTACAATTTCAATTGCCAAATGAGGAACTTCTCTACCTTTCCAGCCAAAGGACTCAGTGATTGCTAAAAAAGTAAGTACCCCAAACATTTCTGCACCTTTAACTTCAATTTTGTAGATCAGTCCTCCCCCTACTAAAAACTAAAAGGATGAAATGCCTTCCCCTATTCCTAATTCATTTCAGACATTTGACATAATTGGCCATGTCAAGAAAACCAAAATTCAAATGTTTGAATTTGAATTCCTACAAGCCAACCTTGAGCAATTGGATAAGTTGGTTGAGTGTGTGAAGAATAAATTCATCCCTACAGGATAATATTTTAAGAAGGTAACTCATGATCCCCTGAGGAACATGCCCATCCCAAAAAATCTTGTCATTACTCCTCCTACTACCCCTGGGAAAATAGAGCCTTTCTATGTTTCCCTGTTGATAAATGATCACAAGCTGAACAACAACATAATAAACTCAGGTGCATCTGACAATGTCATGCCTACCAAAGTGGAAAAATATCCTAGTCTCACATTGACCAAGACATTTGGGAGATGTTTATCCATGGAGAACAAACAAGTGCCACTGCTAGGACAAATTAAGGATGCCCAATTTACATTTGCCGCCTTTCTAGAAAAGAAACTCAAGATGACAGTCCTGGTGGCTGACATCCCAGCCTCATACAACATCCTTCTTGGTCAATTTTTTTGTAAGGATGTAGGGGGTGAGTTAAGTATGGACCTATCTAAAGCAAGGATCCCAGTTAAAGTCATCATGTATAGGCTGCTTCCTAAGGAGGCAAAATATGTTGTAACCCAAATGTCCACCCCTGAAGCTCAAATTCTATTTGAGTCTTCAGGTAGGGGTAATTATTTTTTGTCTACTTAAGACATTCCTATTATAGCAGATGAAAGTCCTGTAGGTGGCTATCCATAAATTGATTCAAATAAGACATCAAAAGAATTGGTAGGGTGTAGTATAGATGAAAAAGGATCTTCCCTCTCTAATGAAGAAAAATTTGATAGAAGATCATTTTTTGATGATGCTAGATCCTAGAATTCGATGGTAGCAATTCCTCTACTGGTACTGGATTTAGGACTGTGTTGATATCTCCTTAAGGAGATATTTTTCCTTCTTCATACAAGTTACAATTTAGCAACACCAACAACACTACCAAGTATGAATCTCTTTTACTCAGGTTGAAGGCTACTCAAGACAAAGGTGTCAAACTCCTTCATGCCAAAGGAGATGCTGAATTGATGGTTTGTCAGGTGAAGAACCTATGTCAAACCAAGAACAAAAGATTACGCTATTACTATAATATGGTATGGAACTACCTTGAAAGTTTTGATGCTTTCAATATATCTGCAGTGCCCAAAGAGCTTCATAGTCATGCAAATTCATTAGTTGTCCCTGAAACCTTCATGGTTCCTCACCTTGATTTCAAAGATAATAGGTACACTATCAAAATGGTCTTGCAACCAAGTGTGCCTGACAATGCCAATCATTAGCAGACATTTGATGGGGACAATCAAATTATGTGTTAGACTGAACCAGAAGAGCAACAAGCTATGGTAGTGGACCATACTGCTACACACCAAAGTAAAGAAAAGGAACTCTTTGCCAAGAGAGCAAGGATTTATGGTTTTCAAATTGGAGACCATGTATTGCCATGGGGAAAGAAGAGAGAACCAAAAGGAATGCATAGAAAATGTGATTCTTGGTGGAGAGTTCCATTTGCCCATCACTAATTCTAGGGAGAAAATAGTTTCTTGCTAGTTTATCAAGATAGAATGCCATTTTCATTGCCTTACAGTGGGTGGCATTTGAAGCACTTCAATTCTTGAAGCATCTGATAAGATCATCTATACATATGTATATTTGTAGTCTTTAGTTCTATTTTATGCTTTTCATTTTCATTTTTGCACTTTTATTTTTGGGTTGCATGACTTCGTAGCCCAATGGCATACTTAAAGGCACTAGAGATTTTGGTTTCTACTCCCCTCAGCTGTTCCAAAATTTTAACTAAAGGAAGTTCCCCAACTGGAGCTAGCTGTTGTTCCTAAAATTTGTCACTCATTTTTGGGACAACATATGAACTATTTTGGTCCTGCAGGCCAAATTTCTCTCTTCCCTTCTCAAAAATTGTTCTGGGCATTCAAATTCTCCATTCTCAAGCTTTTTCAGCTAACAGACTCTGCAGGATCATTTCTATGGACTCCATAGGCTTATTTCTATAGACTCTATAGGCTTATTTGTATGAACTCTATAGGCTTATTTCTATGGACTCCATAGGATTATTTCTATGGACTCTGTAGGCTGATTTCTATGGACTCTACAGGCTCATTTCTATGAACTCTGGAGGCTAATTTCTATGGACTCTATAGGCTCATTTCTATGGACTCTGCACGTTGATTTTTACGGACTCTGCAGGCTTATTTCTACAAACTCTGCAGGCTTATTTTTATGGACTCTGTAGGCTAATTACTATGGACTCTGCAGGCTTATTTCTATGAACTCCATAGGAAAGAAACAAGTTCCCAACACTTAGGCAATTTCAATCAGTCATTTCAATCGAAAGGTTCAAAGGAAGGTGTCCCAAAGCTCAAAGGGTAGGTACCCTTGCAGAGGACAAATAGATCAAACGGATATCTTTCAAAGGGAATTTTTGCTATGGAGTCTTGAAAGTAAAATCCTTCAAAAATTTTGTCTAAAGGAATGATCGAAGGCTAGCCAGAGAGCCCAAAGGACAAGTGCCCTTGCGGAGGGCACTTAGGAGCTAAAAAGACCCTTGTGACTTTTCTGAAAGGTAGTTTTGGAGATCAAACAACCCTTGCAGAGGGAAGGTGGTGAGTAAAATAGACCATTGCAAAAGGTTGAAAGGGTAAGGTTTTCTTTAGAAAAATGAACAAGGTAAAAAAGTTGGAATTCCTTCAGATTTGTTTAAGGCAAAAAGACAAGGCAAATTCCTTTAGACAAATAGTCTGAAAGAATTCTTTCAGAATTTTGTCTAAAGGAATTTGCTTGAATGAAAAAAGCTTGAGGGAATAAGCAGCAAAGGCAAGGAAAGGATTTCCTTCAAACATTTTATTTAAAGGAATTAACCTGAAGACCACTCGAAGAACCCTGAAGGGTAAGTACCCTTGTAGGGGCTTCTCAGTGACCAAAAAATTGACCTTTCTCAAGACCCCGAAGGGAAGGTACCCTTCGAAAGGACACAAAGACTAAGCTCAGTCATAGGAAATCTAAAGGAAATAAAGTTGAAGGAATTGACCAAGGGGTGATTGGCTTGTGGATGTCAAAGTTGGGCAGCATGAACTAGCCATTGGTTTTCAAATAGTGACGGGTGCATGAACGTCATCTTTATGGCAATGAAATAACTATTAATCTTTAAAGGCTTGAGTATGGACCCAAATGCATTCAAAACCCTTAAGGCCAAAAGGAAGAACCATTGAGCGAAGAGCACAAGGAGCCAACAAAGTTGGGAATATAGCCCTGAGAGCTCAAATACTAGGAACATACAAAGCTAGAAAAAGACAAAAGTTAAAAACAAACTCAGTGACCAGCTGAAGAAGGAGCTAAAAGGCTAGCAGAAAGGGGAAAAAATATCTTGAGATCTCAAATTTCAATAAGAAAGAGGAAAAGACCAAAAATATCTGTGTAAGAGTTATTCTAGTAGGTGGAACAGTCCACCAAGTAGATATTTGAGCTTGCAAACATTGAAAGCATGGCCTATTTTTCTCCCTTGGAGTAAAGGCGAAGTGGATAGCTGTGTAGACATCAGGAAAAGGACTAGATGACCCAGGCTTAGGAGAAGACATTTGAGATGAATCGTCACACCACAGTTAAGGTAGATGCCCTGTTCCAGCATGGCCCCCTAACAAAACTAAAAATGCATTCAAGGCATTGAATGTAGCATGGGCCGTTCCATAAAACAAAGTGCCAAGCCTTTCTTAGCTACTATATATTGTAATATCTTATTTTGTGCAAGGGGGATCTCTCTGATATAGAAGCAAAACTCTACCAAAATTGAAAGGTGATTACTGAGACTTTGAGCTCAGATTATTTATCATATTTCTTTATTTGAATGAGAAAGTAGGTTACTTTTAGACTTTATGCTGTTATAGCTTGTGTCATTTTAGGAGATTGTTCTTATGTCTATTTCTTAAATGTGTTCTTGTCCATTTTAATGAAATAAGCAGAACTAGTGGAAGTAATCAGGAAGGTGTCCTGGAGCCAACTGTGGAGAGACTTTGTGCTGTCTACAATTGTCTTTAGTGCGTTTGTCTATTTCTTGTTTCTATGTAAAGGACCTTGGGATGAATTTTTGCCCTCATTGTCCTTTGTATCTCACTCTTTGGCAGTTGAGGTGGAGACTTTGTGCTACACTTCATCCTATTGGTTACTATGCCTTTGTTACTTGTTACCTACCAAAAAGAACTCTAGTTATTTGTTGTAAGACCACTTCTAAAAGAAGAGAGGTGCCTTCAGTGTTTCCACCTAGTTTTCTCCTTGTTTGTGAACATCATCTCTAAAAAAAGAGAGATGGATGGTGTTATTCTACACCTGAGTGTTATTTTATATATATATATATATATATAGTATATAGCTTCTCATATTTATAAGGAACCTCCCCTTGATGAGAGGAGAGATTTGTCCCCTTTTGATGTGGTAAATCTGCACATCTATCTGACCACTCTCCCTATGTTGTGGTTAAAGTAACCTATTTTGCCCTTCAGTTAGCTGGTGACAAAATATTCATCCAACATGTCGTAGATAATGAATCCTATGACATCATTAGAGCTTGTTAGATGAACCAAGAGGAGGTCATTATTCAACAAAAAAAACCATGCATAAGATCCTAGGAATAAGATATTAATGGCATTGCCTTCACAGGCAAGTAAAGAAGTACATCAGACAATGTGATCCATGTCAAAGGATGGGACAACCAACACTATCAGTATAAATGCCTCTTCATCCACATGTAATGTTAGAACCATTTGAAAAATAGGGAATAGACTTTGTTGGTCCTATATATACTCCATCCCAAGATAAGAAATACCTCCTAATATGTACATATTTTGTCACTAAGTGGATTAAAGTATAAGCCTTGTATTTTGATAAAGAAGAAATAATAGCATATTTTTTATATTTCATGATGACACAAAAACTTTGGTGCACTTAGAGAGATAGTCTTAGATCAGATATCATAATTCATGTCTAATATGATCAAGCATTTCATAGAAGTCTACTAATTCAACTATTTTGTGAATATTGAAGTATTATTTCTAACATAGTTAAGGGTCTAGAATAAAAAAATAGTAAATAAGATTAAAATAATTAAGCTACTAATTTTCATAATATAATTTCAATTTGAACATTTATAAAAAATAGTAATAAATGTAGAGAAAATAAGACTTAGAAATAAACTGAGATGACTGAGATAAGATCTAAAATTTACTAAGCAGAACTGGGATAGTGTCACAAATAAAGATCTAGATTTCATTTTATGAATGGATAGGAGCGTCTAAATAGGACACCCTAGGGTCTAGCACTATAGTCCTCTTTTACCACTATTGTTCATGAGACCTAAGATTTCTAGGTTTTGTATGCTGTCTCTATGTGATCTTACCTATGAAATTTCAGATACTAGATGTCTACAAAACTCCCTATAGATCTAATTTAGTCTTCAGACCCTAGACTCAATGATGCTTTTGACAAACTTTGAGAAATGGGGGGGGGGGGTTAGTGTGTGTAAGATGCACTAAATGTGTATCTACACCCCTTGTGTGGGCATGTTGCCTACATACCAATACTATGAAGAGGGATCAAACCATATGTAGTTTTCCTACTTGATGTGCTTTATAAAATAATGTGTATGAAGATACAAAATGCTAAAACTGGATGTGCTTGAGGTGGTTAGGGATTGGTCTAAGGATTTGGATGTGCTTGTCACTGTATTGGATGGTTTTATGCAAAGAATAGGGAAGTTTGACTTAATGGTCTTGCTTGTATTCTTGCTTGCTTTGTGATATTTTCCAACCCCTTCTAAATGAAAATTTAAGGGGATTTTATAGAGATTTGTTGGTCATGGGTTGAATGTATTCGTACTAGGCTAAGACAATGAGGAAGAATAATTGGGAAGAAATGACCATTTAAACTAAAAGTGCACTTAGACAAGAGCTCTAAAAATGGACACCATAGGGTCTAGTGCTATATTCCAAGTTGGGTGCTATTGTACTAAGGGTACGAGACCTAAGGAGATTAAATTATCATAGTAAAAGTAGCCTAGAGGATGTAAAATCACTATTTAGAAGGCTATGGATGCTAGTAATCAGTGAAAAGGTGTTTAGAAGGGTCATGAGAGCAAGCAAGAGGGACCCATGGATTCTATATCATAAGCTACACTCAAGTTACCAATTTTCACATTTTTTATGACTACATTTTCCCCCCTTTATTCTAGTGATATAGCAAAGTGAAATATGAGGACAAAGAAAAAGTAGAAAGTGCACTTAAACATACCTATAAGGGTGAAACCCATGAAGTTATGTGCATAGAGAGAACCATTTTGAAGTGTAAATTGTAAGAGAAAACAAAGAGTATATCAGTTCTTACTAGATACGCTATATCTAAAATAAGAACTTATAAAGCTAGGTAAGAGAGAGAGGAAGAGAAAGGAATGAATACACCTCATAAGATAAGTGAGCCAATACAAAACCTATTGTGATGCTAAGTAATGCTAAGTATGTGTTAAATAATGATAGATATGTTGGGTATGTATTGTACCAAAAGTAATATCATGAATGGGTCTGAGTGTTCAATTCCATGGGAGTGGCACAAGAATGTAAAATTTGGCCTTTTGGCTCCATCATTGCCCATTAAGTGAATCTAGGTAGTCATGCATGTGTTAATAAATGTTTTGACTATGTGTCCAATCTCTATAAGTAGGTGGCTTAAGAATACAAAGGCTAGCTAGTCTTTTGGCTTCATTGTTGCCTTGTGAAGTAAAGCTATAAACTGATACTAGTATGAATGTTATCATATGAGATGGCTCATGAAGCCCATGAATGATCCAAAATACAATAATGTGACATGGTTAGATGTATGTATACTATAAACTAAGCCACTTTTGGCCACTCAAAAAGGTGGATATTAGGCTTGTATGAAAGCCACTCTAAAACTAGGTAATAGGCTTATGTGGAAGCCACTTGGAAATTATGAAGGTTAGGCTTGTATGGAATCCACTCCAAAATTATGCCAACCACTTATAGATGGAGTAAGGCATGTAAATGATGAGAATGCTTGAGTAATATACTGAACTCAAAAAGAAAAGAAGTCTAATGTGTCATGCACATTGCCCCCAAACATTGGTGTCTAAAACATGGATTCTGATCTAGAAGTTATATCAAATACCTAATATAAAACTAAAAGTTAGAGCCATCATGTTGTGTATGATGCCCCTTATATCTAGATTCTCTAAGAAAAACTATACTAAAACTACTAAATCTAAACTAGTCTATATGTGCAAAACTGTAGCTAAGCTTACCTTTTTGCCTATTTTTAGAAAATCTTTTTTTGTTGTTTGGACAAGAAAACCAAAATTAGACACCCTACTATTTGGCATTGTAGTCTAATCTTGGCAATATTGTCTTGAGCTAATTTTGATGACTATTATATAATTGTTACTATGTGCCTAGTTTGTTCTACCTAGTTTAATGTTTGGTTGTTATTCTAGGTGTTCTAAATGCTAATTTCTCAATTTGTAGGAGCTCTAATCTCTATGATAAAAACCATGTTTTTTACCCCCTCTTTTGAAGGTAGAAATGAAGACCCTATAATGAATATCTTTAGAAGAAAGATCCCTACAAGTGTGTTATGTTGTAAAGTACATGATAGAATAATGATAATTGACAAGATATATCAAGATATAACATGGTTTTTAATGAAGATTATTAGATCAATAGGGGTATGCCTAGATAGATATAACAATGTAATAACATGTGCAATGTAATAAATTAAAACTAAAAATGTTAGTTGTTAGTTTTCAAGGAAGGATGGAGCATGATGTCCATCATGGCATCCAAGAAAGCAAGATAATGCATGATGTGGATCATAGAATTATAGACAATGAGAAGAAAACAAGAAACAAGCACACAAGGCAAGAAGAAAGAAGCATACAAGAGTGGCCAAGGGGCCAAACAAATAAGGGACATGGGCACATGTCATTTAAACTAGAAAGTAGGCATACAATGCATGTTCAAATGGCACATACACACAATTAGAAACAAACAAGGTTGGCAAGAAAGACATAATCACATATAAGAGTACATGTAAAGGACATTGATAAATTTCCCAAGGCACACACAAGCATATAAGTAAAGGACATTGGAAAATGTCTTGAGGCACATATAAGAGACAAAATAAGAACTGATAAATGCAATCACATCTAGCTATGCAAAGCAAGAAAGGAAAATATGTAATATATTATAAATACAATCACATCTAACTAATCAAAGCAAAAAGTAAAAGTATTCAAGACATGTAGTACAAGACTAAGTATATGCTAAGAAATACACAAGTGATATATAGTAGTGAGTGTCAATAGAGTAATTTGTGTAAGATAGTAATTAATGTACATCAACATGATAACTAGAGAGTGTGGTGTATAAATGTCATAACCTAGATAGTGTAGTCTTGAAGATGATGCCCCTAGTGGGTAAATATATCAATGTATGTTTTGAATGTAGAAGTAGGATGCCTCCTCAATGGGTAGAGTGAAGCAATAATGGATCTAAAAATAACTACACACACTCAAAGAAGATCAAGTGAAGCATGGTAGCATAGATAATTTGACAAACAATAACATAGAATAGCAGAATGTAAGTTTAACATGGTAGTAGAAATGTAATGCATGGATAATGCATATAATCAAAATGTTTTTGTGTTTTTGAATTATTTGAATTTTTTTCGGATTTTTGATATATTTAAATGTTGTTAGATTTTTGATATATTTTGAGCTATGTACAATCAATCATAAGAGACTATGTACAAGAAACAATGAGAAACTATGTACATGTAATTGAAAGGAAATTACATACAAGTAATTTAAAATAAGCAATATGTACTCAATGATGTAAAAGATTAGGTTGGAGGGGGTAAATGGTCCAAGGATGGACCTCAATGGGGAAAAAGATGGAGTAATGGATAATAACCATCATCAAATGCCTCAAGATCATCATCATAAGTATCATTGTATTTCAAAAAATTTGTATGCATGGTGTCTATCTCCTCTTATGTCATTAAGATCTATTCTCTTTGTGTAGTTAGATATCTATCACTTGTAATGGTATCATCTTGTTGATGGAAAACTAAAGGTTGATTTGGTGTTGAAGATGTTGAGTTTACTTTGGGATGTTTAGCTTTGGTAGGAGATGGATTCAGTGGAAGTGGTGAAGTTGGTATTGGTGGTGGTGTAATCTGAATAATATCCTAAACTTGTAGTTTATCCAATCTCTATTATAAATATGCATATGATTTTGTATCATGGTATGTGATCCTATGAAAAAGACAAAATAGGTAACCATCTTACCATGACAACCTGGTAATAGATCTATTTTGTATTGTAGGTAGTGTGATTAATCCATAATCAAGTAACATCTATAGTATAATCTATGGCTGATGTTGTGTGCTACCTACCTAAATTTGAATGATTGGATCTATTTTTATAGAGGTAACCATGTGAATTATATGTGCCAAGTGATCTGCCTATGGTCATGAATGTGGAGTGTATCCTAAGAGTGTAGTGCAAGATACTAAGAGTGATGTAAGATGTGTAATCAGAGATCCAGA
Organism: Torreya grandis; assembly: GCA_037957365.1. Classification (NCBI taxonomy): domain Eukaryota; kingdom Viridiplantae; phylum Streptophyta; class Pinopsida; order Cupressales; family Taxaceae; genus Torreya; species Torreya grandis. Next base: position 568,306 of record JARHVA010004709.1, read on the forward strand.
GTCATCTTGGTACTCTTCTAGACCAGTTAGTGTAAAGTTTAATCCACACAAATAGTCATCTATGAGTGTGGGTGTCGTATCATCATCTGAAGTAGCCTAGGAATATATATCAACATCATGTACATATGGTAACTCATAATTTAATACAAGGGGTAACTGTGATATGAGAGTATCATCAACTATAGTAGTAGAAGATGGTGGTGTTATAATAGTATCTATAACTATCAAAGTAATTATAATCATAGAATCAACTGGTACTATTAAAACTACTATTAGTAATTATATATTTGTAATAGGTGTAAGAACCATGATTGATGGAGTAGTTATAATGGCTAAAGCTGCTATGACTGGCTGAGTATCTAGAGTTGAGGACACAACTATAAGTGGAGTGTGAGATGTGTTAGTCTCTCCTACCTCATATGTATGTATCTAATCAAAAGAAATGTGATGAGGTGGTGACTAAACTATAATACAAGGTGTCCTATTTGGTAAAATAGTTGAAGATGACTCTGTAACTTGATAATATTTGAATGGTTGGTTATCTGGTGGGAATGTGTATAGGTACCCTTCATGAAGAAACTTAACACAATGATGAATAATAGAAGGAACTACCCCCATAACATATATCTAAGGTTGTCTAAGTAAAATATTATAATGAAGATGGCTTAACATGACCTGGAACTATGTAGAGAGGGTTTTGGGCCCTACCATGATATCTAAAACAATGATGCCCAATGTCTATTGTGGTATATCATCAAACCCTCTAGTATTATTATATGATTTTTGAATGGATGCCATATCTATGCCCATGGTCTGTAAGAATTTAATATTGCATATATTAATTTTGAAACCACTATCAACTAAAACTCTATAACTACACTGATTTTGACTTGAACTTGTGTGAACAGTGGTAAATTTTGATCAATAACTATTTGAGATGGCATGTCCTCATGATCAAAATAAATAAAATCTTCTATAGTTTTTAATGTGTTGACCACTAATGCAAAATAAGAAGGCTCTAAATTAATGGGAATAGAAGTCTAAGTGAGTGCCTAATAAAGAATGTCTTTGAACACATTAACATTTTGAAGCAACTCTAACATGGAAATCTTAACTGGTGTGTTTCTCAATTTATTAACAATATCATATGCCTTATGTAGATCTACTTGTGTGGTTAGATTGGGCCAAGGATGAGAAGTAATATGAGGGTGGTGGGGCTCCTAATCAGGTGGGGGAGGCATGTTAACATGTTGAGTAATAACTCTAACCACATTATCTACTATCCATATAGGACTAGTAGTAGTTACAAGAGGAGAGAAAAGATAATCGATAAGTCAAGGAGGTGGAGGGACAAAGGGTGTCAATTGGGATTTTTGGCAATGGGTAGTGACTTGGAAAGAGTAAAATAGACCATGTAACATAACTCTGCACAGGATAAAGGCTCCAAGGGAGGTGAAGAAAGAGGTATCTTAACATGTTTAACAATAACTCTTTTAATATCATCTCATATTATGAAAAGTAAGCATGAAATGTAGATAACGAAGCTTTATACTAGCATATGGTAAAATTCATCATTCACGTACATGATAGGACCAAGTATGGTCTCCTTATTATTTGTAAGAAATATAAGAAATAAGTGTAAATAAGTGAGATCCATTATTGCTAGTATGTGAAATATGATTCTAGATGTAAGGTGATACCTTAAGCAAACAAAGGGACCTAGTATATTTAACTAAGGTTTTGAAAGAAATGATTTATTTTAAAATTACTATGGATTTTTAAAATTTAAAATAAATTTTTTATTTAAATATGCAAGTAAAAAATCAAAAAATTATTGATTTGAAAGGACCTAGTATGTGCAACTGGGGTTTTGAAATAAATGATTTATTTTAAAATTACTATGGAATTTTAAAATTTAAACTAAATTTTTGATTTAAATATGCAAGTAAAAAATTAGAAAATTATTGGAAAATTCTTGATTTGAAAGGACCTAGTATGTGAAACTAGGGTTTGAAAGAAAGATATTTTTAAAGAAAACTACTATGGAATTTTAAAATTTAAGGTGAATTTTTATTTAAATATGCATGTAAAAAATTATAAAATTATTGGAAAAATCAGAAAGGAATTTACCCTAGAGTTTCTAGGGTCTTTATGCACAAAGGGACCTAGTAATTTCAACTAGGGTTTTAAATAAATTATTTTTAAAACTACAAAGGTAAATTTAAGAATTAAATGTGGATTTATAATTTAAAATATTCAAAAATAATCAAAAAATTATTGGAAAAATCAGTAAGGAATTTACTCTAGGGTTTTTAGGGTTTTTGTACACAAATAAAGTAAGTTGAGTTCACCAAATGATTTAACTATTTTGGGAATATTGAAGTATTATTCCTAATTTAGTTAAGGGTCTAAATTAGAAAATTAGTAAATAATATTGAAATAATTAAGCTACTAATTTGTATAATTTAATTGCATTTTGAACCTTTCCAAAAATAGTAATAAATGTAGAGAAAATAAGACTTAGCTAGACATAGACTAAGATGACTGAAACATGGTCTAAATTTTGTTGTGTAGGATTGGGATAGTATCACAAATCAATATCTAGCTTTCATTTTATGAAAGGGTAGGAGCACCAAAATAAGACACCCTAAGGTCTGGTGCTATAGTCCTCTTCTATCAGTATTATCTAGGAGACCTAAGCTTTCTGGGTTTTGTCCATTGTCTCTATGTGAGCTTGCATGTGAAAATTTGGCTACTAGATGTCTATAAAACTGCCTGTAGAGATGATGTAGTCTTAAAACCCTAGAATCCATGATGCTTTGGAAAAAAATTGAGAAAGAGGTAGGTTAGTATGTGTAAAATGCATTGAACATGTATACACACCCCTTGTGTGGGTATGATACCTACATACCAATACTTTGAAGAGGGATCAAGCCATATGTAGTTTTCTCACTTGATTTTCTTTATGAAATAATATGTATGAAGATGTAAAATACTAAAAATAGATGTGATTGAGGTGGCTAGGGAGTGGTGTAAGGATTTGGATGTGCTTGTAGTTGTATTGGATGGTTGAATGCAGAGAATAGGGAAGTTTGCCTCAATGGTCTTGCTTATATTATTGCTTGCTTTGTGATATTTTCCAACCCCTTCTAAATAAAATTTTAATGGAATTTTATAGAGATCTTTTTATCATGGGTCAAATGTATTCTTGTTAGGATGACACAATGAGAAAGAGGAATCAAGAGGAAATGATCATTGGAACTAGGAAGAGCATAGAAAATAGACACCCTAGGGTACGGTGCTATAATCCAAGTTGGGTGATATTGTCTTAAGGGTATAAGACCTGGGGGATGGAATTATCATAGTAAAAATAGTCTAGAGGATGTGGAATCACTATTTGAAAGGCTACAAATGACTGAGAATCAGTGAAAATATGGCTAGGAGGGTCATGAGAGAAAGCAAGAGGGACCTATGGATTTGATGTCATAATCCACACTCAAGTTACCAATTTTCACATTTAATATGACTATATCTACCAATTCAACCATAATAAATCCTTCCATTTCTATCCATAGTCCAATGGTCAAGTAGAAATTACCAATAGAGAGATAGAGAACATTCTGAACAAGATAGTCAATAGTAACATAAATATTAGGTAGCCAGAATACTAGAAATAGTATGGACCTATAACACTACTTGGAAGACAACCACTAGTTTTTCACCTTATGAGATAATGCATGCTAAGAAACCTTTAATTTCTATTGAATTTTAATTGAAAACTCTACTAACAAGAATCGAAGTAAGTATGGATTTGGATAAGGAAAAATAAGATATAATCCTCCAACTAAATGAACTTGATGAGATGAAGATAGAAGTTTTGAAACAAACAAAAATGACGCAACATTATAATAAAATATGGGTACTTTCTACATCAAAGAAAGAAAATTTTAAGAAGGATATTGGGTACTCTTATTTGACTCCAAGTTTCAATAATTTAAAAGAAAGTTGAAAATAAGATGGCTAGGCCCATATCAAATATAAAAAGTATATGGAAATGGATCAGTATAATTTCTGTCAATATATGGGAATTATAAGACTTTTCTAGTCAATGGACATAGACTTAAACTATATCAAAAACCTATCAACAAAGAGGAGTTTGTTCAAAACATCAGGAATGAAGTTGTTTTTATGGAAGAACCAAGTTCTTCCATGATAACAACTTCATGATGGTATATTCTATAAAAAGAAGAAGAATACCACATCTTGGTTCCTTTCTAATATATATAGTTCTTCCCAAAACCACTCACTCATTTTGGGATAACCATTGACCATTTTGGTCCTGTAGGCCAAAAATGGTCTCCTTTCTCAAAATTTTTTTGAGAAGTCAAGTTATTCAATTGCAAATGCCTTTTTGGCAACGGAAATCACTCATTTTCAAAGGGTTTACAGTCAAGAAAATGAACAAGGTTCAAAAGGTGCGTTTTTGCAAGAAAATTTTTCAAAACACTTGAAGGCATTTCTTAAAAAATTGATAAGGATGGTTCAACGTCAGGGTTCAATGATATATGGTTCAACGATGGGGTTCAATGATATGAAATGAACTATATAAATTGACCATAGTCACATTGAACTTTGAACCATTGAACTCTACTAAAAAGGTTCAAGCAAAAGGTTTAAGTGAAAGTTTTAAATGGATGGTTCAAATAGTTGGTTCAATGATACATTGAATTCATAAGATTGAGTGAATAGGACTCTTTGCAGAACATAAAATATTGAGTTGCTAAACCATTGAACTGGTGAACTCTAAAAGACACTTCAAGGTTCAAAGGGTTTAAGTGACCAGTGACGTCCCCATGGACATCAAATTTAGGAAAATGGAATAACCATTGATTTTCCAATGACATAGACCTAAGGATAAACTCAATGACCCACTAAGAAAGGAGCTAGAGAAGCCAGCAAAAGGTGAGAAGATATCCCCGAGAGCTTGGATCACCAAGAAGAGACAAAATATAGCAAGGAAAGAGGGAACAAAACAAAGAATCCAGAAGTGTTAGCAAAAGAGTTATTCTAGTGGGTGGAACAGTCCACCAAGTGGTTATCAAAGAGTGTAAGCATTTAATGGTGTGGCCTATTTTTCTTCATTTGAGTAAAGACGAGTGGATAGTCATGTAAGTATCATAAAGAGGAGCAGCCTTGCCTTTTAGAGGACCAACTAACCTATGATTTTTAAGAGACATTTGATATGATTTAAATGCCAAAGTCAAGGCTTGTAATTTGCTCCAGCATGGCCCCTTTAGATGACTTCCTCTTTCCAATGCATTCAAGGCAGCATGGGCCATTTATGAAAAGAAGTACCAAAGTCTTTCTTTTAGATGATATATATTGTAATCTCTCATTTTGAGGGAAGGGGGGATCTCTCAGTTATTGGAGGCAAAACTCTACCCAAATTGAAAGATATTTTTGAGACTTTGAGCTTAGATTGTTAATCAAATTTTATCAAGTGAATGAGAAAGCAAGTGACCTTTCAAACTTTGTGTTAAAATAACTTGTGTTATGTATAAAATTGTTCTTATGTCCTTTTCCTAAATATAATCTTATTTATTTGATCAAATAAGTAGAGCAAGTGAAAATAATCTGGGAGATGTTCTGAAGCTAATTATGGAGATTTTGGGCTACCATAATAGTATTTAATTTGTGTTTTAGTGTCTTAGAATGAAGGATATCAAAAAGGCTTTGAACAACCTTTATCTTTTGTAATCATATGCTCTATTGTAGTTTTCAGAGAAGACTTTAGGCTGCACCTCATTTTACTATGATATAAGTCATAAATCAATAAAAGAAGTAATGAAAGATTTTGTGATTTCATGGATTTCTTGTGGAGTCAGTTATTACTTGGGAATTTTTCCTTTTTTTTTGTGAACATTATTTCTAAAAAAGAGAAATGGATGATATAATCTCACCCTTAAGTTAGTATTTAGTATAGGTTAAGTTTGTGATAGTTTATAAGAATCTTCCCTTGTTGAGAGGAGAGATTTATCTCATTACACGGTGGTTGATATAACTATTTTGTCTTCAATTAGTTGATGACAAAATATTCACCCAATAGATTTTTGGTGACTCCACTAGGGAAAAACATACAATTTGAAGCTTCACACTTCAAATTGAAGCATTTCCAGTTCTTTTCCATTCTACATTCTGGCAGATCCATGGTATATGCAAAGCCAGAGAGATTAGGGTATTGTTGATCCTATATTCGAGTTTGTGTAGCAAACTAATTTTGATATTTTTTCTCCATGATTTTGCCTTCAGTGAACTAGGAGCTTTCCTCCCACCAATGTCAGGTCTCCAATGCTAGGTGAAGCTTCTCCTTCCTCTGCTAGCAGAGCTTTGTCTATACATAATTCCACAAAGATTTGTTATCCTTCCTTTCAATAATCATATCATAGTATCCCAAGGCCCTTGGGGTAACAATTTTGGCCCCCAAAATCTAACCCCACCTTTACATGAACTACCTCATAGTTCAAGAAAGAATTTTCACAAGTTTTATGGTGATGGGAAAGTTCATCTTGATGAGCATATTATAGCTTTCTACATAGCCTATGGTGTGATAGACATTAAATATGAAGATATAGTGGTAAAACTATTTGTAGAAACATTGCAAGGCACTATCGTAGATTGGTTTTATCATCTTCAAGCTCATACTATAACTGACTAGAATACTCTCAAGGCCAAGTTTGAGGCTAGGTTTAAACCTGCAAAAGATGTACATGTCTTATTGGCTCAGCTTATGCAAATGAAGAAGGAGCCTCATGAGCCTATGCAAGACTTCATTGCTGAATTTAATAAGCTGAGGAATAGGATTCCTATAATTGTTTAGCCAACACCAAAAAATCTTAAGTACTTCTTTATCAATTCTCAACTTCCCAAAGTGAGTTTTTTGTTAAGGAAAGATGGCCATATAGATCTTTCTATAGCTCAAATTTTGGCTACTGAGATCAAAAATGATCTTATACTTGTAGGTAAGATAAGAAGAGATCCTAATATAAATAATTTTTCTTCATCTGCTAAAAATTCTTTCATAAGCACCACTGATCCTATGGTGCAAAAGTTAGCGAATGAATTACTAGCTCTAAAAAGGTAAATGTCCCAAGGTATGTCTACTCCTCCTTATTATGATATACCAAGAAGGACATTTTCCAACCATTCATATCAAGGCAATGCTGCCAAAAATCAAGGGCAACCTAATTATCTTCCTCCCACACAGGGGAAGCTTGCCATTGAAGTAGCACCGATCAACTCAGCAGTCAATTATTATGAAGCTAAATATGATTTCTCTTTCCAACCTGAGTTAGACCAAGAAGAGGATGCTAATCTCTTTACAAAAGGAGAACAAGAATTAGTTGGTGACTCTAATATTGGTTTTCTAAATTACCAAGATGAAGCTAGAAAAAAGGGAGAACTGTTTGATGGAGCATATGCTATTTTTACTAGGTCCCAAAACTAGTCAACTCAACAAGTTGATAGGGGAAAAATAGTAAAAGAACCTCAACTAGTGATCTCGATTGCTAATTGGGGAACTTCACTACCTTTATAATAAAAGGACCTAATGATTAATAAGAAAATAAGTACCTCAAACAATCCTATACCTTCTACTTCTATTCCTCAGACTAGTGCCACATCAAATAAAAATTAGACTGATGGACTTCCTTCCTCTATTTCTAGTTCATTCTAGTTATTTGACATAATTGATCATGCTAGGAAGACCACGATCCAAATGTCTAAGTTTGAGTACTTACAAGCCAACCCTGAGTAGTTGGATAGGTTGGCTGAATACATCAAAAATAGAATCATCCCTACTGGACAATTTTTTTCAAAAGTGACTCATGATCCCCTAAAGAACAAATCCACCCAAAATAATCTTGTCACTACTCTTCTTGTTTCCCCTAGGAAAATATAACCTTTCTATGTTTCTCTATTGATAAATGGTCATAAATTGAGCGATTATATAATAGACTTGGGAGCCTTTGCTAATGTTATGCCCACCAAGGTAGCGATTCCCTCAGCCTTACCTTAATTAAGACTTTTGGAAAATATTTATCCATAGAAAATAAGCAAGTGCCACTTTTGGGTTGAATCAAAGATGCCTAATTTGCATTTGTGGCTTTTCTAGATAAGAGGATTAAGATGACAGTCTTAGTGGCTGATGTTCTAGTGTCTTATGGCATTTTACTCAGACATAATTTTTATAAAGATGTAGGTGGAGAGTTGAACATGGATCTATCTAAAGTGAGGATACCTGTTAAGGGCATCATGCTAAAGTTTCTTCTTGAGAAAGAGTCAAAATATATTGTTACTCAAATGTCAGACCCTGAAGCTCAAATTTTGTTTGAATCCTCAAGAATGGGTAATTATTTTCTATCCATTGAATATGTTTCTATTTCATCAGATGAAAGTTCATTAGGTGATAATTTAGACATAAAATTAGAAGAATTTGTAGAGAAAAGTTCAGGTAAAAGGGGGTCTTCCCTCACTAATGAAGAGAAATATTTGAGAAGATCAAATTATAATGATGTTTGTATTTTACAATTTGATGGTAGCTATTCTTCTACAAGTTTTGGAGCTGAAATTATTTTGATATCCCCACAAGGAAAAATCTTCCCTTAATCATACAAGTTGCAATTCAACAATACCAATAACACCGCCGAATATGAATCATTGTTGCTTAGATTACAAGATGATCATGCTAAAGGTGTTAAAATTCTCCATGCTCAAGGAGATGCTGAATTAGTGGTTTGTCAAGTGAGAAGTCTATACCAAACCAAAAATGAAAGACTGCAGCATTATCATAATCTTGTATGAAATTGCATTAAATTTTTTGATGCTTTCAATATTTCTATAGTTCCAAGAGAGTTTAATGATCATGCAGATTCATTGGCTATCTCCACAACCCTCATGGTTACTCATAAAGATTTCAAAGGGAACAAATACACTATTAAACTGGTCTTTTAACCAAGTGTACTTGATAATTTTGCCTATTGGTTGGTGTTTAATGGTGATAATCAAATTATTGCTTTTCTAAAAAAGATGGGTAATTTTGAGGAGCTTTATTTTGAAGGTAGTGATTCTCCCCCATGGGAATCAATTCTTGAAAGATATTCACAAACTGGTGAAGAGTTTCTTCAACTCAAAGGGAATAAATTCCCAAAAGGTTTGGTTTCTCTTGAGAAGCTATTTGATAAGCATGATAGGTATATCAAGCAACAACAAATGGATTCAAGTTCTTCTAAGGAGTTTGATCAAGTAAATTTGAGTATGGAAGAAAATCCCAAAATGGTCAACATTAAGAAATATTGTACTACTGATGAAAAGCTCAAACTCATTACTCTTTTTCACCATTATATTGATGTTTTGGCATATTCTTATTATGACTTGAAATCCTTTAGGCCTAAATAAATTCGACATGAAATTCCCCTTAAGACTGGGTCAGTACCTCACAAATAGAAATAGAGACAATACAATCCCAAAATATTAGGTATTGTCTTTTTAGAGATTCATAAGATGTTGAATGCCAGAATAATTTTTGCAATTCAGCATTCCACCTAGATCACGAACATAGTTCCTATAATAAAAAAGAATGAAGAAATTCATATTTGCATGGATTTCAAGAATCTTAATCAGTCTTCTCTAAAGGACAACTACCCTTTCCCCATCATGGATCAAGTATTGCAAATAGTAACCAGCTTAGAAATGTTATCAATGTTAGATATTTTTCTAGGTATAATCAAGTGGAAGTCAATGAAGCAGATCAATATAAAACTACTTTCACTACACCTTGGGGCACATTTGCATATCACAGAATGCCTTTTAGTTTGATCAATGCTAGCACCACATTCCAAAGAGTAATGGACCTTGCCTTCAAAGATGAATTAGGGATATTTATCATGGTGTATCTTGATGAATTGAATATTTTCTCCAAACATCATCCTGATCATGTGCATCATTTACAAAAATTAGTGGAACACTTTCGGCAAAATGCTATTTCTCTCAATCTAAAGAAGTCATTTTTTGGGGTTACAGAAGGTAAACTTCTCGATCACATTGTATCTCAAGAAGGCATAAAAATCAACTCAAAAAGGGTCAAATCTATCCAAAATATTACTCTACCTGCTAGTAAGACTGTAGTTCATTATTTCTTTGGAAAGGTGAATTTTCTATGAAGGTTCATTCTTGAATTTGTAGAGAAAAATTACCACATTGTTGACATGATGAAGGGTAAAGCTACTTTTCATTGGAATGCAAAAGGGAAATTAATATTTGAAGATATCAAGAAGGCTATTTCTCATGCCCCAATCCTAGTTTGTTCAGATTATGCGAAACACTTCATAGTATACAGCTATACTTCTGAACATACACTTTCAGCCATTTTGGTTCAGAAGAATCAATAAGGTGTTGAATCTCTCATATCATTTATGAGTTTCCCTCTCAAAGATCATGAATTGAAATATTCAAATATGGAGAAGCATGCTTATGTCATGGTTAAGGTAGTAAAACATTTTTGATTCTATATCCTGAATTCACACACTATTGTTCTAGTGTTTGATACAATAGTAGAGTCTATTTTAACTCAGGAGGAGTTTGGTACTAAAAGGGAAAATTGGATTGCTAAGATTTAAGAGTTTGATCTTGATATCAAACCTACTAAGCTGGTGTGGGGAAGAGGTCTCTATCAATTGATTGCTAATAACATACCAAAAGAAACATGACATGAAGAAGCAAAAGTTGAAAACATGCTAACAGTTCTTTTTGTCACTATTACTAATGAGTGGTATTCCAATATCACTCATTTTCTTACCTATGGTGAGTTTCCTACTCACCTGTCTTATAAATATAAAAGAAATGTTAAGTTGAAAGCTGCTAACTATGTCTTATAGGATAATGGTTTGTATAAAAGGAGCCTTGATGGGGTATTTATTCATTACGTAGATAAAGTGCAACATAGTAAAATTTTAGAGTCTTTATATAATTTGGCTTGTGGAGGACATTTTTCTACACCCATGACTACTCATAAGATTCTATGAGCTATATACTATTGGCCTGCACTATTTCAAGATGCATACAAATAGGTACATAGGTATGAGTTGTGTCAACAGTTCATTGGGAAACTCAAGTTGGCCACATCACCTCTCAAGCTAGTGGTGATTAAAGAACCTTTTCAATAATGGGGTATTGATTTTATCAGCACCGTGAACCCATCCTCAAGTGCTGGACACAACTATGTTCTCACTATAACATATTAGTTTACCATGCGGGTTGAAGCCATTCTAGTCAAGCATGCTACTTCGAAAGTGGTATGTAATTTCCTTAAGGAAAATATTGTTTCCTGATTTGGGGTTCCAAACAAGATTATAGAAGACAATTCCACATATTTCTCTTCTCATGAGATTACTAACTTTTGATACAATCATAAGATTATTATTCCCACTCCTTAGAGTATTATTCAGAAGAAAATGGTCAGACAGAATCGAGTAACAAGAATCTGGTTACTATTATCAAAAAATTGGTAGATGAAAATCAAAGAACTTGGCATAAAGCATTATTTGATACTTTATGGGTAGATAGGATTATGCCTAAAAGGGTAATAAGTATTTCACCATTTCAACTTCTGTATGGTCTGAATGTAGAAATACCCATTACCTTGGAGCTACCAGAACTGAAGTTGGCAAAGGTGGTAGAAGATTCAAATTTTGAAAATTCTATTGATAAAAGAATCATGTACCTGAATGAGTTAGAGGAGAAATTAACTATGGTAGTAGACCATATTATTGAATATCAAAATCAAGTAAAAATCCTCTTTGACAAGAAAGCAAGGATTCATGAGTTTTAGATTAGAGATCAAGTCATGTTGTGGGATAAGAGGAGAGAACCAAAAGGAATGCATGGAAAATTTGATTCCTTATGGAGAGGTCCATTTTCCATTCATCGATTCAATGGTAAAAAAAGTTTCTTTCTAAAATATCAAGATAGAATGCCATTCTCACTACCTCACAGTGGGCAACATCTGAAGCACTTCAATCCTTGAAGTATTAGATAAGTTTATTTTTATATTTGTATAGTATTTGTTTTGTGTTGTTCATTTAGCTTTTGGCATCTATCTCTTTTTGGGTGGCTTGACTCCATGGCCCAATGGCATGGATGAAGGCACTTAGAGTCTAGATTCTACTCCCTTCGATCATTTTAAAATGCAATCGATGAAAGTTCTCCAACTAGAGTCAACGGTTGTTCCTAAAATTAGCCACTCATTTTGGGACAACCTATTGACCATTTTGGTCTTACAAATCAAAAATGGTCTCCTTATTTATCAAAAATGTTCTGATCAGTTAAGTTATTCAATTACATAGGCCTTTTTGGTAAAGGAAATCACTCATTTCAAAAGGGTTTACAGTTGGGAAAATGAACAAGGTTCAAAAGGTGGGTTTTTGCAAGAAAAATTTTCAAAACACTTGAAGGCATTTCCTAAAAAATTGATAAGTATGGTTCAACTTCAGAGTTCAATGATATATAGTTCAACGACAGGGTTCAATGATATGAAATGAACTATATAGACCAACCATAGTCACATTAAACTTTGAACCATTGAACTCCACTAAAAAGGTTCAAGCAAAAGGTTCAAGTGAAAGGTTTAAGTAGATGGTTCAAACAATTGGTTCAATGATACATTGAATTCATAATAAGATTGAGTGAACATGAATCTTTGCAAAACATAAAATATTAAGCCATCAAACCGTTGAACCATTGAACTGGTGAACTCTAAAAGATGGTTTGAGGTTAAAAAGGTTCAAGTGATTAGTCACATCCTTGTAGATGTCAAATTCAAGACAATGGAATGACTATTGGTTTTCAAATGACATAGACTCGAGGAAAAACTCAATGACCCACTGAGAAAGGAGCTAGAGAAGCTAGCAGAAGGTGAGAAGACAACCTCAAGAGCTTAGATCACCAAGAAGAGACAAAATATATCAAGGAAAGAGGGAACAAAATAGAGAATCCAGAAGCATTGGTAGAATAGTTATTCTAGTGGGTAGAATAGTCCACCAAGTGGTTATCAAAGAGAGTAAGCATTCAATGGCATGGCCCATTTTTATTCATTTGAATAAAAATGAGGGGACAGTCATGTAAGTATCATAAAGAGGAGAAACATTTCCTTTTAGAGGACCAGGCAACCCATGATTTTGAAGAGACATTTGATATGATTTAAATGCCAAAGTCAAGGCTAGTAATCTGCTCCAGCATGACCCCTTCAGAGGACTTCTTTTTTCTAATGCATTCAAGGCAGCATGGGCCATTTGTGGAAAGAAGCACCAAAGTCTTTCTTTTGGATGCTATATATTTTAATCTCTCATTTTGAGGGAAGGGGGGATATCTCAGTTATTGGAGGCAAAACTCTGCCCAAATTGAAAGACATTTTTGAGAGTTTGAGCTCAGATTGTTAATCAAATTTTATCAGGTGAATGAGAAAGCAAGTGACCTTTCAAACTTTGTGTTTAAATAACTTGTGTTATGTAGGAAATTATTCTTATGTCCTTTTCCTAAATATAATCTTATCCATTCGATCAAATAAGTAGAGTGAGTGAAAATAATCTGGGAGATGTTTCGAAGCTGATTATGGAGACTTTGTGCTACCATAATAGTATTTATTTTGTGTTTTAGTGTCTTATAATGAAGGATATTAGAAACGCTTTGAATAACCTTTATCTTTTATAATCATATGCTCTGTTGTAGTTTTCAGTGAAGACTTTGGGCTGCACCTCATTCTACTATGATATAAGTCATAAATCAATAAAAGAAGCAATGAAAGACTTTGTGCTTTCATGGGTTTCTTGTGGATTTAGTTATTATCTGGGAAGTTTTCCTTTTGTTTTGTGAACATCATTTCTAAAAAAAGAGAAATGGATGATATAATCTCACCCCTGATTTAGTATTTAGTATAGGTTAAATTTGTGATAGTTTATAGGGAGCCTCCCCTTGCTAAGAGGAGAGATTTATCTCATTACACTATGGTTGATATAACCATTTTGTCTTTAGTTAGTTGATGACAAAATATTCACCCAACATATATGTGTGTGTGTGTGTGTGTGTGTATAAAAATTGCAATAGTGAAAATCCTTTTTAGGATGGTATTGATATATATATATATATATATATATATATACATATATATACATATACATATATATATACATATATATATATATATATACATATATATATATATATACATATACATACATATACATATATATACATATATATATACACATATATATATATACATATATATATATATATATACATATATATATATATATGTATATATATATATATATGTATATATAATATACATATATATACATATATATATATATATACATATATATATATATATATATATATATATATATTTCAATAGTGAAAATGCTTTTTAGGATGGTATTGATAATCTTGATTACAAAAGCAACTTGTTATCTAGTCATGTATTAGAGAAACAACCTTGACTTGAAAACCAAAAATGGCCGGTCAAGGGCAAAAGAAAAAAATAATATAATCAGGAAATAACTTAAATTAATTATTTATTGACTAATTTATACCAAGTAATAAAATCATTGATATATCAATTTGTACACATTTATAAAACCTAACTCATGCATTTATTCTCTATTTAGAATTAGGTGTTAGGAAAAGAATAAGGACTATGAGTATGATTAGGTAAGTAGAGTATTTTATTTATCTACAGGAGGTTATTATAAGTCATTTTGGTTCATGCATGTTCAAAATTAGGAGGAGGTTTGAATTAATTTCAACTAAGGACATCTTGCAAATCATCAACATAATAGTCATGATAGTAACATATGATGACATGGAAAAGTAATAGGTAAAAAGACATGCAAGCAAAAAAAGTGTCACGTCAACTTTATTTACATGTAAGAACCACCTATTGACCTAGTCTACAAAACTTCAAGTAATGATGAGGTGGTTTATGATGCACATATCTAATAAGTGTGACAACATATCAAATCTTTTTCAAGATAGTTTCATTTAAAACTTCCACCTCATATCATTATTGCTCTGGATTGTGTCAGTGACCAAGATAATATTAAAGACCATTTGATTAATTATTTTCACCTTCATTATGGGCTATCTTTATATTATCATTATTTTTTCACTTGAGAAACTACCTCATGCTTCAAGATAATCTATAGAGCTACCATGGGACAAAAGAAATGATCTAAACTTGAGTCCATAAATGGGATGATGAAAGATGGCATTTATATAGTAGTGTTTGAGGAAGTTAGATGGATTCCATTTTTGTAAAACTTTTAAGTGTATGATGAGACTTTGGTGAATGAATTCATTGAAAACCTAAAATAAAACTACACCATAGTCTGAGGCATCCAAATTCTAGTCTCTAGCAGAATCAATTAGTGAAATCTCTAGGATTGTTGAGGAAGGTAAGAGAATGTTGGGGAGAACCCATTTTTTGAGTTAATTGTATAATTCAAAGGTAATTAACAACTATCTATAACATGCGTACATAATCATCAAGGAAAGGCAAAATGAATCAATAGGGACACCTTACCTAGAATTTGGAAATCTATTTCCTTTTGGGTTATGAAATATTTCATGTGTGAAGGTTAGTGTAGTGTTTTGGGGTGTGAAGCTATGAAGATCATTATTCACTTCAAGTATGGCCAAAAATAGATTCGACATAGAGTTAACCTACCACTATAATTTTATGGATGCATTCAAGTTTTGGCCACCAATAAAGAAGCTCCAACTCATCATCATGGCCTTATCCACCTAATTATTCAACATCATTTCCTTTGATAAATTAAAATAACTTGAAAAAACTTTTATAAATCTAGAACTAGTCAGCGTTTAACATCTCTTCCAAAATTTTATAGAAAAGCACAAAATTCCAAGGTAAAAGAAGAAGCTTCCTATTCTAGGGTTAGAGATTCATATAGTAAAAAATATAAACCAGATCACAAGCAACACATGTGATTGAAAAGAGTTTTAAACAAATTCTATCAAAAATAAAATTAAAACCTAAGGTTTCATTGTCTTATTTAAACCCTGAATCTAAATATATTCCTTTAGCAAGCACAACACAAGTACCTAAAATAATTAGTTCTTCACAAGTAGTCAAAGATACCTCTTTGAAGGAGTCCAGTTTTCCTATGCAGACTAAAAGAAGATGAAGAAAATTAATCTTGGCATATGATGATGAGGAGACATAAGTAGCTGTAACTTTTGATTGTCTATGAAAATCACCATCTTTTTCTTCACTAAAAATAATAGACACAACAACATTTATTAGGAGAATATTATAGCTTGTAAAGCTGTGTAGGATATTTTTCTAATATTCATGCATTATGCACTCATTTTTTCATGTATAGGTCTATTTTGTCTTATTTTCATGACTTGTAATAGGTTAGAATATGAATAGACTCCACTTTTTGCACCAAGTATGAGATGAAGATGAACAATAATAGACTAGAAATGTCTATATATACTTTTGATTGTAAGAATAATATAGTTTCACTTTTGAAGAGATTAATATAGATTAATCTAGTTATGGTTACCTATGTGATTTATTTTTATGTTCTTTACATGAATTCTCATGTATAATTTTTGGTTACTTTCTATCTGATTTAACTTGAATGGTTTATTTCTATTTATGAAACCTTGGTTGTTCTTAATTCCTAAATAATATAGGATAATGAATACTTCTTATGTACCTATTATCAAAACTTTTGTATGAACTCAATACACTATTATATGCACTCAAAGTATATCTTATCTATCCTCATCCTTAACATGATCTAATGCTTCAAGAACCTTTACTAATAATGGTTTAGTGACTGTGGAACACTCCTTCTAGAGGAAGTTATGCTAATATGGCTACCAAGGTAGAGAGATATTGTGACATGGTTAGACCAAAGGATATTTAATTTTGTAGAAGAAGAATCCAAAAAGACTGGTCTTATCATATAAGAAATCATTTGAGTGGGTAACTTGAGTGTGGGTAACAATACCCAACCCATAGGTCCCTCTTACTTACTTTCATTACCATCATAAGCATCTTTTCACCAATTCCTAGTCAACTGTAGCCTTCTAGACCTAATCCTAGCTTAGTCAGACTGCTCTTTCCATGATAAATCCATCCCCTTAGGAATCATCAACTAAGGAAAATAGCATCCAACTTGGAATATAACACCAATGCCACTACTATTCACTTTCAACAATCCTATCCAAGTGTATTTTTGGCCCCAGTAGTCAGTTCTTTATGGTTCCCTATCCATCTCCTTGTTAGCCTAATGAAAGCACATTCAACCCATGACCAATAGATCCCTATAAAATCCCATTCAAAGATCATTTTGAGGAGTTTGGAAATTATCACTAAGTAAGAATACAAGCAAGACTACTTAAGTAATCTTCCGTATTCTCTACATATATCTAGCCAATATACTTACAAGCTTATTCAAATCCTTACACCAGTCCCTAGCCACCTCAAACACATACAATTTAGCATTTTGCATATTCATACACACTATTATACAACGCACATCAAGTGAGAGAACTACATATGGCTTGATCCCTCTTTGGATTATTTGGTATGTAGGCAATGTTCCCACATAAGGGGTGTGGATATATGTTTAGTGACTCTTACATGTACTAACCCCCTCTCTCAAAGTTAGTCAAAGTACAAAGGAGTCTAGGGTGTTTCATGTAAATTTTCACTTTGATTTATAGGGAAGAGAGAAAATAAACTCGATATGGGTGTGGATAATTTTTTTTTTGGTTATGCATGCATTGAATCAAAAGATTATGAAGAAGTCCTCTTTATCTTGGGAAGAAGACCTATAGATAAGAAAGCACTAAAGTAAACTTATTCATTAGACAGATAGTTGGGTGGATTGCCTAGCAATAGCTATATCTTGAAAGTGAGACTTTATTTAGGGGATATCAATCCACATGTTTTAAATAGTTAAGTCAATAAAAATGGAAAGAAAGTACTTACATCAATTAAATAAGATTACTAAAACTGAACACAAGAATGTTTGCTAAGAAAATAGACTAGAAATGATCATATTAGTGATAAACTAATTAATACTAGTGCTAGGGGGTTAGGGTATGCTTCAAAAAAATTGAAATAGGTATCTGAGTGGTTAGAAACATAAAAAAAATAGATTTAATTGGATTTAGGTGGGTGAAAATAGGTTACTAGTTTTTGGTATCATAGGATACTGTCAATGGTTGGGGTGACCATCAGTGGTTATGCTTGACCATCAATGGTTGAGGTTTAACTGATGGTGGTTGACTGTGGAATTCTAGGTTTGAAAAATAGATGAATGATAGGATCCCATAGATGGATTATAAGAGTTGGGAAAGGGTTAGGTTGATTATAAAATGGAATTAAAGCACATGAATATTGATAAATAAGTACATGTCTTACTAAAATTTGGTTGGGTGGGTGGTTGATGCAGTTAGCCTGTTGGTGAAATCTAGCTTGATTCTAGCAGAGTAATAGTTCCTAAGAGCTTTTTTGAAAGGTGACAACAAGTCAGCTCCTAATAAGATGGCTGATAATATTTGATAATGTTGATGTTGATTGACCTAATTGTACTAATTGACCTACAAAAGAAAACTCTTGAATGATTGAGCTCTTGATAATTATTGCAGATGGATTTAACCTCCCAAGCCTATTTCTATTATAGGCAAAAGTAAGAGGTGGAAGTAAAGGCATAACTAGGCCATCTAAATATAATTTGTCCATAGAAAGGCTTGTATTCAAAATTAGACAAGTTTTTTTAGAAAAGCAATGCAGGTGGTTTATATGTTGTTTTTTAAGAGGTGAATCCTGATCGTCAATGATTAGGGGTTCCCAAAGTTGACTGTTGATAGTCAGGGTCCACAAAAAAAGGTCTTAAAGTTTAGGGTTATTCAATTTGGTGAAATTGAGTACAAATGGGTTTGGTAAGGCTAGATAGGTGTAGATTGGTCCCAAGGGGGTCCTAGGTAGGTCTAAATGGATTTTTAACATTCAAAAATGTAGGTGTGTAGATTTTTTGTGTCTACATTTTTCCCCATTTTTTTTTCAACTTGCATGAATGAGATACAAAATAAAAATAGAGTATGGGTTAAGGGTCTAGTTGCCCTGAGAGTGGAAGGAGGTGTTCCCCCTCAAACTAAGAATCAATGAGGTGAAATTGAAGTGGGTATGAGTTTGATAAGTGGTAGATGGTTAGTCATGAGGTGGTGACACAAGGTCAGGTAGATGAGATGCAAACTTGTACACAACATGTGACAGAAAGGTACAATAACCAAGATCATGTAAAGACTAGAATTACCAAGGTTGGTAAAAATAAGGGTTGGTGTTAAGAAGACATGTGATTAGTGTATTTTTCAACTACATTTAGTCATGGAAGTTGGATATACTTGGTAGTATTTGAAGCAAGGATAAGTGTTTCTAGTGGGTATCTAAGGCAGGAAGTGCTCCCAAGGGAAAACACAAATAAGTCAAGTGTCACAAGTATCTGGGGTAGGAAGTGCTCCTGGTGAGACACAAGTGAGTTAGTATGTGTGAGGTGGTGAAAAATACAAAAAGGGTCAACATAGAAATGTTATCACTATGGTCAAAGGACCAGGAAATAAGTGTTACTAAATTACACATTAGATGGGCCAAAAGAGAATAATGATGAGGTGACAAGGTGGTCAGGTTGGTGGCAGAAGGTCATATCAAAAAGTGTTCAAAACCTAGGTTTGGTGGGCTAGGAATTGGTAGGATTTAGGTAAAACATAAAATGGGGGTGTTGTAGGGTTTTTTGATAATCGATGGTCAGGGTCCATAGAAGGTGACCATCAATGGTCACTCTAATCATCGATGGTCAAGGGAAACCCTAATATCCTAGATAGGTTAAAAAAATAAGACTCTTTTTTACTAGTGTTACTATTTTATTCTATTGACTTTGGCATGGGTGATTTCAGCACTTTGTGAGGAAGGTGTTTTTTGAGGTGGGTGTTGATTATTGGCTAGAGGCGTGTGGGTGATTATGAGGGTCTAGGATGTAGGGAGTATGAGGACATGGATGAGCACCTACTTGTAGACTTAGACCATAGAAGAGGTCATGGAATGAGGTGGGGGTGCATTAAAATTGATAGATTAGGCTTGTTTTTGCTGTATGGAATTTTCTTGGGTGGGTAGGTCTAAAAATGTGCACTTTTGCCTATATGCCCTAGGTAGGGTTTTTGAGGTTTTTGGGTAGAATTATGGGTGAAATGGTAGATTGATAGGGTGGGTGGGTGAATTAGGTAATATGCTAGGTGGTTAGGGTGCTTAGGTAAGGTTTTTGAAGTTTTGTGAATTGATTGTGCCTATGGAAGGTTTAGGCATTCTAGCTATGGAACACCCATAGGTGACCATTGATGGTCAAGTCTGACCATTGATGATTGACACCCTAAAAAGTAGGGGTCTACAACCATTGATGCTCAACATGAACACCAGTGGTTGGGTAGGATAGGGTAGATATTTTGGCTAAGTGTTTAGGATAGGTTTTTGATGGTTAGCTTTTCAGAAGCTATTTAGAGTGTGATTAGGGTTAAATGGATTGAGTAAGGGTAATGGATGGGGGTTTGTTTAGGTTACCAAGGTTAGGTGTTTTTCAAAGTGTGTTAAAGGTTAGGTTTAGTTCAAGTAGGTTAGGGTTAGATTAAGGTTAAGGTTAGGGTTTTGGTTAATGATCAAGTAAGGGTAATGGGTTGATAAGTTAATTTAGGTTGTTGGGGGGTGTA
Organism: Torreya grandis; assembly: GCA_037957365.1. Classification (NCBI taxonomy): domain Eukaryota; kingdom Viridiplantae; phylum Streptophyta; class Pinopsida; order Cupressales; family Taxaceae; genus Torreya; species Torreya grandis. The sequence continues at coordinate 589,156 of JARHVA010004709.1, forward strand.
ATATAGCCAGGGTGAGATAGGTGGGTAGGATTGACAAGGGAATAGGTAAAGTATCAAAAATTTAGGGTAGATATGCCTATTAATAATAATTGAGCCCAGTGATTGGTTTGGTATAGGCTCGAGAGTATATCAGATGCATGATCACGTGCCATGTATCTTTTGATCCGTAAACTTAAGCAATAATATGATAACATAATTTTATTTTGATTTTATGATAATTTTACTCAATAATTTAAAATTGACTTAAAAATTAAATTGTAACGACAATTTTATGAGAGGAAATGAATAAATTCAAACACATAATTGATAATGGAGTTTGACACTATGGATTAAATATTTGGATCTTGTATTGGCTAATATATTAGGAAAAACATTTGAAAAATAATTAAAAACGTCTCTAAATTCAAAAGTGAACAACTAAAAAGTTTTTCTTCAAGAAAAAATAATGCTAGTCTCTTTTCAGACTTTTTCATGATCTTGCCTCTAGCTCCCTCTATGAGCCACACGAACTCCTTTGTTATTGTCTTCTAGAAAAATTGCTTAGATTCTTTGTTGTTGTATTAAAATTCAATTTTTATCACTTTATATAGTGCTACATCCCATGAGTATGATGATGGGAATACTTATCTTTTATCCCAAAATTTCTTGGTTCGAATCCCACTTTCAATGTATTAGGTGGGCAAGCATATCCTTAGTGCCACATTTGGTAGTGGGCAATGGCTCAAAGGTTTTAATAACCATGGATTTTGTGATTTTATATGCCAAGTTTTTGGAATTGACATGGATTTAGTGGGTTTTGTGGAGGCTTATGGTGGCTTGTTGGCTATTTCGTGAATATTTAAGGTTTCATGTGGAGGCTTATGGGTTTGGCATGGTAATTTGGACTTGGCATGTGGATTATTTCATGGGTTTTGTGAATAGAATGTGGTAGTGTTTGAGACTTCATGTGGATATTTAATGTGGATGTGAGATATGGAATGTGGCAGGTATATAGGGTTACATGGATAATTAAATATGGTTTGTTTGGGACATTCATAAAATGAAATTGGACCATGGTAGTTAATTAGTGGCAAGCCATGAGTTGGTTTGAGGACCTACCACATAGTCCAATATCCTCTCAGCACTTGTTGACCACTCACCATGACACTTGTCAACCACTTTCCATTCCACTTGTCAATGTCCAAATAGATGTTCCATTTAAACCCCAATTTTTTTAACTTTCCTAATTTGATCTTTGAAGCATGATATCTTACACATATGGGCTCCATTTTGTGAACTGTGAGCTACATCAAAATTATCTTGAAAAAATCTATGCATTGGGATTATTATTGAAACATTCCATATTGGTTAATTTCTAAAGTTTGGCCAACTTTTACTTACTTTGACCAATTTGATTGGAACTTTGATTGGTTGTATAAGGAGCATACAAGCTATATTTTTCAATTTTTACATGCCATTGGAAAGGTTTCAATGGGATCTACATAATGGTGAAAGTTTTTATCTACTTCAAGACCTTTTCTAAATTGACCTCCAAATCAATCCTCCCCACTAAGAGGGCTTTTATCCTTAAAAATCAAGTACTAGACCTAGTACTCTATGTGAGGATTTTTGCATGGCTCTCACTCTTGGATCTAGCTTGGATGATCTCCTGAATGTCAATCAATTTTAGAGGTACTCTGATGGGTATTCAGATCTAAAACTATGAAAATATTTTAGGACATATAGCGTTATAACAATCACCATTTTATAATTTTCCTTTAGGATTTTTACCTAGTAACATAGTTTACAAACATTACCCTTCTTAGGTCTTTGACAAACACTATAATGATTACAAACATTGCCCATACAAGTCTTATGCATTTATAAAAAAATGCCTATATTCAGGTCTTACAGACATAAGACAAATTTATATGCATATTTACACACTCTAAAATATATAGATTGAAATATACAATCTATCTTCTAGGCTTTCTGGATGCTTCTCATGATGGAATCTTCATGTTGCCCTATAGTGTTCCTATCTACAACATACATGAGTAAAATAACACTGAAGGTAACATTTACCTATAATGGTTACTATTGATGTGCTCATGCAAGATATTCTACCCCATCTTTTACAATGCTATATTGATTTTCCTTCTTGGAGTAAGTTGTTTTTCTCATAGACAAGTATGGTTTACCTAGGATAACACCACTAAACTGAAGTGGAACCACATCTAATTAAACTTCATCTAGGAAGTTGGTGGTGATTACAAATCATGGTTTACATATTTTACTTACATGTACATTATTACCATCATCTATTCTATCTAGAGAATAGGGTTGGAAATGTGGCTTAGTTTCTAAACCTAGGGCTTCTACAACATCTTCTGACATCAAATTATTTTGATAATTTTTATCAAAAATAACATCTATCTTAGAATGCTTGACAATTATTCTTTTTAAGAAGTGTTGCTTACCTTTCTAGGGTGTCAATTTATGAACTGTCATCTTTTCATTGACTACCATCTCCTTCATTAATGTTACCTTAGGTTTTGACTGACTAGATTTTATCTAACAAGGCTCTATCTTTTTCTTGATTGAAGATGTAGTTACAACCTTTACCTTAGGTTTTTTTTGACTTTGCTTATCTTATTTTAGCATTTTCCCCTTAGCATTGAAGTAAAAATACAACTTCATGTCTTCTTTAGGCAACTTCTTTTCATCAGTTTTCTTAAAATTCCTTTTAGGAATCTCTTGTGCATAATCAAAAAATTCATTCAAGTATTTATTCTTTGCATACTTTAATGAATCATTTGAAGATTCTTCATCCAATGTAACTATCACATCTTTAGAGAGTACTTATTTTAGCTCTTTAAGATGTACTAGTTTGTTGCTTGAGTAATCCTTAAAATTAGCTTCTTGGGATATATGTCCTTCACCTCTATATCCTAATCCTATACAAAGTGGTCTCTTTGCCACTTGGATAGGCTAGACAATTCCTTGACCATTAACACCAAGGCCTTTTCCTTCGAATCCCATTTTTTATAACAACTTAGAGCCTATTTCCTTCATGTGTTTTTCAAATGACTTCGATAAATGTTTATGGTTAGTATATTTAGTATCCCTAACATTGTGAATATATCTAGAAGAATTGATTTCATTGCTTTCTTCCTCAAAATTTACATTAGAAGATACATTAATAATTAGATCATTATTTGATTCTATATTTACAACATCATTTTCATTGATAATGTTGTCCTCCAAAAATATCACTCATTTTTGGGACAACATTTGAACTATTTTGATCTTACAGGCCAAAATTGTCTCTTCCCTTTCTAAAATTTGTCCTGGATATTCAAATTCCTCATTTTTCAAGCTTCTTAGGAATCTACAGACTCTGTAGGCCAAGTTCAATGGGCTTTACAAGTTGATTTCTATAGACTCTTTCAATGTTAGATAAAACTACAAACTTGGTTTCTATAGACTCTACAGGCAGGTTCATTTCTACAGGTTCAAAGGCTTCTGCAGTCATAAGAATTAGTTTCCATCACTTTATCATTTTTAGGATTGTTTTAGTGCCTTGGTTCAATCAAAAATGTCCATCGGCAAGCATCTAAGTAAGGATCCAACCATTAAACCATTGAACTGTTGAACCTTGAACCATTTTGGTTCAACGGGTTTAACAAGTTCAAAGGTTTAACATCATTGGCAAGAATTAAGTGCTTCATCAAGGTTCAAGGTTCAACAGCTTCAAAAAACTTATTAAAGAGAAGAAGGCTTGAACCATTGAACCATTGAACCACTTTGGTTCAAAGGTTCAATGGGTTCAAGGTTTAACAGGTTCAACACATTTGGTTCAATGAAGGAATTTCAAAAGTACTTAGCTAAATCAAAGGGAATGAACCATTGAATTGTTGAACCAAAGCTTGGTTCAAAAATTGGTTTAATTCAGTTGGTTCAATGCTTTGGGTCATCACCTAGGTTCATCAGCTTTGATTCACTCAGTTGGTTCATCAGCTTGGTTCATCACCTTGGTTCAAAGGAGTGGTTCAATGCTTTGGTTCAATCAAATGATTTCACAATATGGAAGATTCAAGGTATACATGAGGCCAAAGGGTTAAAGGGATTGTTGACCCTGTATTCGAGTTGGTACACCAAAGTGATTTTGATCTATTTCCTTCAACATCTTGTCTCCAATGAACCAAGAGCTTTCCTCTTACTAAAGTCAGATCTCCATTGCCAAATGAAGTATCCACTTCTGCTGTTGATAAAGCTTTGCCAATAATTACCCCTCTGAGATTTGTTATTCTTCTTTTTCATAATCCTATAATGGCAGTTCAAGGCCCCTAGGGTAATGCTTTTGGCCCTCTCAATCTTACTTCACCTCTACATGGCTTCCACATAGTTTAAGGAAGAATTTCCCCAAATTCTATGGTAATGAGAAAGTTCATCCTGATGAACACATTGCAGCCTTCAGCATAGCTTGTGGAGTAATTGGAGTAGAATTTAAAGATGTAGCAGTCAGGCTATTTGTAGAAACATTACAAGGTGCTGCTGCAAATTGGTTTTATCATCTACAGGCTTGATCAGTAACTAATTGGAATACCCTCAAAGCTAAGTTTGAAGCTAGATTCAAACCTACAGAAGATGGACATGCCCTTCTGGCTCAACTTACATAGATGAAGAAAGAGCCTCATGAACTAATGAGAGACTTCATAGCCAAATTTGACAAACTGAGGAATAGAATTCCTATAATTACTTGACCTACAGCTGAGAATCTCAAATGCTTCTTCATTAATTCTCAGTTGCCTGAAATCAATTTTCTTTTGGGATGTGCTGGTCAAATAGATCTTGTTGTAGCTCAACTTTTGACCACTGAGGTAGAAGATGATCTCATCTTAGCAGGGAAGATAAGAAGAGATCTAAATAGAAATAGATCCTTATCATCTTCTAAATATTCATCTATAGGCACCACTGATCTAATGGTGCAAAAGCTGGAAAATGAACTGCTAGCCTTGAAAAGACAAATGGCACAAGGAATGTCTTCTGCTCCTTCATACAAAGATATGCCAAGAAGGACATTACCAAATTAGTCATATCAAGGCAATATTGCCAGGAATCAAGGGTAGCCAGATCGTCTTCCTCCCCCACAAGGGAAACCTGATCTTGAAGCTCCTCCAACCAACCCAGCAGTTGGATATTTGGAAACAAAACATGCTTTATCTTTCCAACATAAGTTTGAGCAAGAAAATGATGTTGATCTATTCATAGAGGATCAAGAAGAATCAACTAGCAAATCCCACAATGGTTTCCCAAACTACCAAGATGAACCCAAAAGCAAAGGAGAAGCTTTTGATGGATCATATGCAGTTTTTACCAGGTCTAAGAACTAATCAGTCTAGCAAGCTGATAAAAAGAAGACATAGGAGCAACCTCAACCATCAATTACAATTGCTAAGAATGGAACCACTCTGCCTTTCCAGTCAAAGGATTTGGTGATCACCCAAAATGTAAGTACATCAATTTCACCTTCACCTTCTACTTCAATTTTGCAAACCAGCCCTCCTCCCATCCTTCCTAAAACCCAAAAGGTTGAAATGCTTTCCTCTGTTCATAGTCCAATTCAGCCTTTGACATAATTGATCATGTCAAGAAGACAAAAATACAAATGTCTGAATTTGAATACTTGCAGTCCAATCCTGATCAATTGGATAAGTTGGTCCAATGTGTCAAGAACCAAACTATCCTTGCAAGATAAGAGGTTAAGAAAATAATTCTTGATTCCCCAAAAAACATGCCCATTCCAAATAATCTTGTCATTACTCCTCTAGCTATCCCTAGGAAAATAGAACCTTTCTATGTTTCCTTATTGATAAATGGTTATCAAATCAACAATTGCATCATTGATTCTTGGGCATCTGATAATGTCATGCCTACTAAAGTAGCTGAGTCCCTAGGTCTCACACTAACCAAGACATTTAGAAGATGTTTCTCCATGGAGAACAAGTAAGTACCATTGTTGGGGCAAATCAAAGATGCCCAATTTGCATTAGCAGCCTTTCCAGATAAGAGAATCAAGATAACTATCTTGGTGGCTAACATCCCAACATCCTATGGCATTTTGCTTGGATGAAATTTCTGTAAGGATGTGGGAAGAGAACTAAGCATGGCCCTGTCTGAGGCAAGGCTGCATATCCAAGGTGTAATGAAGAGATTACTCCCTAAAAAGGAGGCAAAATATGTGGTCACTCAAACATCAGCCCCTGCAGCACAAATTCTATTTGAGTCTTCAGGTAGGGGTAATTATTTCTTGACCACAAAGAATGTTCATGTTTCTACAGATGAAAGTCTTGTAGTTGACAGTCTAGGAATTGATCCAAACAAGACTTCAAGAGAACTGGTAGGGTGTAGTACAAATAAGGAAGGATCTTCCATCTCTAATGAAGAGAAATATGATAGGAGATTAGCTTTTGATGATGCTTGGATCTTGGAATCTGATGGCAGCAATTCTTCCACCAAAGATGGAGTTGGGACCATGTTTATTTCTCCTCAAGGAGATATTCTTCCTTCATGTAATTTGTAAGTCAACAACACCAACAACATAGCTGGATGTGAATCTCTGTTGCTTAGATTAAAGATTGTTCAAGATGAAGAGATCAAACTCCTCTACATCAAAGGAGATGCTAAGTTGATAGCTTGTCAAGAGTTTGATGTGGATAATCCAATTATGTGCTGGACTAAACTAGAAGAATAACCAATTATGGTAATGGACCATGCTGCTGAAAATCAAAATTAGGCAAAGGAATCCTTTGCCAAGAAAGCAAGGAGTTATGGATTTCAAATTAAAGACCACATCCTACCATGGGATAAGAAGAAGAAAAAGCCAAGAGGAAGACACAAAAATTTGGTTTCCTGGTGGAGAGCTCCATTTTCCTATCACCATTTTTAGGGGAAAAATGATTTCTTGTTGGTTTACTAGGATGGTACACTATTTTCACTATCTCTCAAGAAGCAGCATCAAAAATACTTCAATTCTTGAAGTATCAGATCATTTCATCTATACATATGTATATTTGTATAGTTTTTAATTCTATTTTGTTTTGTTTGTTTCCTTTTTTGATGCCTTCCATTTTTGGGTAGCATGACTCCATAGCCCAATGGTATACATGAAGACACTAGAGATTCTGGATTCTACTCCCTTCAATTCTTTTTGCAATTGATAGAAGTTCCCCAATTGGAGCTAGCTATTGTCCTCCAAAAATATCACTCATTTTTGGGACAACATTTGAATTATTTTGGTTTTATAGGCCAAAATTGTCTCTTCCCTTTCTGAAATTTGTCTTAGATATTCAAATTCCTCATTTTTCAAGCTTCTCAGTAATCTACAGACTCTACAAGCCAAGTTCAATGGGTTTTATAGGTTGATTTCTACAGACTATTTCAAGGTTAGAGAAAACTATGGACTTGGTTTCTACAAACTCTGTAGGTAGGTTCATTTCTACAGGTTCAAAGGCTTCTATAGGTGGGTTCAATCATAAGAATCAATTTCCAACACTTAGTCATTTTTAGGATTGTTTCAACACCTTGGCTCAATAAAAAATGTCCATCGGCAAGCATCTAAGCAAGGATCCAACCATTGAACTATTGAACCTTGAACCATTTTGGTTCAACGGGTTCAACAAGTTCAAAGTTTCAACATCATTGACAAGAGTTAAGTGCTTCATCAAGGTTCAAGGTTCAACAGCTTCAAAACACTTATCAAAGAGAAGAAGGCTTGGACCATTGAACTCTTGAACAATTGAATCACTTTAGTTCAAAGGTTCAACGGGTTTAAGGTTCAACAGGTTCAACGCATTTGGTTCAACGAAGGAATTTCAAAAGAGCTTAGCCAAATCAAAGGAAATGAACTATTGAATCATTGAACCAAATCTTGGTTTAATGGTTGGTTTAATTTAGTTGGTTCAATGCTTTGGTTCATCACCTGAGTTCATCGGCTTCGGTTCACTCAGTTGGTTCATTGGCTTGGTTCATCGCCTTGGTTCAATGCTTTGGTTTAATCAAGTGGTTCACTCAGTTGGTTCATCAAATGGTTCATCCACTTGGTTCAAAGCATGGTTCAAAGCTTGGTTTAATAGTTGGTTCAAAGGAGCGGTTCAAGGCAAAAGTTCAAAAGAGCCCCCCAAAGGACAAGTGCCCCTGTGGAGGGCACTTGGTCGACAAAAACACCCTTCAAAAGGGTCATTTTCAAGGAAATAATTAAGGTAAATTATTTCAAAATTTTGTTTAAGGCAGACAAAGTCATAATTATTTCAGACTTTTGTCTGAAGGAATTCCTTCAGACAAAAAGTCTAAAAGAATTTGGAGAAGCTGCGGGTAGAAAGCCCAAAGAAATTTCCAAAGAGGCAAAGACAAAGCAACAATTCTGTAGACTTTTTGTATGTGGGAAAATGTCCACAGAGAAAGCCTGGGGAAAAAGCCCACGGAGAAAGCCCGGGGAAAATTCCCATGGAAAAAGCCTAGGGAAATTTTTTGTGGACTTTTTGTCCATGGGAAAGTGTCCATAGAAAAAGCCCGTGAGAAAGCTCTGTAGGATTGCCAAAGATAAAAGGCCACTGAAGGACCCCAAAGGGCACGTGCCCTTGTAGGGGACTCTCAGCTACCAACTTAAAGGACACTCCCCCAAAGCCGAAGGGTCACCTTCCCTTCAGGATGATGCAAAATAGGAAAGCCAAAGAAAGACCAAGGGGTGACGCACCCAAAGACATCAAATTCAAGAACAATGAACTAACCGTTGAAAGCATATTTACGGGTGCACGAACATCAATTTCAAAGATCATAAAATAGCTATTGATCCTTGTAATCTATAGACCTAAATGCATTCATAAGATTTAAGGCCAAGATCATCAAGAAGCAATTAAGGAATAAAACATCAAATTGAATCCAGGACCCAATTTAATTAACTAGAAAAGGAGGAATGATGAAGAAGGATCAGATTGCCAGGTAGACATTGAAAGATGCAAACTTTCAATAGCGTAACTCATTTCTCTACATTGAGAAAAACAAATGGGTAGATGCCCCTAAATTCTAGCCTATCTTTTTAACAAATTTCAATGCAACATGATGTGTTACTGTTCCTGAGTCGTTCTTGAAGAGGCTATATAAGGGACTCTCTTTTATTATAAATATCATCTCTTTTTGATAATCAGAAATGAAATTCTATCCAAATCGAAAGGCATCACTGAGACTTTGAGCTCAGGTTGTTGATCATATTTTATTATTGGAATAAGAAAGCAAGTGACTTTTCAGACTTTGAGCTATAATATCTTTGTTGTTGGGGAAACTGTTCTTATGTCTTTTTCCTTGATATATTTTCTGTTCCTTTACTTCAACAAGTAGAATTAGTGAAAGTAGTTAGGAAGGTGTCTTGAAGAGTCAACTGTGGAGAGACTTTGTGCCCCCATAATTGACTTTAGTGTTTTTTCTTTTCATTTCAATGTAAAGGATCTTGGGATGACTTTGTGCCCTCATTGTCCTTCGTATCTTACTCTTGAGCAATTTAGGTGGAGACTTTGTGTTGCATCTTGATTTGCTAGTTACTACGTCCTTAGTTACATTTTGCTTTTACTACTAGGAGTATTCTTTTGGCTGGCTGAATAGTACTTCTGAAAGAAGAGGAGTGCTTTTTGTCATTTCCCTTGAGTTTTTCCTTTGATCCACATGCATCATCTCTAAAAAAAGAGAGATGGATGGTTTGTCCTACCCTTGAGTATTATTTTATATATATATATATAGCATATCCATATGGAACCTCCCCTTGATGAGAGGAGATATTAGTCCCCTTTTGATGTGGTAAACCTAAACATTTGGATGACTAATCTTCCTACTTTGGCTGATCAGACATATTTTGTTTATCAGTATGATGATCGACAAAATATTCAACCAACAGATAAGGCTAGTAGGAGTATATGAATTAGAAGAATCACTACTATAACTAGAATGTACCTTTGTTGTATGACTTGTCCCAAACTAAAACTCATAGGTATGATGAGTCATCAGTTGGATTCCTTCTCGTAATGTAGTGTTTTTGGCATGCTGAGATGTGAGATAATAATTACCTAAAGTTATCTCCTTAGCTTCTCATGGAACTATGCCAAGAGTTACTTGATCAAAGAATATCCATCTAATGCCAAAATGCATGTTGTCATAATGAGTCACATATCCATGTACGATGCCATCAACTCCTCCAAATGTCTTAGTGTGAGGTAATGGAAGAGTCCTTAGTTACAAATGTTATGTGATACTTTCAGTAATATAACTAGATCCATAACTCTAGTTAAAATAGATTTGCATAACCTTCCTTTTAGCAATAGCAATGTAGTTCTAAATTTGACTTTCTTTAGAGTGTAGCTTAATATCTAGCACTTCCATCAGTAAAAACTATTACATTAGAGACTCTATATTTTCTTGATGAGGTAGTGTGGGTCAGATTGATCGACTTCTACTAGACACAACTGGTACCTTACCTCTGCTCATTTTGCCTTCTAAACCATATTGGAGCTTGACTAGGGTGTAGTATCTAGTGTTTCTCAGGAATATGATCTTACCGGACATAATGTCCACAAATATCTAAATCTCCACACTACTCTTCTTCTATCAACATTCTTGTTGCATTTTTGCTTGTAGTACATTAATGCTCTATTGGAGTCTCGATTTACTACTCTTGTTGTTGCTCTACCACTTACTGAATTTGCTCTTGGGCTTGTAAAAATTGCATTATCATAGTGATAATGGATTTTAATAACAACTAAATCTAGGCTAACGTTGGATCCACTGTTAAATTATAAATGATTTTGTTTAAAACAA